>JAQQZT010000015.1:11030078-11041474 GCA_030068275.1 Clarias platycephalus | reverse complement strand
CTTAACTGATGAATAGAATAAGATAGAATAAATTTAAATAAAAACAAATAAACACAACACAAATTCATAACTGATACAATATGGCTCTTACAATTACATTGTTCCTGATGAGCAAGCTGTGGGCAGCAGTGGCAAGGAAAAACTCCCTGACAATAGGAAGAAACCAGAAGAAGACTCAACAGAGAACCCGTTCTCATTTGGGTGATATCAGATAGCAGGGATTTATCAGCAGTCATACTGTGTGTTAGGAAGCTGGAAGTTAATAGAACAGGAAAATTGTTTTAAAAAGTTTCAGAAAAGTTAATATGGAGTTATTGGAGGTTTTCATATAAAACTATTTGTAGGAATTTTACTCTCACTCATCGTCTATACCGCTTTATCCTGTATTCAGGGTCACCTGTAGCCTATCCCAG
The DNA here is from genome assembly GCA_030068275.1 of Clarias platycephalus. Taxonomy (NCBI): domain Eukaryota; kingdom Metazoa; phylum Chordata; class Actinopteri; order Siluriformes; family Clariidae; genus Clarias; species Clarias platycephalus. Next base: position 11,041,061 of record JAQQZT010000015.1, on the reverse strand, counting down.
GAGGCTTAGGGCACAAGGTGGGTACACCCTGGACAGGGTGCCAATTCATCGCAAGGTACACACATACACTCAGACTTTCACACACTATGGCCAATTTGGGAATGCCAATTAGTCTAATCTTCAGGTGTTTGGGAGAAAACCCACCAAGCACAGGGAGAACATACAAACTCCATGCACACAGAGACGGACAGGAATTGAGCCTGTCCAGGAATCAAACCTGGACCCTGGAGGTGCAAGGCGACGGTGCTAACCACTACACCACCTCATAGGAATTTCAGGACTGAACTACTGAGCGACTGCATTCACAAGTCATCAGAGAAAAGATGACATGGGCCTCTATGCGACGAGATCTCCAACTAGAATAGTGGCACCAGGATGAGTCAGACAGGTCCAGAGGGCCGAGGGGGGTCGGGATCACTGGCAGTGCAGGAGCAGCGTGTGTAGCTCGACAGAAAGAGAGAGAGAGAGAGAGTGAATAGTTGGGTATGGTCACAGTCACAGAATAAGGTGAATGTAGGCAGGACTGACTATGACAGCAAAATTAAAAGGAAGAGCCAGAAAGAAGATACCTGGGAAGTAAAGCAACCAATCAACAAACCTGAATGATCAATGAGAGTGGGGGAAGTGAGCATCTAAACATACAAGTTCACCAAAATACTCTACGTCCATGAGTCTCCCAGATCTGCTCCTTTACCTAAGGCAAATCTATTCACAAATGGCCTGGCTGAATTACTAGTTTTTAAGCCGAGACATAAACATTGAGACTGTATTTAAATCATAAAAATTCATTGGAAGTCCATTACATAAATTTTGTTGACTTGTAAGAAAAAGCCCTCCCCCAGCTGTAGTTTTCATAATACGCGGTACTGAAAAGCAGTCTGCTTCTTTTGATCGGAGTAGGCGTGGCAGATCATAAAACATTTCATTAAACAACAAATTTCACTGGAAGCCACTGCAGTGTGAATGAAATCAGGTGATGTGCTCATATCGTCTGGTTCTAGTGAGGACTCTGGCTGCTGCATTCTGGACTAACTTTGTTTATGCACCTAGTTGAACATCCAGACAGTAAAACATTACAATAATCCAACCTAGGGGTGACAAAAGCATGAACAAATTTTTCTGCTTCATGTATTGACAAAATATTGCTTATCTTGGCAATATTTCTAAGACGAAAGTATGGTATCCTAGTAATATTATTTAGATGAGCTTCAAATGAAAGACTGGAATCTATATCTAATAATCACATCAAGGTCTTTTACTGCGACAGTTAGGAGGAAGTTAATTGTATGTGAGTGTGTGCATACACGATGATCAGCCATAACATAAATTATTACAGGTGACGAGAATAAGGTTGATTTATATCATTAAAATTGCACATGACAAGAGATGGTTTATACAGTACTGTATTAAACTGCTAGTGAACAGTATGTTTTTGTAATTAATGTGTTGGAAGCAGGAAAATGGACAAACCTAAGGATCCAAGTGAGTACCTATCACAAGAAGTCCAAAGAAAGACATCCAGTGCACCAACGACAGGATCGCGGGTGCCTGGTGCTCATAAATGTGCATCAGGAGTGAAGGTTAGCACAGCTGTCTTGATTCCACAAAATAAAGATAAAGAATATAGTCTATTAAAGATTGCAATGTAGTTGTGCCTACTTGTTTCTTTAAAAACAAACTCATGATGACTAGTTAGATATACAGTACTTACTTAGGAAGCTATAACTAACTGGCCAGGAGTAGCTCAGTGGTTAAGGCATTGGACTACGGTTCGGAAGATCCCAGGTTCAAACCCCACAACAGCCAAGTTGCCACTGTCGGGACCTTGAGCAAGGCCCTCAACTGATCAGATGTATAATGAGATCTGTAAGTAAGTCGCTCTGGATAAGAGCATCTGCCAAATGTCTAACTGAAACTCCTAATTTTTTAAAATTCACTCAACCCCTTTTTTGGCAAAAAACAAACTCATAATGATTAGTTAGATGTACTTTTTTTTAGGAAGGTATAACTTTTTAAAATGATTTGGCACAACTTCAACCACTGAAGTTGAGTGAACTCAAAATTGCTTTGCAACCGGTTGCCTTAACTTTTTAAGTTAAGTCAACTTTTTATTTTTTACAGTGTGTATGTGGATGGGGCTGCATTGTCTTAGACCGGTCAGAGTGCCCACGCTCACTGCTGTCTACCACTGAATGCGTTTACCCCACAGTCAGTGTTATGACCGATATATTTTCATATATAGTACTGTGCAAACATCTTGAGCCAACGCTTATTTCTTCATATTTTGCTTTCAATCAGACTTTCTCATACTGTATGTATTTTAATGTAGTGTTGAGGTATAATTCTTCAGGCTGGATGAAGGACGTTTTCTTTGACAAGTTGTTGTCTTTTATTTTTAGTCCAGTCTTTGTTAAGACATACAGTGACCCATGAATCATTCAAGCATTAAATACATCTAACGTAAGGCATGGACCAGTAAGAAACTGTTGCAGATGATCAGGTCGGTGGTTATGGTGATGTTGAATGCTGAGTGGTTAGAACAGAGGACATTGAGATTGCTGCTGAGATTGTTAAAAATATATATATTTTTAAAGTTGTATCTTTAGGCACTTTGCAGCCTGTCACAGTAGAACATTTGTTCCCATTTCTTTAACTTAATCAAAATCAGTCATGTCAGTCAGTCATCTTCTATACCGCTTAATCCTGTTCAGGGTCGCGGGGGGCCTGGAGCCTATCCCAGGAGGCTTGGGGCACAAGGCGGGGTACACCCTGGACAGGGTGCCAATCCATCGCAGGGCACACAGACGTACACACACACTCATTCACACACTACGGGCAATTTGAGAACACCAATTAAAATCTTATTTACTTAATTATGAAAGGTTTGCTCAAGATTTATGTACAGTACTGTACAGTACACACACATACCACTATATGAACAAGTCTTGTCCTGTGAAGCAGTGGTGCAGCTCTTACTTTTTTCTCAGACAACTGAACAAGTATATCATGTGTTACAGTTTGTCTTCCTGTCTTTAAAGCCCCTCAGGAGGTTTCTCACCATTAAAGCTAGCACCAAAATTATTTCTGCTTTTAGCCTGCTGTGAAGGTGGGAGACAGATGTCATTGCTTTGCCGTTGGCTCTTAGAGAAAATGCATTTTATACTTGAAAATCTTTACTTGGTTAAAAGCTTAAGAGCTAGGAAGTATCAAGCAATCAGGCTGATGGAGAAGGTTCTATTCACCGCCCACAGGTACTGTATGAGTGATGCAGTAACGTTCACAATGGTTGTCTTACAGTCTCTCAAATGTGACATCCTCAACCCATACACAAGCTTCAGCTCTACATCTCTGAAATATTTAGTCAAACAAACATTCCACTGCAAACTACTGTACTGTGTCCCATTTCTGAAATTTACTCAAAAACTTTTTTCTATTTAAACTAAAAAGGGTGAATGCTTAAGGCATTTATGCCCAACCCCATTCCAGACAATGTATCACACAGAGATTAGTTCCAACACACCCTGCTCTACTTAAGGTGTTAGATCAGCACTAGAACAAAAAGTTCCAGGTTTTAACATACAGGGTTAGCTTGCTAGAGTTTAACAGAAGGGTGTCCAATTCTATCCATAAATGACTGGTGTGACTGTAGGTATTTATTCCAGCTAAGCAGGATCTATAACTAACTCGAAGATATAAAACAGGTGGAATCAGGTGTAGCTCTGGCTTGGTTTGAATAAAAACCTGATGGAAATCCTGATTTGTTTCTTTTTCAACTTAAGTTCTTATTGATTTTAAATTCAATGACAACAACATTGAAATTGCCTATCTATCATTTTGTTTGAATGTTTCAGTGGATAAAGAAAATAAAATGCAGAATAGCGTTCAGACTGATATTAATAGAGATACAGATCTACATCAAGGTCTTACTACGTATATGGTGATATTCATATAAAAATGTTCCCATTTTTTCTGACAGGTCTCTTTTTTCATTAGAGTATGACTGATGACACTTTCAGTAACTTAACATACCCACATTCTTAAGGTAGGCATTTATGTGTCATTTCAGCCACTAAGAATTAATCAGCCTGCTTAAACTACGCCTAACATAATAAGAGAAATGTTTTGAATTTTAATATGTTAAATGTCTGTCCTGTCTCCAAGGAGACATAATCTTGGCGAAGTTGGAAGTTCACACCCAAGCCACTTCCCTAGATAGATACATCATGTTTTCAAGAATGATGGCACCCAAAGGCACTCCCATAATAAGCAAGCCAGAGTAGTCATTTCCTGTTTACACTTTAAACACAGGTTGTTTCTTATCACAACCATTCTGTGTAGTCTTCCTGTCGTAGAAAAGAATCTATGTAATATTTTATGCGCCTGCATATGACCGGCACCTCATCCAGGGGGTACACTGCCTAGTGCCCCAAGCCCTGTGGCATGGGCTCCTGACTTCCTGTGACAGTGCACAGGATAAACGGTATAGAACATGAATCAAAGTGAGAATGTGTTATATGCTTTCATGTATCAGTTTGCCTTTGGCTTCTTATATACATGCAAGAATCCTTTCCCAAGTCGATTTATTCATAGTACTTCTAAGATCTTCTTGCTATGCGACTTTTAATTCTTCACAGATTTTCTCTTCAGCTCTAGGGCAAAGCTTAAATACTAAAGCCTTCTGTAACTGTCAATATTCTAATATGAAATGAGGGCTCTGGTCTGCAAATGTAATTGTTTTTATGCTGCTTCTAATTTATACTGTATATTTCCATCACCATTCAGAAATGTCTTGTTTAATAACCAACAGGAGTCAAAGCGAAATGCTTACAAGTGATCAAGCGAATTTTTGGACTGACTTTACCTCAGCCGAAGACACAGTTGAGGCTTGTAATGTTTCTCTTAACTGCTGCATTTCCATCCATTTGGTCCCTCGGAGAAAACCACTCCTATCAGTTTCAGAATGTGGATTTTGGATGGAAACTCAAAATTCTTTCTGAAATCAGCAAACACTTTGACCTCCAACCCATGCATCCCTCCCTGTGCTTGTTGGCAAACTAACAGTGAAATGGTAAAAAATTTCAGCTTGAACCTGAACATTAATTCTTCCCAGAAGGTGATTATTTGAATCTGGTTCCTAATAAATGCTAGTTATGTTTATAAGTGGGTATTCACACTTCTACTTCAACTTAATCATTTAGAAATGGTTTTTCATTTGTATTGTTTTTTTTATATTGTAATGCTTATAGTGGTTTCCATCCATATGTATGTTACCATATTACCAATAAAGACCATTATATCATGTACAGTGTGTAGAGTCAGTGGATGTAAATGAATACTCCCTGGTCCTTTGTCTCATGTTTGTTGATCTTCTATATTAATGAGGAACAGACACTTGTAAGCATAAATAACATCCAACTATGGTGTTCATGTTTGGGCGGTAGTTGTTGTTGCAGATGTTGTAATACCAAAAGCATGTCGGACTGGTCATTCTCTCCTTCTTTGTCGTCTCTTTTCTCTTTATCCAAGGCTCAGCATTTTCCCATACCTACCCCCCATAGCTCTCTGAGCCAACCTTCAAGTCTCAAAAAATGATCCTGCAAGGTGATTGGCTAGGATTCGGCCCTGCTGATTTGCTATTGGCTGCTGGCGGTTTTGGAGTGTTTGCATTCTGAAGGGAGGCTGTGTCTATTGATGTGCTGCAGGGGGAGGGAGGAAAAGAGGGAGGCAACAGAAAGGAAAGAAGAGGGAGGGATAGAGGAAAAAGAACAGAAGGGAAGAGCCTCTTATTCTCTTATATTTGTGTGAGCGTGACAGTTGTCGTGGAAGGGTGTCCAGAAGTCAGGCCTTGTGGCAAAGCACACAATGGTGGACATCTTTTCTCATCATCACTGAGCGTTAGAAGAGGGGTGCTGGATATACGAGCACAAGATGACTGAGAGCTGCACTGCACCAAAGTGGGAGCAGATGTGACAATGGAGTTTTTTTAGCAGCTTGGATCTCAGAGGGAGGATTTTGAAGTTGGAAAACCAAGGGGGCGGAAACATTGTGGTTTGTGAATCTGAATTTGGAATAAAAGGTAAGAATCCATGTGTATGTTTATGTATCATGTATCACTCTCTCCTACTCCATTGCCACAATGCAACAAAGCTTGGATGATGGTGAACAGGAAAAAGGCAAAGTCACAACAATTCATTAATAAATGCATTTTAATAGCATGTTTGAAGATCCACAAACGATTGCAGTGAAACGATTGCACACGACTTGCTGTTAGGTGAAAGCCATTAGAACTGAACTGAAAAATAAATGTTAGCCATACAAGCTGATGCCAAAAAAACAGCTACACTAAAAGGTTAATGAACAACTCATATATATTGTGGTGTCTTCTAGCCGACTATATAATTTAAGTTTTATCTTTAAAACAGCTCAGAACAAAGTTTTTTTTTTTTTTACACCACATACTTCCAATATAGTCTTGCTTATACTGTATGTTTTGCCTCCACTCAGCATGTCTTGTTGAAATACCCAAGAGATTAAAAAGAAAAGAACAGAAATAAAATAATCGTAGTTATAGTTATACTTTTCGCCTTTGCGATGGGCATAACAATATATAATAAACCAAAAAGTAGTTTGAAAGAAGTCTGTAGATTAAAGTTTCCTAGGGTCCAGACTTTTATGTTAGGCCGGTTATTGCACAAGTTTTATTACACTTTTATTACTGCAAAGTTTATGACTTTAATCTGTTCTTTCTCATGGTAAATGTCAAGAAAACTTCTTCTTTTTGAGCGCAAAATTTGGAAAGTAGTCCATTACCATATTTCTAGAACATGACTTTCACCTGGTATATAAAACAACACTACAACTGTTATAGTTATAACTAACTCTAACTTTTGGGGAAAAATTGAACAAAGATAGTTGGATAAGAGTAAAAACGAGTAACAGGTTTATGAGGAAGGAGGGGGGAGAGAGCAAGTACATAATGCCAGTGTTGAAAGACATTTATCATGAGAGAGGTACATAAGAATTTCCAAAACATTAGATGGTAAAATGGAACACTGTTAAGGCCAACAAATACAGATAAATGGAGCACCAGAGTTCTCTCCAAAACAGATTAGAGAACAAGACAAAAACCTATTCAGACAAAAACGTGGTAGAAATTGCATAATGTATAATATTTCAATCTGACAAGATACTTGTTTGATCTGTCAAGACAACAACCTGAAGGTGATTCTCACAGGCAGAAATGCATATGAGCTACACGGCTTATGAAGAGAAATATGCTGCTATCCCTACTGTGGAAGCTGTTCTGTCAAAGGAACTTTAAAAAAAAAAAAATCAAATTGTGCTTTTGAAGCGTAATGTTCAGGACATATTTGTGGGAATCAGTTGATGTTAATGAAAACACAGGTGTGTAAACATATGAGTAGAACGGTGAGAGGAAAATATAGTTTTGTAAGACATCATCAAAAGGAAAATTGAAATTCTAGAATTTCTAAAATTCTTAAAGGAATTTCAAATTCTAAACATTCGAAAGTCGCAAATGAAGCCACACATTTAATTTGAAGGAGCAAAAACCATTGACGTATCGCATAGGATGAGACATGGAAAAAAAGAAAGCTTAGTGAAGAAAGAGAGAAAGGAGTGTTCATGAGGTATTAATGTGTGTGGAGGTGGAGATGTTTTACTCATTGTGTCTGTGGTCAAGGCGATCCCTGCCTTATTTATGTCACACTGAGACTGTGTCTCTATGACGATGGCTGTTTGAAACACTCTGACTCTTGTTACGGCCTTTGCCTCTCACAGCTGACACGTGACCAGCTCTTTGCAGAATCTCTTCCTTTTTTTGCCGTAAATTGCAAGTGCTGAACTGAACGGTACACTGTGTCAGTTGTTCCTAAAGAAGTTTAAAATAAATAGTGCTCGACTTGTCTTGTGGGAACACTAGACAAGGAAAATCTTTTTTCGTACAAAATGTAGCAAACAAGTCAGAGTTCAAACAGCTTTTTGTAGTTGTATATTAAATTGACTGATTCTTGCATTTATAGCATTTACTGTACGTTATCCATAGCAGATTTCATTAGTGCTTAGAAATCTCTATTTAAAAAATAATTACCGTAGTCATAAATCCAAAAATGTTTATTCCTCTCATACTACCAGAATTTGCCAATGAATTATCTTTCAGCTTATCAGTGAATGATGTCATGCTTTTAATCATTTATAGTTGTTTTGTGTCAGCGATACAAGTTAGTCAAAATATAGAATAATTTATGTGCATCAAGAATCCTGTGGCAGAATAGTTACAGTGGTAACTAGATAAATAACATCAAAATGTTTTGTTTTTACACATTTAATGTGATATAACTAACAGAATTCAAGTAAAAATGAGTAACGGGTTTATGAGGGAGGGGGGAGAGAGCATTGGTGTTGAAATACATTTATCATGAGAGAGGTACATACTGTAAGAATTTCCAAAACATTAGATGGTAAAATGGAACACTGTTAAGGCCAATAAATACGGATAAATGGGGAACCAGAGTTCTCTCCAAAATTTGATTAGAGAACAAGACAAAAACGTATTGTGTATTAAAGAAGCTACCACAAGACGTACATCAAGGAAGGGCATTCTAACATTGGTTCAAAGTCTGGTTTATTTTGATCAGTGCGAAGACAATCGTTCCAGGCTCTGGAACTATGCCCGAGTCCACTTAGGGCGTTTTCACATTAGGTAGAGATATTTGTACCGTGCCTACGCAACAAATTCCACAATGTTGAATTAACACCCAGTTGGGTTCTGGAAATATTAAATCAACACTGCAGATTTTACTATGTAGGAACGATTATCCCCTCACTCCCCCACTGGCCAGCATTAACATTCTGTTTTGTTCTCCATTCTCCTCTTCAAGTGGACTTAGGCGTGGTTCCCAAGCCTAGAATGCTTATGATCTCACTTATCAAAATGCACCAGACCTTGGAGTCAAGTGTTTTTGGAACACTTATGTGAAAACGCCCTGAAAAAAGGTGGTTTCGGGCACAGTACAGCATACTCAATTATGCGCACTGATCAAATCAGATATGTACCAATTGTACCTCAGCACAGAAGTAACACCATCAGTGCTGTTGGTCTTCTATGAAATCTCAGTGGGCGCATAGCACATGCCAATTTTATGATCTGACCTACACAGCAATAGCTAGTAAAGCAGGAAAGCACATGAGAGCTTTGGTTTTGACATTTTCCCTACAATAAAGTACAAATCAAGCATGCTTATGTTAAAGTGCCCTAAAGGAGCTGCAGGGATGTCTGGCAAGAACTGGTCACTCCCAGCATGTCTGGGCTATGGGGCAGGGTGACCAGATGGAAGCCCTTACTGATAAAATATTCCATGCCTGCCTCAGTTTTACCAAGCATACATAAAATCATACCAAACACTGGTGTGATGCAGAGTATACGCAGGTACAGTATATGGTGTATGCTTCTCTGATATTATGGCAATACAAATCTTTCGGCTGTTCCCATCAAGGGGTCGCCACAGCAGACCATCCTATCCGCACAACAACTTGGCACAGGTTTTACGCCGGATGCCCTTCCTAATGCAACCCTCCCATTTTATCCAGGCTTGGGAACGGCGCTGCATCCAGTGGCTGGGGTTTGAGCAAACTGAACCGGGGCCTTCCACATGCCAGACGAGAAAATTACTACTAACCTATCAATGCCTACGTTACAATACTGTCAAATGTTTAGTGTTAAAAAATTGTCTCGGAAAAACTTGCTCTGAAATTTTTATTTCAAAATAGTGCATCTGAAAAATTTTCTCACATTGCGCTCGTCTTCAAGTTGAGTTTTGGCAGTTTGGAGGCAGATACAGTGGCTGATGTTTTCACTACTTTTCACTACAATCTACTTATAGATTGGTCACTATAAATGCCCACAGTCTGCTCCCTCTGAATCCTTGTTTGGCAGCAGAATCGGCAACAAGATAAAGAAGTAGACGACAACTTTCTAACTAAGTACTTTCATCTGGCTATCATGTCAAAGCAAGTAAATGTTACATATTAATGTCTTTAAAAGGTCCAAAGGTCCAATTTTAATACTGTTTAAAGGTTTTCATTTGGTGTAAATACATTCAATAATACTATATCCATTGTGACACACCAAAATAAGGTCTCTTGTATATTTTAATAATCAAAGTAACACAGAAGATCAAGCAAACCATCCAAACAAGGATTAGCTTTCAGAACAAATGACTTCACCAAGCCAAAACAGTGTCTATATCTAGCAGCACCTCAGGTAAACTCAGCCACCTCCTGCGTCTTACTTATGAAATTCATCATTAATTCAGCATTAAAAGCAGTAATTAATGAAACATAATTAACGAAGCAAAGCCATTGTTTGGTGTGACAATGCTTTGTGGACTGCAACAATTTGTACAATTCGAAAAAAAAAAAAAAGCTACTAAGTTTTAAGGATCATCCTGCAGGACCACTCACGGTTCTTCTGAGGACTTTGACTGTTACACCAAAAACCCAGCAGCTTCCATATTTCTTTTTGTCTAAAAAGTGGTCGCTTATATAATATGCTGCTTTCTTTTCTGAAAGTCTATAATAAAATTTGTACTAAAAGCAACAACTAACAGTACTAACAGTTCTTAATACTTTGGCCCAGTACTGTAGATCACAATAAAGTTATATAGAGATAAAGATAAATATCTGACATGACTGCTTTTGCTTTACTTATAACAAAATCCTTCTGCTTTTTATCACAAAAATCTGGAATTTTAACAGGGGTGGGTAGACTTTTTATAGCCTCTTACTTATATACAAACAGTTATAAATATTATATGAATAGGTCCTTAGGAACATATCAACCATATCATAATTTATACATTTTCTTTATATATACTCAGCAAAAAAAAAACGCCCCTTTTTCAGGACTGTGTATTTCAACAATAATGTTGTAAAAATCCAAATAACTTTACAGATCTTCATTGT
>JAQQZT010000015.1:11004877-11024359 GCA_030068275.1 Clarias platycephalus | reverse complement strand
ATCTCCACATCATTGCATTCAGTTTTTATTCACAATTTGTTTAGTGTCCCAACTTTTTTGGAATCCGGTATGTAGATCTTAAAAGCCATGAAAGATGATGTCATACACATCTTTTCACAGACACCTGTAGCTTAATTAAAAGACAAATACCTACACAGTATCGAATCCACTTGTAACTTGTACGTTTATGATGTTTTGGTTGATTTACTTAATTTTCAAGATGGAAGTTAGTTGAACAGTAAATGGCAAATTGGCCTTAGAAATTAAACGATCAAAGAACAACAATCTGTATTAAATCTTTTTTAATAAAAAAAAAGTCAAAATAAGGCTAGGTTGTAATCAGAATAAATACTAGGGATGTTCAAGTTAAACTTTTGATCTGACTTTTTCAGAATAACAGAACACAGTTATGACAGTAAAAACTACCTTCTATATTTAATCCCCTGCTACACTACTGTACTTCCTGTATCCCAGCATTTCACTAGTTCTTGGATACAGTTAAGATAGAATGTTTTCTCTACATTACATCGGACTGCCTGCTTCAAATCTGAAACACTGGCCCCCCAAGAACTCAAACATGTGAAAATTTCCTTGAGTGAGGTCAGGACTGAACTGACTGGGGATGTGGCAATAACTCCGGGTCGAGTTCCTGTGGAGAGTGGACTCTTTCTCACCTTCTTTAAAACGTGTCCACCATTCAAATGTTTTACTGCAGCGAAGAGTCTCATCACTGTGCATCATACTGTGCTTGAGGTCTTCTATGAATGACAATCAGTTTTACACCTTCATTTCTGAGAAATTTCATCCCAGTTCGATCTGGGGTTTTAAGTATATCCTACTAACAGCAATGTTGTGAAAGTAATAAAGGTGAACAGACAAAACAAGCAATCATTTGTAAAAGTACAACAACAAGTTGAACCAGTAGGATAGGTGTCTGATACTGTGGGTAGTAAATGTAAAACTTCCATACTTGATATACTTGTGACAATACCACTGGCAAATAATATCTGATCAATGGTACACTTTTTCTTGTAATGGATATCACAGTAAAAACATATTTAGCATAACATCAGATAGGCTACAATTACCTACAAAGAGCGCCTATATTGTATTACATCTGAAAAGAATATTTCTCAGCCTGCTTCAGTCAATGTCCAAATCTGTGTCTGTCTTCAGGTTTACATTCAAGACCCGAATGCTACTATACACCTGTCATAAAGGAGTCTCCTCCCATGTTTGCTCAGACAGGTCTGGTACTCTTAGGAGGTGATGTGCACTTGCAGTCAGAAGTTTACTGTATATACACTCGCCATGAACATGAATGTCACTGCAATTTTCATGATATCTTTGAACTTGATTTTTTTCAAACTGCATAAAACTTATACATACAGAGTCAAACATATCCAGTACTTGCACCCATTAATAATGCAGGATTGATTAAACTCCCAAAATGTCTTGTAATTTCTCAAGTCCAAGCCTTCCCAACTTCTTGTTAATTATCGTGCTTGACTGTAGCTCATGGTTTAACATAACATAGTGCTAACAAAAAAAGTTTGTTTGATTTACTCAAATATGTTATCAGGAGATAACTACTGTACCAAGGTTTGAAAGGAGACCCAAACTGTTTAGAGAAAACTGGTTTAGATGATTAGGAACAACCTGGGAACCAAAGGCCTGCAACTGGAAGCTGCTGGAACACCAGTGTCTCTTTGTTTAGTCAAATGAGTTTAACATCACCGTGGAGTAAGATGCTGGAATCCAAGAAAGCAGCCTTAACCCTTGGCAAAATTCAGGGACCGTGCTTAAAAGTTGGGTGGGTGCCAGTAAACCAACAAATTTAAATGAGCTTTATCAATTCTGCGAAGAAGAGTGGTCAAATATCCAACTAGATAGGCTGAAAGGCTGAAAATTGCTAAGAGTCTTTCAACCACATATTAAATATGCTATATGTATATTCTTTTTCTCTGTATTTGTACGTTTGACCCTGTGTTGATATCAGAAAACCCAAAATAAGTTAAAACTATTTGCATTAAATTATTATTCTTTTTCTATTAAATATGCATTTTGTTTAAAAATTCACTGCAAGTCAACATGTTGACAGTCATGTTCATGATGAATTGATGTACTGTGAACCTCTGACTGCAGCTTTATCCTCCACCGAACGGAATATTGAAATAAATAATTTGACAAATGCAAATCAAAACTTCACATGATCAAAACCATGTGCTTTCTGTTATTATTCATAATAAAGCATCTGTGTGCCTTTGAAAATATTCTACCAAACCTGCCAATGTCCAGATGTGATCATGGATGCTCACAAATGATTTTTTTACATCAGTAAAATGATTCAAGGAAAACACTAGCACAAAAACAAAACTCACTGCATCAAAACAGATCCATGATTTTATTAATTATGCATGCAACACATAAATAATCTTCCCTCACTTTTTAATCCATAAAATTAAGAGCTTAAAAACAATAGTGTTCTGAGTGAAGTGTATGTGTGTTCAGCTCAAGCACCAGCTCGTTCACAGGAATGGTTCAGTGTGATGTCAGAACTCACACTACGACTGAGCGAAGGTATACTGCTTAATCTCCACTTAGAAACAATTTATCCACCTCTGTTTTAAAGTTGTCTCAGACGGTAGGACGTGTCCTCTTTTACCCTGCTGTAGCTGATTCAGACAGTAAACTCATGTATCTCCTGTGTGTTAGTGCTAGTGTTCATAAATATGTACTGTAGCTAATACGTGACGACTATGATGTTTATATACAGTAATTAAGCAATATTACACTATTATGTGCTGATATTCAGTACAACAGCAAGAGCTTGAGTGTAATATTGTACTTTATACAACAGTTCCACAAACACCATTTATTATCAACAGATTATGATTTATTTGTTTATTTAACCAGTCATTTTGCTCCGCCAACTCATACCGTTCTGCGACTGGTGGAACTAACTAACTGTGACTGGCAGAGCTGGTGACCAATAGTTAGTGAAATTATCAGAGGTTAAAATTAGAGTTGATGGATAGTCCTGAGAAGCTTACTAAATTTACTTTACATTTCCACTTATTCCACTTTAGAATTTCAGCTAACTTTCAGGGTTCTGGGGTTGAATCCCAAATAGCATAAAATGTAAAGCTAGTATGCTATTTAGGACGTTGCCCTTGCTCAGGAGCTAGAGAGGGATTTGAGATTCAGCCTTGTGTTAGAAGCTACTTAAACATGTACTGTAGCTCACGTTAGCCATAAATAAAACAACACAGCTAGTTTAAAAGCAGTTCAGAACAACTTAGGCCATGTCTAGAAGCATTTATTTAGGAGACATAGATGTTTAAGATGACGTAACATTATCAGATGTGTTTTCGTGTGGGTTTTGGCAGGTAGCTGCTCTCCCCTCGTTCCAGTACTGTGGAACATACTGACCTACTTTCACCCATGCTGCGACCGACAGTTACACATTTTACAAACACCTGTGCCATGGAGTGATACATATAGTTAAATGTCCCAGTCTCACCACTTATGAAATGCCTCTCATCTAAACAGATTACTTGGTTGGATATAACTGTTGTATAAAAGACGTTACTCACAGTGCATAGTGCACAGTGTAGTTCACTGTGAATGTTCACTGTACTTATTGACTGTCCATTCTGTCCTTTCGGTATGTAATAGCGATGACCTTCAAATATGTGCTCACACAGTCTGAAGTTAATACTAGAGGGATAGGTTAAGTGAATGACTCCATATGCCGTTAGAACATGGAATGGAAGCAACAGAGCTTCTGCCTATGTTGCGGTCGATACCACAGTCAGCTTAATGAATACCTTGTTCAATTTAATGGCTGCTACTTTTAACAACACAATCAATAAATGTTCAAGGTTTTGACTTTTTCAGGCTGGAATGTGAAACCAGTGCACAGATTGTGCTTTGCGTACATGCAATCTGATGAGATCAAAATCATCCTCGGAAAGAGGTATACTTCCTGTACTAATTTTGAAAGTGTCTGTCCTTTACAGGAAAGCTTGCTTCTGAAACAGAGGAACACTTGTCCTCTTCTTCATCAGAAGTATTCCCCGTTCCACCCCCTGACTCAGAAGTGATTTATGATGATGTTCCATGTGAGAACATACCCTCTCCTGGTGCAGGTAGGTAAAGACTCTGGGATTGACAGTGACAGTGATTGTCTAGTGCTTGTTTTTACACAAAAGTAAAAAAGCTGTATTTGGATGGTTACACTTGACCCAAGTTCCAAACATAATGAAAAACTTAAAATTGTGACTGAATTTGGCCCTCAGTTGTTGTGCTGGATTTGTATGTGCATTTGTGCTAGAATTGTCCAGAAGACTTTGTTTAGTTTAAGAGTTATCAACTAGATTAAAAAAAGAATTCTCTACTTTAAATCTTTATTTGACTCCAAACTGGTAATGTGTAGCTGAAGTCATTCTTACTTCCCAGTCTTGCAATGTCCAAAACTCTTTATTCTTTACTTCTAAAACTGAGTATTATGTATTTTTTTTTTTAAAAACTGATATCATTGTTTCATTATTAACTTAATCCCGGCTGGCACGGTGACATTGCACTTACAGGGTCAAGGGTTTAATTCCCACCTTGGGTCTGTGTGTGCACGTTCTCCCCATGCTTGGCGGGTTTCCTCAAGTTTCCTCTTACAGTTTAAAAACATGCAGATTAGGTTAATTGACGTTCCCAAATTGCCTGTAATGTGTGAATGTGTGTGTGAGACTGTGTGTGTCTGTGTGGGCGTGTGCCCTGTGATGGATTAGCACCCTGTCCAGGGTGTAGGACAATTAAAGACAGTAAAGATCTTGTTACTTTTCAATGCGTCCATTGTCTCCCTTATTAATTTGTGCTACAGTTATGCCCTAAAACTAGGTTTTTAAAATAACACAGTATGTAGGGGAGCTCCTTGTCACATGGGTTAGTTATCACATTGTTAATATTTTTACTACAAGAGGGGCCTACTTAAAAGTGGAATAGTGGTTTTGTACCTCTACATGGTCTGATGTTATATCCTGTGTGGGAAAAGCAAAACACAATGTTAACTGAACCCATTTTTAACATTTAAAAGTGATAAAATATCAACTTGATATATTTTTAAATAAGTTCTATCTAGTTAAAAAAAAATGTAATAACTGTACAATTGGACTTGTTAGATGAGAGAATAAAGTGTCTTGTTACACTTCGTCTTGTCTGATTTAAGATAACTTTAAAATATAGCTAACTTTAGCAAGGAAGGCAGTTTGGGGCAAAAATCTCATTGTTGCCTAGTGCCATCTTCACCCACCAATCAGCTCCAGAGGACAGATGGCCATACCCAAAAGCAGGTCCAAAAAAAAAACCTAACCCAAAAAAGGTAAAAAGCGTCTCTTCCAAAGTAGAAGCACCGCAACCTAAACTAAAATACAAAAGAAGCAGAAGGCAGATAAAATACTGTAAGAAAGACTTGAGATGCCTCTTTAGATGAAGATGAGTACCTGTGTCTGGGTTGTGTGGAGCCATTTGAGAACAGCTGTCCAGGAGAGACTTGGGTCAAGTGCATGTAATGCAGACAGTGAGCTCATGAAGAGTGCATCCCTGGCAAAGCAGTTTATGTGCACCAGAAGTGTGATTCTGATGAGTCTGACTAGTGAGATTTGACACATGGTTGGAGATTTGTTTGAGTGTTTGACAGATTTTATTTGAAAATTGTATTTGACTAAAATTATTTTCCAGTTGTAATCGGTAGTGATTTATTTAATGGCCACATTCCAGGACTTCCTCAAGTTCAGTGATTAGTCAACCTTCTTCTGTAGCTGAGTTTAATTTGGAATTTGAAGTAAAATTTAAAAAACAACACATTAAATTGGTGCTTGTTTTATACAATATGTTGCAAAATCCAGTGTGATGTCTTACCCTACATAGTGTGACAACTTACCCGCTGATGGAAAAAAATGTCACATGTTCACACTCACTCTTTAAATACTTATAACAACTATTATTATGTACTGAAACAAGATATAAAAATGAAATAAATACAAAATATATGCCTGAGACTGTGTTCTTTCATTTGGTATGTCATTTTTAACAATATGATGTATTTACCCAAGAGTGTGAAAAGTGTAACTATAAGGGACCAGTCTTCCCTACTTTATCCGTGCAATATACTGTATGCAATGACGGGTGTGGCTGATGTGAGATTATTTCCAATGCATCCCTGAAATGCTGTCTATTTACAAAGTATTTAAAAAAAATAAATGCACACCATATCTCCATATCTATGTCTAATTGCAGTGCCTGTACATCTCATCTAACAATACTTGGTTTGCTGAACAAAACATTTTTTTTACATACCATCTACTGTATGAAAAGCCTAATTCATACAGTTTGCATAACTCTTTCTGGATTTGTGTGCAGCTGATGATCTGATCTACGAGGACGTACAGAGGCCTGATGAATCAGCAGAGGCGGTGGACAACGGCTGGAGCTCCAGTGAGTTTGAGAGCTATGACGAGCAGTCGGACACTGAGACCAAGCCACGGACACGCAGCAAGGTGAGAAGCAAGGCTCAGCTTATGCTTACAATAGAGATGTTTCGGTATTTCTGAGGTTGAAGCACGGTGCAGCAAGGGGTCTTTGGTAGCTCTTTATCACACTCTGTGATTTTATTATTATTTTTTTTTACATTTTCATTCATTTCCCGATCATTTCTTCACACAGTCACAAGGTGGCAATAGATACATGCTGTCATAAAGATACATAACTACATCCACTCTCCACTCTGGTCTTGTATTTCATAAATATGGCAAAACTCACAAACCACTAACATGCGACAGTCACAGCATTTGAGCGGGAAGGAAGGTTAATTCACTGCATCAGTGGATTTTTTTTTTCTTTCCACTCAGCAATCTTTTCAGTTCTCTTTCCTTCCTGGGCTTCCCCTTTGTTCCTCTCCTGCTTTTGTTCATTCGAGTCTTTCCTTTGTTGTCGATGCTCTCTCATTGCCCTGCTTTATGCATGATCTCAGCTGAAAACAGGTACAGAAACCTTTCACTAACCTAATCAGTGAACCATTTTCGGTCTCGGTGCAATGGACGCTAATTTTATGCATGCTTGGTTAATTAGTTCTGCATTCTGTATGTGATATTTATGTTAAGCACAAGAGTGTATCTAAATCACAGCCACTCCCGAGCACTTTCTTTCGATTTTTCTTGAATGTGACACTGTCTGCCTTTCCCACTTTGTGTGTTTCTGTCTGTCTCTCTTTATACACATTGATCTAAACACCATCCCTATTGACCACGGGCATGTGGATACGACGATGACCTTAGATTTCCCCTGATGTACGGCGCATAAAGGAGCATTGTGCCCGGACCAAACGTGAACTGGCCATGCGGTTAGGTGCTCGAGACATCAGCCAGATCAAACAGGCCTATGACACCAAGGTATATTTTCCCAGTAGCACTGCAACTGCAGTATCATTTATCATTCATCATAGAGGTTTATGATGCAGTTTATAACTTGTATGTACTTATATACATCATTCAACCATCTTTAACATAGTTGCTTCCTCTTGCTCCATGTTGCACAATGCAAAAAAAAAAAAAAAAAAATGTTTTGCTTCCCACTGAAAATGAAACTATCTAAATGTCCCCAAGCTCACAGCAAATGAACCATGATGGAATTGAGCGACTTTGCTCCTGTTGCTATACTCAGCGTTCTCTGTATAGGATCAACTTTTTTTCCCTCCTTCCTCTCAGATGCAGATGTACATTTCAGTACTCATCCCCTCTCTCGCAGGTTCACCAGCTCATGAAGGCGGCCCGGAATGGCACTAAGGATGGACTGGAAAAGACCAAAATAGCCATGTTGCGCAAAGTGTCCTTCTTGAATAAAAAAGAAAACACAGGTTTGAGATTATTTTCTTTTTCTTTTGATGAAAGCTGTTTAAAAGGTTATTCTCTTGTAAACTATGATAAGGTAGTTGGTTAAGGAGGCAGTGGTGTTTTTTCTTTTGTGGAAACAATGCAGATGACATAGAGGATGATACCGGTTACCTGGACGTGACCGTTTCTGAAGTGAAACACCCACCACCTCAACTTTCTCCCATGCCAGAGGGTCTCACTACTCAACAGGTGAGTGTGTGCCAGCAGTGGAGCAAAACTACAGTGATTTGTTTTGTATAACGTTATGTAACGTTTTTTTTGTGTTTTTTTTTTTGTCAGACTGTAAGACGTCACATTCTTGGCTCTATTATCCAGAGTGAGATAAGCTACTTGGATTCCCTCAGAAGGATTCTGCAAGTAGGTCACTGATTCACAGTGTAATTGTGTCCATTGTAATTATCTGAAATGACATCACTTACATACACATAAACGAGTATTACATTCATTGCTCTAGGATTCATCTTGTACATTCTGATTCAATCCCAGGATTACCAAAAGCCTTTACTGGAGGCAGAGCCACGTATCCTGAGTACTAGAAAGATTCAGCCTATTTTCTATCGGGTGAAAGAGATCCTGCAATGCCATGCCATGTTCCAGATCGCCCTGGCCTCCCGTGTGGCCGAATGGGACCAAGCAGAGACCATTGGAGATCTGTTCGTAGCC
Organism: Clarias platycephalus; assembly: GCA_030068275.1. Lineage (NCBI taxonomy): Eukaryota > Metazoa > Chordata > Actinopteri > Siluriformes > Clariidae > Clarias > Clarias platycephalus. The sequence continues at coordinate 11,015,750 of JAQQZT010000015.1, read as the reverse complement.
TCTGTAAGTCTCATTAACGAACATTCTGTTCGTACGTGAGCTTGGATTGAACACTTCTGTATTTAAATAAGCCTCAAGCCTCTCCAGCTGTACCTTTTGGTTTCACGTCTCTTGCATGAAATGATGTCATATGTTAAGTAACAGGAAAGATTTGAAGTAGAAGTATTGTAGGTTGTTTTAAGCAGGCTTTGCAACAGGATTCACTTTCTGGAAATAGCACACACAAATGGCACTTAATGAAAGTGGGCATAGCGGCGTTATTTCCACTGTCATTTAAAAAAAGCACAAAAAGGCAATTTCAGGAAGTGCGTTCTAGCTGAAAGTGTGGTGTAGACTTCTGGTTAACTCAAGGTTGTTTCGCTGGGTATTTAAATATTCATTAACACCACTAAGTAGAGCTTTGTTCTGTTTGTACCATGTGCATGCTTTTTTTTCCGTGTGGAACAAAAAGAACAAAAAAAATTATAAATAAAAAAATCCCCAGAAATCTTGCACTCAGCAGTTCTATTTAAACTGTACTCATTTCCTGTGTGGTACCAAAGCTGTAAGCAGCAGCTGTGCTTATTTTAAAAATGTGATGCAAAAGATTCAAGCGTTTGTAATAAATCAGGTTTGTGACAGCAACCTCAGCTAAAACGGACGATTGCTGAAAGCTCTTTTAAGATTAGGGCCTGGCAATTTAAAATCTTGCTTTGTGAAATGGTGTGTGTGTGTGTGTGTGCCTGCAGCTTTTCATAAACCTCTTTATCCCTTTCAGTTTTCAAAATCGATGGTTCTGGATGTATACAGTGATTATGTCAACAACTTCACAAATGCAATGGCTCTTATCAAGAAAGCCTGCATGTCCAAGCCTGCATTTCTGGACTTTCTTAAAGTAGGTTCTTTTGCTTTTACTGTCATTATTATTTTATTATTTATTTATTTTGATCATTTAAAGACTTGGTATAAGTGCAAACGCTTCCTGCATCTGGCACTCGGTTTGTACTACTTTCAGTGAATGTGAGCTGCATTTTAATTTCAATATAACAAGTGGCACTGTTGTATCTGATCTATTCACATGATACTTGGAATCTTGAAGAAAAGGCAGGCTGTCAGCACAGACAGGATCACCCTTTATGGCCTGATGGTGAAGCCGATCCAACGTTTCCCGCAGTTTATACTCCTCTTACAGGTCAGCACTACTTCAATCTTACACTCACACTTTCTTTTCATCTTTCACTTATTGCTTTCAGATACGTTTAGATAAAACAGAGAAGGAAATCACACAGTATTTTAAATCGCAGATATACAGTCTGCATAGGTGATACTATTCATTTATCCATGTTCATCTTTCTCAAATCAGCATACATGAGGACATAAATTCTATCTAGTGAAGTCTCAATCACCATGTCTGTATGTATTATTGTACTGTACATCATCATCAAACCATCCAGCATAATTCTTTAGTATTTCGTGCTGATTCGTCAAATGATTTTCGCACGACTTCCTCATTGGCATATAATGTTTAAAAGGAATGACATAAAAACTGAGATTTCGCAATATCTAACCCAAATATAGTAACAGAACACATGACACCAAATCATTAATTTTATGATAAAAATGCTGAAATTATCTGTGAGATCAGTGCTTGTTTTATTAATCTACAGGGACCACAAGGTAAGCTTTTCATGACGACATTAACATAGTAATGGCATGCATTATTTTTTCATAAATTTTATTATGATCAATTTTATGGCCACAAAGTGCTTAATTCATGTCAACTACTGCACATTAAAATGACAAATATACATTTTAGATTTAATGATTGTCAGAGAAACTTAAGCATGATGAATGTTGAAAATACAAGGGGCATTCAAGTCAAACCACAACACCGATTGTGTATGATATCAGAACTCGGGTATGAGAGTAAAAACGACCTTTATTTCACTATAAAATCTAATGTATCCCTGTTACATTAATGCACCTATCCCAGCATTTCACTAACGATTGGATACCATCAAGGTAGAAAGTTTTCTCAGTACACCAAAGGTATGATCAAACTACCTGCTTCACATCCTCACTGCTAAAACCTTGGCCTCCCTGGAACTCCTTTATGGCCTTTCCTTTGAATAGAGAAAACACCACAACACCTCACCTTATACTGCTCATCACTTGCATATTACAGGAAGTCAGCTGGGAATTACTTCCATATCCAATGTACAGTCCTGATTTGACATATTTGGGCAATTAAAGGAATTATTGGGAGGCCAGCGTATCAGATTTGAAGCAGACAGTCCGATCAGAGAAAACTCACTCATCGTCTATACCACTTTATCCTGTATTCAGGGTCGCGGGGACCTGGAGCCTATCCCAGGAGGCTTAGGGCACGAGGCAGGTGGACAGGGTTCCAATCCATCGCAGGGCACACACACACACACACAAATACACACACACACACCTTCACACACTACGGACAATCTTTGGACTGTGGGAGGAAATCGGTGTACCCGGAAGAAACCCACCAAGCACGGGGAGAACATGCAAACTACATGCACACAGGGACGGGAATCGAGACTGACCGGGAAAAGCTGTTCTTTGTAATAAGCCTGAAGTTATTTTTTATTTTTATGTAAAAAAAAATTACATCATAATATGCATCATGATATATAGATTTTCCAAAAACAAAATAATATTGCTACATAAAAAAAAAATACTATACACTAATTCAATGTGCACAAAACTACATTTACACTGAAACAGGAAAAAAAATATATAATTAATTTTGGATTTAACTATCTGCTTTTAAAGGATAAAAAAGCTGTCATGGGATTAATATACGAGCAGTATTATAGTGCATCCTGCCCTGACCAAAGTGTCTAGGTTTATATAGAAAAGTAAATCATATGTGTGTGTGTGTGTTTGTCTAGGACATGCTGAAGAGCACTCCATCTGGGCACCAGGACAGGCTGCCGCTGCAGCTGGCTCTGACAGAGCTGGAGACTTTAGCCGAGAAGCTGAACGAGCAGAAGCGTCTAGCAGAGCAGCTCTCCGAGATCCAGGAACTAACACGCAGTAACAGCGATCGCGCCCTCAGCAAGGTCACACACGAAAACACACTCTCATTATTCTGCTAGGCACATGTCACGGTTGCTCAGCAACCCACTCCATTTAGCAGGCGCAATGAATAAGATGTGATGTCTTGCAGTTATTTCTTTCTTTCTTTTAAAAAAAATTTAATTCAGAGATGTCGCATTTTTTCTCAATAATTGTAGCTGACTAGACTTCCCGAGATCAATAAATCCATTTCATTGCTATTAGACTTTGTCGCTGAATTCTATTTATTCCTGGTTCAAAAGGAACGGAGCCTGTTTTTTAAGCGGCACTGCAGATATTCGCCTCTAACTGTGAGCTTTCATGACTGATGGTCTTGGTCATGTACTGCTGCAGTTTGTGCTCTCACATCTGTCTTTGGCCTGTAAATGAAGCTTTCTATGATGATTCTCACTAGAGGGTGCTCCGGTATCTGCCATCAGCCTCACAGTGGAGATGGCAAAAGAAAAACATTAATACCCAGCTTTCTGATATGAATGATATGAAGTTAAATGGCTTTGCAGATCCCCCGAGGTTATTGCAATCCCTCTTTGGTTGAGTGGGTAGGATGAAGTGGTGGCAATTGTATACATTGCTCAAATCACAGAAAACAAAACTGAGTGGTTCAGTGCAATGCTATTCTAAATTAAAAAATACTCAGCTGTAAAAAAAAAAAAAACAACTGCTATAGGTTGTTAAATAAGGAGTAAAGCACTTCTGGACGTGCTGCTATAGGAAAATCATAGGGTTGTGTGATGGAACTTGGAGGACTATTATAGTTATTTGCTACTGATAATAATTTATTATTAAAGAAGTGAAAAGTCCTTTTTATTTACTTATAGTTACAGTTATTGCTGTGCAATGGTAGTGTCACTTACCCTATATCAGCTACCAATAATGGTTTCCTCTCTTTTTCTTTTTTTATCTTTCTCTTGAGCATAATAATACAAAATTGCAGCTAATAAGGTTTATAAAAAATTAAAAAGTGCAAAGGTTTCTGTTTCAAAAAGTCTATTGACTGTTACAAAGTGCTGACACTGGACACCAGACATGGCAGAACTAAACAAACTCAATGCTCGAGTAAACGTATTGTAATAAAAATGTACTCTACTTCAAGTAGAAGTACGGCTTATTATTATTAATTTTTTTATCTAAAATGTTTATTATTTTCACCAGAATGAAATGTAAATTAATAGTGAATAAATAAATGTACGATTCATTGGCTGTTTATAGATGCTGTATTAGTTCATGAAACCTTTTGACCATTACACGAGATAAAATGTTTTAGGCCAATTTATTTCCAATTTTTAACACAAGTTATATAAATTATTTGACTTGTTGTTTTAGACATGACTGGACAGCGAGACACGAACAATTCATGTTTTTTCGACAAAGGACATTACAGCTATAATTTTTTAATAACTTTCCACATTGGTGAGTTTTATGAATAGAGAAGAGACCATGTTATAGTGATGCAAGTAGCCGCTCTGCCGTGCTGGTAGTTTTATTTCAAGAAATCTGTGGAATTTTAAATGCTAAAAATAAATAGTTGATTAACTTTGTTAAGAAATTCAAGGATTCAACTTCTTGAATATAGCCAGTGGTTGGCAATATATCAGGGGGAAAAATCAACCCAGAGAAATGTGCTTTATTTATTTATATTTTTTTTTACAATGATAACTGAGATTATTATGATTATGATTATAATGGAATGGAAATCCTGGACATGATGCTATGACTTGTTGATAGCAACATTTTGTTGATTTGACATTAATTATTAGCATTCTATATATAATACATATAAAACAATGTTTGGTGTAAAACATAAATTAAATGCATAAGACTTTTCCTCAGTTTTACTAGTTAGTTATATCACTTCAAATCTTACCTTGACAAGCTTGTGATGCTTGAAAAAGTAGGCAGAAGAAATCATAGCCAAGAGTGGGGGGATTTGTTGCCCAGGTAACTGTCAATCACTGTCAATCACACACCAGTCTGTGCTTTCATAATCGCCTGGGAATCAAACTAGGGTTGGTGGAATTGTTTTTTCCTTTCTGTCCTTACCACCTGGAGTAGCTTAGCTCACAGTAAGGTGGGAGTAACATCTTATGCTTAGATTAGAAAATCAATGCACTTTTGTGTGATCATTATCATGAAAACTGTCTGTTTTTAAAATATAGTGATAAAAGTACAGTTTTTTTTTAATCAAAATCTGTAATGAGCAGAAGTAACAAGTATCAAGTATATAAATACAGTAATCAAGTAAATTACATATAAAGGAAGAAAATGACTTAAGTACATTAATGAAGTATTTGTTAGTGCGATCTTTGCTGGAAACTCCTTTTCTAAACATTAAAGAAACATCTCCTTACAGACATTCACAATATTAATGATTGAACGCTTTTCCTTATTAAATAATGATATTTTTTATTTATTTGCATATACAGTATATACAATAGACCTGTGATTTTCATTGCAGCCAGCAGGTGTTATAGAAAATTTATCAACATCTTCTGACCAGTCAGGGTTAAAAATTTAATATAATGTGTATCCACAGCAGCTGAACTCAGATCAGAAGCAACTGATTCTGTGCGAAACCTTGATCGAGACAGTGTACGGGGACAAGGGGCAGGTTCTCAAGTCCAAGGAGCGCAAGGTCTTCCTCCTCAACGATATTCTCATCTGTGCAAACATCAATCTCAAGTAAGCCAGACTCACAGTTTGCTTTCTATAATTTGGGGACTGAACAAATCTCCTCAGGACTTAAAGCTTTTGTGGTTTATATTCCTTTTATCTTCCATTTAATGCTGGTCTAGATTCATTGAAAGGGGCATTGATTACTTCATTAATGAAACAAGGTAACATTTTCAAGCCTGCTGAACATTGCAGCGTTTTCAACACAATCCAATTACTGGAATTTCAACGCAAAATATATGCTATTCACCTTCAAATATCTACATTCTCAATTCTACCCTCAATGGGAATCACACATGATGGAAAAATTACCTAGGAATTCAAGGGAAAGCTTCAGTTATACTGTACCTCGTCACATCCTCACACCTCCACACCCCCACACCCCCTTCCCCACATGCAGATCAATTCATCATAACAGTTGATTTTACTGCCTATTATTCTTCTCTCTGATCATGCAATTATTTTTTTTTGGACTTTTGTGTTTTTCTTTGTTTTCTTTAAAATATGATTTTGTCTTCAATAAGGGGGCATCCAGATATCAGCAGCCTGGTTCCTGCTGGTCCAAAGTACATGGTGAAATGGACAGCGCCTCTGCAGCAGGTTCAAGTGGTGGAGGTGGGTCAGGAAAACTCACAGAACAATGACAGTGTTTACCAGCCAAGCGGGAACAAACGCCTCGGCTCTGCCGGCTCACAAGGTCAGAAGAGTTTCTTAAATATTACCTAACAAGGGAGAGAAAAAATTAAAAGTGTTGGTGCTGAAAGATTTTTTTTTTGTAGTGCCGTTTTGTTGTTTCATCACTCCTATATTTTAATGCTACATGATTTAACATATGGTATAAACACTGTAAATGTTTTTTTGTTTTTTTTTTACTTTCAGCCCTTGTTTTTTGTTTAGCTTAATTTACTTTAGTGGGTTTTTTTATTTTATTTTATTTTATTTTATAGCTTTTTTCAGTCAGAAATACAGATGATTATGAATATGAATATAATGATGAGAATGGATAGGTAATTCTGTTTCAGAAATTAATAAATTTTATTTTCAACAATATTTTTTATTGATTTTAAACAGGGATATAACAGAGTAAACATGTGCTGTAGTGTTTGAATGTAGACTTCATAAACCCCTTATAAACCTCCCCGACTCCAAGCCAGCTTTACATGTATAAGAAAGGCTAGACACCAGACATACTTAAAGAAGGAAAGGAAAAAACGAAAACATGGAGCTAGTTAAATCCCAAATAAAATAGGGATTAAGTGGAAAACCAGTGTGCTAGGATGTACAAACCAAGCAGTGTGTTGAAAAAGCGATTGGGGTTAGAGAGGGATTTGGGATCCAGCCTTGTGTTAGAAGCTAGTTAGCTGCCTAGCTCTGCTTACTCGTAAACAAAACCACACAGCAACAATTTGGAATGACATCACAACAAGAAATTATTATGAAGAGAAAATTACATAACATGACCAGATGTGTTTCCTTGCATTGTGGCAGGCAGCTGCGCTCTCCTCAGTACAGTGTTCCATGCAGACCTACTTTCATCCATGCTGTGACTGACAGTTAGTGTAATTAACACTGTAGTTACAATTGTGGATGTGAAGTGATACATATGGTTAAATGTCTTAGTGGAGTTACCGTCCATTATCACCACTCCTGGAATGCCTCTTGCTGAATCAGATTACTCGTTCAGAAATAAATGCTGCATAATATATATTCTAAGAGTGCTGAGTGCAATATTAACAGTAAAGACTTTATTTTAAATTTAATTACAGTTTTTACTTATAAGTCTAGAGTATCCATTAAAGTTTTCCACTGAAAACTGAATGAGGATGCAATCGAGGGTATTTGTATAGTACCACCGGCAGCAGTTCATCTACTGTATGTATAGGGTATCTTTTGGGGCCATCCTCATCAGCAGCACTAACGGACTCATCATAGCAACGGAGCCCCAGGCAAAATAAGGCATCAGAAGATGGATCAGGCAGGCCTGGAGGGCTGAAGGAGTCAGGATCACCAGCATGTAATCAGGATGCGAGAGTATTGTCTTTCTAACAGATAGAAGGACAGAGCGAGAGAGAGAGAGAGAGAGAGAGAGAGAGAGAGAGAGAGAGAGAGCAATAGAGAGAGAGATCATGAAGTGTGCAGAGTGCAAGCAGGGAACCCAGTAGGACCAGCTATTACAGTGTAATTAAAAGTAAGAGCCTGAAGGTAACACAGGCATCATTGCAGCCAGGAACATAAAGCAGCCTGCCACTCCAACAAACCTGAGTCAACCTGGGAGTGTGGGAGTATGGCTAGAGTATCCATCCTAGATAGCATAATTATTATGGCCAGTTCTTGTCCACCTCTACCATGTTCATATGGCCCACATACTGCATTGGATGCCAAATGCCGAAGGCATACCTGAACAATTATTGCATATTTATAGAGTCTACATTTTAACGTATATATTTTTTTTAAACACATTTTAAACAACACTTAGTAAATACGTCGTTACCTGAGCAACTGAACTTTTGTGGGAAAAGAAAAACAATCCAAAGCAATCACGTCTTTAAACTTGTCTCATCGATTTCTTTATAATATCAGAAGAACTCATCCATTTCTCTCCACTCAGGTGCTTGTTCAGTCCCTTGCTATTTCAAGACTGAACTACTGCAACTGACTCCAGGCAGGTCTGCCTCTGTGCACCATTCGTCCTTTACAGCTGATCCAAAATGCAGCTGCACGGCTAGTTTTTAACCTTCCTAAGTTCTCCCACACAATCCCACTTCTCCACTCCCTCCCCTGGCTTCCTGTAGCTGCCCGCATCAAATTCAAAATACTGATGCTTGCCTACAAAGCACTTACCTCAAAGCTCTAATCACATCCCCCATTGCACCACGCTCGCTCCGATTTTCCAGCACTGCTCGACTGGTCCCACCATCTCTCAGGGATATAGGACGGCATGCATATAGTCTCTTTTGTTCTGGCACCAGTAATTCCTCTAGATGTCCATATAGCCAAGTCACTGGCAATCTTTAAGAAAGACCAATCTGTTTCTTAGGTATTTGGGTTAACCCCCCGCCCCAACCCGCCCATTTATTATAAACAAATAAATAAATAAAATACCACTTCCCAACACTGTTTGACTGATGATACTTAGGTTAGTAACCTAGTAACCCAGTGTAATGATATGTCCAATGATGGAAACTTTGGCACAGCCAAATGTGTAAATGTCTAGAATTTTATTTGTTTATTTACCAGTGCTGCAGGTACTAACAGAGCCACATTTTTGCCAGCCATATGCCATCTGCCACCTCTACCACACAGGCAGCAGGGTCGGTTTAGCTCTCCCAGCTGAGGATGGCTGTGGCATCTAAACAATATGCTTAAGGGGAAATAGCTCTAACTTCATGTGAGTGGACTTGCGTAACCGTGCTGTAACCAAAATAAACCCTTATAATTCCAATGATAAAAAACCTACATTTGTACATTTTGTGTATTATTTAATCTAGACTGCTTTTTTCCCATGAGAACATGATTAAACTCTTAGGGTGTGCTTTGTACAGTATATACAAAAAAGGTCCATTCTGGTTTGTATTATACAACATAAAATAAAGAATCTCACTCTGTTATCACCTCCAGTTATACAGAATACAGCTTTCCCACATGCAATTTCCAAGGCTAGGAGAACTCAACGAATCTATATTGCTAGTCACATAAAACACCTTTTTTATTATTTATTTGGTGAAATAAAAAAATACAGTCCAAGGATTTCTGTAGGGCTCAATATATATAGTGTGCTCGGTCTACAAGACAAATATAGCATTTGTCTTGTAGACCGAGGACACATACCTTACCCAATCTCAGATTGCAGCAATAGCCTATAGCATATTTGTGTATGTCCTTGGAAACATTTTTTTTTTAAATTTACCTTAGATTGAGCTGATTTCATATTAATGGATTTTGTACTATCCTTCATAGTGCATTCATCACATTCATCAATTAATGTACATATTCATTGTACAGCAAATATAGTTTATAATATTATAGCTTTATTGTTAACAATTGGGCAGTATGTTGGCTTAATGGTTAGCGCTGTAATTGCCGTTCTCAAATTGCCTGTAGTGTGTGAAGAATGAAGAATTTGAAGAATTGAGCAGTGCATTAGTTTACGCAGGAGTGAGAATGGTGAAGATTCTTGGGATATCTTATTTACACTAGTGGATCATTTTTGCACAACTCTTTATTTGAGTTAAAGTCTATTTGCCAGTGAAAAATAGTTAATAAAGTGTTTTGCATTTCAATGTTTCTTCATAATTAACCGTTTTTATCAAAGTCATTGCAGCCATGTTTCTAATTATAAGGCAGATAGGAAACGATCTAAAGCTCTTGGTATTGGGGTTGTTGAATGGCTCTGCCAAATAACTGTCAATTTCTTTTTCTTTTCCTTACCTTGTGAGCACAGACTGTGCATGAGAAGAGTTTTTCAATTAAATTTGATTCAACTTGATTTGTAAAGCGTTTCAACAGCGTCCAGCACTTCAAAGCAGCTAATTAATTTAGTAGCCCAGTAGCTGACCAGTCAGTAATGTTACAGTCTAGTGAACTGTAACCTAGTCAATTCAAAGCACATGAGGAGTCCAATAACCTTGGGACCCTTACTTTGTTTTATTGGAAATTAAATTGTCATCTATGGCCATGATCTTGATGTTAGAAATGTTGGAGACACGTTGGTTTATGATGACTGATGCTATAAAATTAGACCATTAAGTGATAACGAAGTAGACTGTAAAGTTATTTATTTATTTATTATTTATTTATTTTTATTTTTAGGCAAGCTAATTCTAGGGCCACCCAAACTGTTCCAAGAACTGCATGAGCTCCAGCATGACCTTTCAGTGGTGGAGGAAGTCACACTCCTAGTGGGTACTCTACAGGGATCCTATCAGGTACAACTTTATATCAACAGATGGAATTGAATATTAATCCTCAATACGTGCTATTATTTCTTTATGCATTGGTCTATCTTGAGATTAGTTATAATTGAGTGATATGGCTGGTGTTTCTGTGTGTGTGTGTGTGTGTGTGTGTGTGTGTGTGTGTGTGTGTGTGTGTGTGTGTGTGTGTGTGTGTG
>JAQQZT010000015.1:10986318-10999920 GCA_030068275.1 Clarias platycephalus | reverse complement strand
TATATATATATATATATATATATATATATATATATATATATATATAGGGACGTTTCTGAATTGTTGTTATTGACTGTTATGCACATTTCTTTCAAAGTTATTCATCAAGTGACTTAGTCTGCATTACCTTAAAATATTTCCAAGTACAAAACATTGACTGAAGAATTCATGAAGGTGATCTACAGAACAACAATAATACAAACAAGCAAAAAAAAAGTACATGCTTTACTGACCTCTCAAACAGCTGCCTTTAGATTTTTCATTAAAATCGAGTTTCATGATGATGGATTTATCTAACGGAGACATTTTTCCCCAAAATAGAGCAACATGTCAGTTCTTGTCTGTGGTAAGTGCATGACAGATCCCTTAGATAGTGATTAGGAAAGCAATTAGATAAGTCTCTTTAAAGAAAATGACAGGGTAAGTGTAAAGGTATATAGAATAGGAAGGCAAAAGTAGTGCTGAAAAGGATGTTGAGTACGACTTTGTTAATTTCAGACCAATTTATGCCTATCGGTGCTATAGGGGAGGGATGCTTTTTGCAAGTAGGAGTATTATGTTTGTAGCAGCCTGTAATTGATTGCTTATTTTGCCTTCCTGATGTCTTGCTCTCTAATCCTGGCAGCTCAGCATGAAGAATTAGGTATGTTGTAAGTCTAAACAGAATACAAATAAGGAGAAAGTATTACCATCTACCAGAAAAATCCAAGTCCGTGGGGAATAGGAATGAATAACATATGACTGGCAGACACAGGGCAGTAATTACGGGGTACAAGTCCTCAGCTGATATATTGGATCAAGAGGAGCTGAATTTGATGAATTCAGCCGAGTGTAAAATTTCACCATGCTCTGAATGTGTATTAAGCAATACAGTGTGAGGAGACACAAGCAAATAGACAGCTGTTTACCCCGGCTCCAGCAGAGACAGTATAACAAAAAAAACAAAAAATCCTTAAAAGTGAACCTACATGTCTTCATGTCAGATGAGGTTACAGTCTTCACCACTGTAAGATACCCTCTACCCCCACTTCCGAGTAAAGCAATCAAGATGCAGTAAAGTAGAAAGCTAAAGTAGGTTAGAGGAAAGGGGGTGCCCTTCTCACTGACAGGTAATTCAATGTTCTTAGCTCTCTTGTGCTAGCGTTTGGGTTTGCACAGACTCAAATCTAATAACAAATGAAAAAAAAAACCTGCTAGTAACACTTCAATCTGACTGGAAGCAGCATAACTGCAGCATTTCCTCACTTTCAGATGTAAAATGAGACTGCCTACAATCAAGTCCCAATATAAATAGTTCTAACTGGATAATTAATGCGCATATTAAATAATGCTGCCTGACATTTTCTGAAAGGAGAGCAGAAAGAACAAAACGAACTGGCCCTGAAGATAATTCGAGATTAATACAGCTCCTACTGAGCTAATTCACATGGAAAGGAGTTTGTATTTTGGCTGTTGAACCGTACACCAGAGAGCCACTGTGCACACTCAGCAGGGTTTAGTGTGAGCGTGTATGCTCTCATGTGCATTTCAACATGCTCATTGTTCATACACAAGTGATTAAATACAGTATATTACGTACAGGAAATGTGAAGTTATGTTATGTCCAGTGCTGTGGAAAAAAACGTGACCCATCCCTCATTTCTTCATATTTTGCTTCCAAAGAGCCAGGGTCCCTTGCATTAAAAAAAAACAGTCTTGAAGAATAGTTCTCCAGGCTTCCTAAGGACTTTTTGGCTTGAATTTTTGGCACAAGGTTTTGTCTCGCATTTTCATTTCAGTCTCTGTACCTGACCAGTTTTAGAGAAATGCTTTTTGTTTGTTAAGCCACACAAGGACCAATGAACCATTCAAGTACTGTATTAAAAAACATTGATCTTAAGGCATGAACGAGTGCGAAACAGGTGATGATAATGACTAGGTGATTAGAATACTGGTGATGCTCAATGATGTGCAGTTGGAACAGATGAGGTTGCTGCTGAGATTGTTACATAAATGATCAATTTTTAACTTGTATCTTTAGGCACTTTGTGCCCGTTAAAGTAAAACATTTATCCCATTTCTTTAATTTAATCTACATAATTTAAATACATTTCATTTAATATAAAGAAATGAGGGCTGGTTTGAGCCTTTTGCAGAGTACTGTTTTGATATTTATAAACTTTTTAAAGAAGCAGTTTGTAATTTTAACCTTTCTGCTGATTTGGTTATTTAATTGAAATTTCAGCAAAACATTTTGGCATAAATTCCTAGAAAACATCGTTTCAGTTCCCTTTTACTCAGAATATTGATCGACGTCTTCTGTTCTTTGATTTTTGAACCAGAAAAATATAAATAGACAAAAGTCTAAAATCCATGGAAGTAGCAGGAAACCTTGTAAGGATGGAAGTAGCAATGTATAATGACTTCCTGGTCTTTCTTACTTTCTTTGCCTTTTTCTTTCATCTAATACTTTTGACTTTTACTTATGTGAGTTCAAAGACAGCGACACGGTGGCATAGTTGGTAGCACTGTTGCCTCTCACCTCCAGGGTTGAGTGAGCGAATCCCACGTCTGTTCTGTGTGCCTGGAGTTTGCATGTTCTCCCGATGTTTAGTGGGTTTCTTCTGATTTCTCCAGTTTCCTCCCACAGTCCAAAGACATGAGGTTGATTAGTGTTTCCTAATTCGCCATAATGTGCTGGTGTCTTGCGATGGGCTGGAGCACCGTCCAGGGTGTATCCTGCCTTGTGCCCTAAGTTCTCTGGTAAATTCTCCAGGTCCCTACAACCCTACAGAGGATAAACATTATACTTAATGGATGGAGGATTTCAAAGACAAAAATATTACTACTAATATGCTTATATACATCACTAATTTATCTGTACACCAGGGATTTATCGAAGCAGTTTATATTCTGGAAAATAGCTATTATTATTCAACTAGTTAGCATTATCATAAAAGAAAACATTGAAGAGATTAAAAATAAAGCTGCTGTTGTTTAGCCATGGCTAATGCTGCCTGATATTCTTTGATTCCTTGGAAAAATGGGCACTAATTTACTATCAGCAACAAAAATTTGTATGTGACTCCCTAAAACAGATGACTTGTTCTTTTGTGGAACTTTCTTTTAGCTTTACTTTCATACTTTGTTTCTACTTTTCCGCTTTAATTTCATTAACACTGGACTTCAACGTTTACCCCAGTATTTATTTAGATCAGTACCTCCCATGATGTGATATAAAGACATAATTGTGTTTTGATTGCATTTTCTGCCGTGCTGCACAGATATTACAGACCACCATTGTACTTTGTGTAATGATATAAGTCTCCTCTTACTTCACAGCTCCAGACGGCCCTTCACAATCCAGTGCAGTGTACTCTGCTGGGTTTCTCTGCAGCCAGTACATCTCTGCCTCAGGGCTATCTCTGGGTGAGCATGTATCTATTACACCACAATGTGCTCTGTAACAAATATTATCACAGTGCAATACTGTCAAAAGTTTGGAGGTTTGAACTCCTGATTCTTTCCACATTGCGAAACAATTCTGAAGACATTTAAAATATGCAATAATCTCCTTTGATTTTGAGATGTGTCTGCTATTTATGCTCTGTAAAGCCTTCATAATGGCTCTAATCTGATCTGATTTTTATGGCTGGTAACTCTAAATGAAGTTCTCCTCTGGAGCAGAGGTACTGTAAGTTTTCGTCTTGCTTTCCTGGGATGGTCTTCATGAGAGCCAGTTTCATCATGGTGCTTGGTGGGTTTTGCCAATGCACTTGGCAATACTGTTCTTGCAAGAACTATTCCAGAATAGCTAACCTTCGTGTCTTAAAATAACAACTGACTGGTGATGTTGTTGTTACTAAATAACCTAATGCCATTATGTTATAGTTATAATAGGATAAAAATCCAGTATTGTTCTAGAATGTAGAAAATAAATCCAACCTTCTGACTAGTACTGTACTGTATATACAGTACGGTATATATGTACTGTATAAAGAATCAGAATCTTTAAATGCTTTGACTTGTCTTTGCATAATATAACATATAGCAATTTAAAATTCCCTGTTAAATCCTGTTTGAAGCATCTCTGCTTTTTATCCACACAACAGAATCATGGTCTAATTCTTTTATGGAAAAAAAAAAGGCTAAGTATAAAACTGATTTTAATGCTGCTATGATTTCAATCTGTGGACATCTACAGTAATCAGATTGGTAAAATGAAATGGGTTATGTATTAATGACATTTCCAGTGTCGTATTTAATGCTTATGATTCTTACTCTATCTTTTATAAAACAAATCTCCCCCAAAATTAACTTTTTTTCCAGGAAGGGTGAAAGCTTTCATATGCTTCTGCTGAGACATTTAAACTGCTTATTGAATCTTTTTGAACTTCTGATCATGGAATATCTCAGAGGGGCATCACACACATGTAGGGAAGGGCTATCTGCCCACTTCCGCATACAGTACATAAGACTACAGATGCGCTGAGAGCTCTACCAATGTAATAACAGCCTTCAAGCATAATCCAAATCAGCAGCTTTTTTTTTTTTTTTTATAATCCCATGAACGTAATACATTTCCCACAATGTAATATTACATTGTGGGAAATTATTGCAATTTTGAAAGCTGAAGATTTTTCACCTAACCACAAATGTGATAAATCCCAGCAAATGTAATTGCAAGTGCTATTACGTTTGTGGGATTATAGCATTAAAAGCTGCAGATTTGTATTACCTTAGTGGTTTATCACATTGGTGGGCTGTTTTCACGTTGGCAGGGGAATCCACGCCCACTATTGGCTAGTGTCACTGTGATTGATAGTGGAGTGGTACTATGCCATGTCTCCCACCCAGATCAATAGCTGGGGCTTCATCAGGATTCAAACTTGTGATCTCCCAACCCGCCACTTGAGAGCTCCTTAGAACATATTTTTACAGTACTCGTAGCTTTTAAGAAAATTTCTTTTTTAGCTTTTTGGGAGATGAATAAAACTTTCAAGAGCCTTGCTTGTTATTCTGTACTATATTTTGTCCATTTGCATTATATTCTCTCCTTTGGAGTATTGATTATTATTGATTATTAATTCCCAGGTTCAGGTGCATCCAGCTTCACCATACCTCACAAATTAGTTACAGTAGTTAATTGTTACTACGTCAGAATTTTATCCTTGCTACCTCTGTTGCTCCTCCTGCCTCATTCCATCATTCCTTACACATACCTACACATTTCCCTCGGGTCTGCACAGGTGGCCAGTGGTGGAGATGAAGCATATGGGCAGGTGGAGATCTTCTCCCTGAATAGACCTACTCCACGCTCGGTGAAGACTTTCCTTCTGGCCTCACCTGCACTGAGCATCGAATATGTCATGGAACCCAGCACCGAGGAAAATGAAGGACAAGCATCTGAAGGAGCTGCCAGAATTGGAAACACCATCTGTGTAGGGTTACAAGATGGCAAGTGAGTCCATCTCTGAGATTCAATCATGTTTTTGGGTTTGTGCTAATAAGATGTGTATAACATTTCAAGTAGCTGTTTAGGAGAGAGAGAGTAAATGTGAAGTGTTTGTGTGTGTGTGTGTGTGTGTGTGTGTGTGTGTGTGTGTGTGTGTGTGTGTGTGTGTGTGCGCGCGTGTGTTTAATTGCAGTATTCTAGTTTATGGCAGTGTGGATACTGCTGCCCAGTGCCTCATGACCTTCCAAAACCCTGAAGGTTGTCCTGTTCTGTGTCTAACACACACGGACAACTTTCTCCTCGCAGGACTGACTAATGGCAAAGTCGCAGTTTACAGCAGAAAGACTGCGGGTAAGATTTTGCTATCAAGATCCGTCTGAACTATGGGAATTGATGCCAGTTTAACATTACATAGAGAAAACATACCACTTCATAAGGAACAAAACTCAAACCCCAAAAATTAGTGGATATTCAATTAAAAACTGAAAAATACAACACATGCTGTGCAAATCTCTTTAATTATCCTAGAATTTGGACACGTTTCCTTGGCTGATTATTCTGACTCGCACCATATGGCTCGAATGATTTATTTGCCTTGAATTAAATTTCTCTGCATGCTCTGTACAACTGTGCTTCCATCAGTTCAACATTTCGTAGGAGTGTTTGGCACACTTCTGATGTAATTACTTAAAATTACATGTAAGTGCAAAAGTTTCTGCTTAACCGAAGGAAACAAAAATAACAATATTATCAAGGAAATATGTGCAATGAGTAATTTTGTTTAATTGGTCTTACATTTTACAGATGTTACATCAATATCAAAAGAAACTAAATTATGTCTATTAAGATATTAATTTTATTTTATTCAATTTGTTGTATAAGCGCTTTTAATAATGCACATATTCATGAAGTATCTTTGTAGAAATACACTGCCTGGCAAAAAAAACAAACACCTGCATTAATTTTTTTCAATATATTCTAAAAAAATTAAACCGACACTTCCTTCATAGCACAGTGGCTAACGGGCTAGCTAGCTCGCGCTGCTTTGTACAGGGTGATTCACTCGAAAAAGGCCCCGAATATTCTAGAATAACTCTCGTTAGGACAAAGCAATCTAAACGAAACAATGTACACCGTGCTCCTCATTATATGGAGCTTCGAACACACGGGGTGCCCCTGAATTGAACAGAAAATGCAGGCGTCGCACCACAC
The DNA here is from genome assembly GCA_030068275.1 of Clarias platycephalus. Classification (NCBI taxonomy): domain Eukaryota; kingdom Metazoa; phylum Chordata; class Actinopteri; order Siluriformes; family Clariidae; genus Clarias; species Clarias platycephalus. The sequence continues at coordinate 10,993,274 of JAQQZT010000015.1, read as the reverse complement.
AGCCATTGCGTGCCATTGCGCTGTTTAACGCTGTACTCCTTCACTCAGTAACTCGACTTCTTCTCATCAGGACGGTGGTGTACAGTAACGAGCAGCACGTCTTCATAGTGCAAACCTACTGGGTCCCCAATTCATTTAAGCGATGGTAGAGTGATTTTATGTAGAAATATGGTGTGATTTAAAGACTGTTATTCAGAGGATGGTATAGAAACTGGAAACGACGGGATACGTTCAAGAACATGGAGCGCCGCATCGAATGTGTCTGGCAGGAAACAAAGATAACTTTCAGCATCGCATTTAATGTACTGTAGCGTATTTTTTGGGTTCAGATTGTTTCATCATAGCGAGAGAATATATGTGGCCTCTTTTGAGTGAATCACTCTTTACATTCTTATTAAATATACTTTTGATCAAATTGATATGCTTTCTTTCTTTTCATCCTAATATTACAAGCTTTCAAATTTTAAACTGAAAATAAACGTTTATTCTGTTCGTTATAATGTCGCTAACTGCTGAAGCCACAGTTAGCTAGTGTAGTTCTCTGAGGCAAGCAAACAACCGAGTAAACATACCCTTTATAATTCCTTTTAATTAATAATTTCTTTACACTTTAAATTGGATTTATCTCTATTTTTAAATTAGATAAAAAAACATTTAACATCTAACGTTGTTGTCATAAACTGTCGTCTTCAAATAAAGTCTAGAGATGGAGTCTTTCCAAATAACAGCCATTTAACAGTCATTTATTAGTCTTTTATTAAAGTTGTATAGACCCGTGCTGGACTTTTATCACTGCTGGATAAAGTTTTGCTAGTGCTCCTGGGATTTATGAATGAATTTCACTCATTTCCATCTTGATAAATAAAGGCTGAATTTGCCTTATACTTTTTCATTGTTGTCTTGGTACAGGATACACCCATATTTAACAGTATATTTAACCTAGTTTTGGTTTGAAGTTTTGTTCTACAAGGGCTGTACTGAAAGTAACGCGAACCTTGGGTTCAACAATGGTGCAAATGGATCACTTGTGATGGAGACTATAATGAGTAAACAGTCTATGTAAATTGATGGGGAAAAAAGGTTATCCACGGTTGCATTACTTTTCTTACAGCGCTCGTATATTAAATATAAATATAAAAGTGAGCTTTAATGTTTTTTCAAATCCTATAGGCGATGTACTGTAAACCCGTACACTACCTTAAACTACAGCTCCTACCTTTTATTTTTTTTTATGCAGAATGGAATATAGAAAAAAAGAATTTTTGTGCTTCATTTATTAAGAATTCTCTCTCTCTCATGTCTCACAGAAGCTCTGTGGGATCCAGACTCCAGCAGACTGCTTGTGATCGGATATGCACCTGTACTCAAACTCCTCAATATAGATGAGTGTGTGTGGGCTAGTTGTGTAAACCAAGTGGCTGTGATTGACAGCTATAATCTCAGTACACAGGTAAACACTGTCAACACTTAAACAAGCAGCATGTAGAGGGGGGAAAATTTTTTAAGCACAAATATACTGGTTGACAATGAAACTCTGCTAAATATGACGTTTGCCTTGATGCCATCTTCGCTGAAATGAAAACATTTTTCAAAGATCTGCACCTTCCTCAGCACTCTTATCAGTGCACCAATTCTTAGAGACCTTTTTTCTGACAGGTGTAAACAACAAGGCAAGATATCTGCCTCTGTAGATCAAAGTCTGCACGCTCGTCTGCACTGGAGCGGGGTTGAATCACGACTGAAATGGAAGATTATAGATAGATTATATATAAATATATAATATATTATATATATATATTTCCAAGATGTATCCTACTTTCTCCCTGTGAGCTACATTATAATGGCGCATCCTAGGAAGTGCATAAAAGGTTTCCTCTTGTAGAAGTCCAACACCATGTTTGAATGCCAGCTTTTGATCACTTCTGACAGTTGAGCCATCCTCAGAAATTTGCCGCAAGCAGCTCTCCTCTGCTCTCCCTCATCTTGGGCTTAATCTCAGGAATATATTTGGCTCCAGACAAAATTGAACTCTGCCGAAGATGAGAAGCTTTCTGGGTACTCGCTATCGCTCAGAGGGATTAATAATAATAAAAAAAAACTGCGGAAAGGTATTCTAGATTATTTATTATGTGTCTTTTGGAACAACACAAAATATTAAATGCTAATATGTTGTAATTCTACATTCATATGTATGTTGCCTCATAGTATGTACCATAAGCCTATGAGTGTAAGGCATTCAGGTTATTAAATAGCTGCTTTGACACTCTTGTTAAATGTTGATGCCATACTGTTGTCTTAGTCTTTTTTAAATTATATATATACTGTATCGTTTTGAACATATATGTAAAGAATTCTACAATTTTTACAGGTTAATACAGATTAAAAAAAGAAGAATAGTACTATAATCATATTAGAGTTTATAGAATTTATAAAAAATTTCAATAGTTAAATAGTTAAAACTTTAATCTTTTTAAAAGGTCTCTTTCCTTTTCTTTTTAGCAGTGATACTCATCTACACTAGTAATTTTCTGCTGTTACTTTCTCGTCTCTCACTCTTTCTCTTATTCCACCTGGTGATGATTTTTTGTTGTTGTTGTTGTTGTTGTTGTTATTGGTGCCATATTCCAAGAAACTTTCTGTTTGCTTTCTCACCTTCCCCTTAAACCCGGGTCTCTTGTGGTTGTCAGAGCTTTGACGCTCATCCGGACCCCATGGTGAGCGTGACGCACATGGTGCGAGCTGGTGGAGGAGTGTGGATGGCGTTCTCAGAGGGCTCGACTCTTCGACTCTTCCACACCGAAACTCTGGAGCACCTCCAGGAGATCAACATCTCAACACGATCCGCATATCTGAGCCCAGGTATGTTCAGGACTTTAATGTGCTGTGTATTTTGCTAAATAATCCCAGCTTTTTCTCAGCGATCAGCGGGAAAGATTTTAAAAGAAAACTTCTGCCTCTGGGATTTAGTTTGAAAACTTGTTTTGGAGCTTAATTGAACCAAATTGAAATTTTTATTCAGTCAAGTAATATGTTATGATTAGATTATGTAATATTCAAACTTAAACGTGGTGTTCTTATGATTCCTTAGCAACTGCTTTATCTTTGACAAAATTGAAATCACAAATATCACTCCAGGTGGCACGGTGGCTTACTGTCGCTTTGCACCTCCAGGGTCCGGGTTCGATCCCTACCTTGCTTCTTGGTTTCCTCCTTTCTAAATTTTCTGTGGTGTGTGAACGAGTGTAAGTGTATGTATGTGTGTTGTATTAAATTGACGCCCCATCCAGGGTGTACTCCGCCTTGTGCCCCAAGTCTCCTGGGATAACCCCCCCCCCCCCCAACAAGCATCTATACAGGATAAAACAGTATCGTCGATGTGTGAAATATTCCATGGAGATATGTACTGTATGTTTTATTTTTAAATGCACAGTTAGAAAGGTTTACTAAAATATTCCACTATTACCTATTAGTATAAATCTGAATGTATTATTTAATAATCAGTTTCTTACAATTGATGCACTTGATATTTGACAGTTGTTATTTTTTAAACAGTTCAGTGACTGCAACTGGAAAAGTCTAGTCAGGTTTTTGAGACGTCTCCAGAAAACTGCTAGAAAAACAGCTGCATCAGGTTTTTGCTGGTATGTGATAGGTGACCAATTCCGTATTTTTAGGGGATGCCCAGTTATTAAATTATACTAGAGGGAGATCAAAACATTATAGATATGGAATTAAGGTTGGTGAGGGAAAAAAAATATTCTCGACATATGTAAAATTATCATATAAGCATCTTGACCTAATTGTCTAAAAAAATTTAAGTTTAATATTTTTTAAGACTTCGCCCCTACCTCCTTTTCCCCCTTTGTCTTATTTTCCCTACCTTACTTGTTTTGCTCTAGAAATGGATGCAAACCTAAATAAAAATAAAGGTAAAAAACACTGCAGTGACACTGTAGCTGTTTGTTCTCTTAAAGGTCAGACTGTATGTGTCACCAGCCTACTCATCTGCCAGGGTCTCCTGTGGGTAGGCACAGCCCAGGGCATCATCATCACCCTGCCAGTGCCTAAGCTGGAGGGCATCCCGAAAATAACAGGTAAGCAACCATGAGTTCAGCCTGGTTGTAACAAATCTGAATGCAGACTCACTTCAATCCTCTCCGTCTTCTCCAGGCAAAGCCATGACTTCCTTCAACGCTCATAGTGGCCCTGTGGACATCCTAGTGGCAACATCCAGCATTCTTTCCCCAGACCTGTTGAAGCGGAACTCTCTGGCTGATGGGACTGACTCGGGTAGTGGTGGAGAGGACTTGAGCCACTCTTCCCAGGAGTCGCTACAACAGCAGCATGTGGAAGGCTTGTCTCAGAAGGACGCCAAATCCAAAGGGGTGCTGCTTCAGTATCACCTCCGCTCCACCTCCCAGCTCCCTGGCAAGCTTCTGACCGCTCATCCTGAAGAGGTGTCCAATTCCTCCCAGGAGTCACTGGAGCACACTACAGAGGATGGTTCTATCTATGAGCTGAGTGATGACCCTGAGGTTTGGGTCAGGGGACCAGGACCATCCACAAAGGATGGAACACGGAAAGAAAGGGTCATGTCTTTCGCCGTTATATCAGGAGGAAGAGGATTCCGCAGACTCAGTGCAGCTGGCTCCTCCTCTACTACTTCCTCTGGAGGAAATGAGACTACGCTTATGGTTTGGCAGCTACCACTGACAGTCTGAAAAAAAAAAAAAAGAATAAAAGACTGTGAATTATCCTCAGCAAGACAAAGAGGCGAACAGACCAAAAGTCCTTTCAACTGGTTTTATCAGGACAATACTCCACCGTATCATCCACACCATTATCGCGCATATAAAATATAAAGAATTTACAAATACATTGAAAAAGAAACCCATTTCAAAATGTCAAAATGATTACATGAAATTATATGTCCAAGCTGCATGTTATTCTTCTAGATGGAAACCAGAAATCATTGTGAATATAATTAAAAGGTTTGTGACTCATCTAATCTGTATGAATAATAGAAGAAAAAAAACTGTATTTACTGAAGGTAGCACTACAATGGACGTATATCTGGAAACTGTACAAACAAAGAAGTAAATGTCAAAATCTTCGAGTCATTGTATTTTAAGTGTTATTTTCCCCTCTCGAATTGTCCAGAATGTGAATTGAAGCAAAGCTTTTTTTTTTTTTTTATTATTATTCACTTGGCTTAGGTACTTAATATTGATGGTACTTATTTCTCACTGTGTCACTTTGTTAAACAAAAAGAAATAAATGTGTTTATGATAATTTATAATTCTGCGTTTTTGTATGATTTATTTCAAATCTGATCTTTAACACAGGTCATTTTTAATTCTCATGTGTTGCCAAAGTCCCTTTTTGTTTTATTTTTGAACGCATCGACATGGGTTTGAGACACATTTGTTTGCATCTTTAGCTCTGAAGCTGTTTATGCCTTGCCCATTTTCAGCCTCTTATCTCTACAGGCAGCCCTCTCAATGAACATATCAGCAGACGCAGTGTGAAGCAGCTCACACAGCGGCTCACGCGTGCACGCCGTGACTCAAAGTCAACGTGACAAGGAAACCAAATCATTCTATATACCTCTGAGATGGTGTGTCAGAGCTGATCTTAGATGTTCCAGCGCAGCTGTCAGACAGACATGATGTCTCCTGAAATTGCAGCAGCGTAATAAGTAATGGCACTTGGATTTGGATTCAGTTTGACCAGCTTTTGTGATAATCCCAGCCTGGTGGTATACTGGGTGAACTTTTGTGTGAAGTGTTGGTTTATTCATCAGTGGCAAACTGATCATCCTGGGATTTGAAATTGGGTACAGAACACATGCTGTTCAATAACAACAGCAATAACAAGAAGAAAAAAAACACATTTCAAATTCTGAACAAAATAATTTCAGCTTTGCAGAGTCAGAAATACAGAACGGAAAGCAGGGAAAGAATCACGCTGACCCTAAGATGCTGAGTAGAAAATAAAGCAGTAGATAAATATTTCACACTGGTTAGAGTCTTCTGTTTGAAGATGTGTTCGAGGAGTCTATTAGTTCCATGGGCAAAAAGACAGATTATTTATAGTGCAGTGGTAAGTGCTGTATCTTTTTTCTTTGTGTCAGGAAGTATCTTTTTTTTCTTTTCTTATTTTTTTTTTAAACATGCTTTCAGCTCAGCAGGATTTGCCACAGTAAAGCCTTATTCTGGACACTTGGTTTGCTTTCAGTTCACATTCAATCCATGCATTTAAGAAATACAGTAAGTCCCATAAGTATTTTGACAGCAAGATTTTTTTTTCCTCTATATACTTTGCCACCACATTGAATTAAAACAAAGCCATCAAGATGTGATTGAGGTGTAAGGGTCCAGCTTTAACTCCATGGGTTTAACAAAAAAATCTGTCATTAACTATATCGTCCCTCCATTTTCACAATGTGCCTGTTAAACAGTTTGATGGCCAGTTGGTGCCATCAAATTAAAGAGATAAAAAGTGGATTGCAATCTTGAATTTGCATTAGGAAGTTGTTCATGGTAATGCAGTCCAAACTGGTGCTGATACAAGTGAAGGAGCCTGAAAAAAAAAACAGACCTATCAGAGAGGAGTGGCCAAGTCAACAATTTGGTGCATTTTTATTAAAACTATTTTTTTTATTAGAACAGATCTGCGCTGGCAACACAGCATAGGACACTGGCAATTAAAACATATACAGTATATACATTAAATGTGCTTATATGGAAGCCTTGCTAGTGTGTGTTAACGTGCATTGTGCATTGGGTTTTCAGATATGTCAGATAAAACAAAAGTTATTTTTATTTTTATAATTAAAATTTTACCACTACTTCTTTCTTTGTCTTTCGGCTGTTCCCCTTCAGGGGTCGCCACAGCGAATCATCTGCCTCCATCTAACCCTATCCTCTGCATCCTCTTCTCTCACACCAACTAAC
>JAQQZT010000015.1:10943715-10956007 GCA_030068275.1 Clarias platycephalus | reverse complement strand
GCCTATACACAGTATATATATATGCCAAAGTAGAGACAGATCTATCTATGTCTATATATATATATATATATATCTCCTTATTCTGCCACAGCTCATTGTAAAATGTATGTAATATGTAGTATTGACATAGATAGATCTGTCTCTACTTTGGCATAGCTCTTTATAAAAATGCATGCAATATCAGTTTAAGGAGTGTACCAGATCAGCCTGAGAGCACTCTGATGCTGAGGTGGTACATAAGAGCACCGTCCCACTTCTCTCACTATACAATAATTGCATACCCTTAAATGTGACAAGAAGAAAAAAAAAAAAAAGTTAAATGGTGAACTTGTTGCACAAAATCTTTCCACATATCCACTATGTTACATTTACATTACACCACCTACAGTAACTGATGCGCTTATCCAAAATGACATGCATTTTTACTTCATTGCACATCTTGGTGATAGCGGGGCTTGAACCCGGAACCTTCCCGAGCGTAGTCCAATGCCGTGACCACTTTGCTCATTTTTAGAAGTTTTGCATCCACACTCTACTTTCTCCACGTTCTCCACGTGATGGCATTAGTTAACGTGTCTAGACTCTAGACATACTGTAGCACTTGGAGTCCAATGAATGCAGACTCGGTTGTGTTTCATGTGCCGGCCTCAGATTCTCCTCTGCGGGCACACAAACACAGGTGTTTCCGAAGCCTTTCTGCCTTTACAAATGCCCCACAATGGAGTGCTGACAGGCAAGACTGACTGTTTTGTTGAGTTTAAATGATCTGTGACTTTTTAACCTTCTCCCTCATAACTTCCCTGTACTCGAGGAGGGGGGGTGGGGGTGGGGGGGGGGGTCTTGGGGGGACCTTACATTGAACCAAAAGTTCACCAAAGTTCAAACTTTGCATCGTGGCTACGATTTTCTTGGCAACACAGTCAAATTTCAAAGCTCGAAAAACAATCCTTTAAATTCTCACCCAAGCCCTACAGAATGATATCCGATATCATTTAGGTGGACGTTTTGTTTTGTTTTCCGATGAGACTGAGTGGCAGGAATAACTGTTCTACTTTACAAGATTGTGCGTGTGAGGCAAGGTGAGCAAAGGTGAATGCTCACGAGTGTAGGTGTGTACATCTGTGGATGTGTGTGGGTGGGTGTGGGTGTGTGAATGGATCATATGCAGGTGGTGAAGCACCTTACAGATTGGTTATTACAGCCAAGTTCATTGGTAGGTCAGCCAGTTTTAGTGGAGTAGGGCTGGTGATGTCATCAGTGTTATTGTGCAGGCTGCAGGAAGGCTCAAACTGAAAGCCACAGGAATAGAGCTGAGTGAGTGTGTGTGTGTGTGTGTGTGTGTGTGTGTGTGTGACCCAAACGAAGCAGGCACACACATGTCAGGAAGAGTCATTCCGGCTTATCTGCTGTACTGAACTGTAAAGCATAATGGAAATATTGCTTTGCTTCTTGGAAATATTCTTAATGCTCACTCAATATTGTCAGAAGGACCCATTTGCCTAGAAAACTGATTAATCAAATGATTCGTCAAAGAAGAGAGAGAAAAAGAGAAAAAACATTGCGTGTATCTATCTACAAAGCAGATTTCCCATGAGGAAACTGTAGAGTATGTAAATGGTGTCATGTTGAGGTAAACGCACAGAGGCAGGAGCTCCATGGCCCAAGCCTGACCCCAGTGATACTGCTCCAGTGGCCCTGCTGCTTAAACTTTTACTGATAATCAGATGCTGTTTGTGTGTGTGGGTGTGTTGATTGCGACACTGATCGGGCACGAGCCAGGAGGGCTTGCCGTTCTTTCGAGAGCCCACACCTGTTCCCTACTGATCCAAGTACTCTCTCTCTATTTCTGTCTTTCTGTTTTTCCTCTTCTCGCTCGCCGAGATATTAAGCAGACAAGAAAGAATTCATCAGGCGACTGAACCGTGTAATGCCTTTGAGCGTGTGTGTTTGTGTATGAGTGAGAGAGATGAAGATGGACGGGCCAAGGGAGGAGGACTCATTCTTGTGTTACCTTTCTCTGACCCCCTCCCTGAATGACACATCTAATAGCCAGTGAGCGTAGCAGCCCCCGCAGGCCGACCCCGTCTGCTATCACTCTCACTGGCTCTCCTGCAGAAAGATGCAGGAATACATCATCGGACTTTTTCCCCAAAGAAACCTCGGCTCTTTGTTTGTGTAATGATTTTTGGCGATCACAGGGATCGCCGTATGTTCTGGGTTGTGTTAAAGGGATACTTTCGAGTTCCTTAACCTCAAGTCCTATGTAAGACTTGTGTAGTGTATGTGCAACTTCCACAGTGGAATAAGAAAAGGAAAGAAAACCTGTTGGTGCAAAAGATCCAACATTGACTTAAAGTCAAAGGTCAGTCGTTGAGGAAGTCAATAAAGATTTGTGTCAGATCATTAAGTCAAATGTGTTAATGTTGTGCAGTTCAAAGTAAACATAGAAATGCCTTAACTTTGGTCTTATTGCTCATAGATTAAAAAAAAAAAAAAAAAAAACCTTGAGAAAAAGAATGAGTAAGTTCTCTCTCTGAAATTCTGTATAATCAAATATTATAACTAACAATTTCATTCAGTTTAACTTCCATTACTAAGATGTGAATCACCAGGAAGTATGTTGAAATCCTCGTCTTTGGTAACCTCAGGCATGTCAACAAGGATGAGAAGAGCTTCGAGTATATTCCTTGAATCCTTAAACAAGTAAGTTTTCTGGATTTCCTGTTCTGATTTGGATTCTCCCCTCAGATAATTCTCTGGGGCCGTACGGAGAAGTGCCTGCGAGAGACGTGCGAGGAGATCTCCGTGACGGGGACAGAATGCCACTACTTTGTGTGTGACGTGGGAAACAGGGAGGAAGTGTACGAGCAGGCCAAGGTGGTGAGGGAAAAGGTAACGTGAAACACGCCATGTTTGCACTACCCACTGCAACTTCAAGGAGCGGAATGTTATTTCAGTCAGTGAAAAGGTGGTGCCTTGTGGAACATGATGTCAATCAACATTAGGTTAAAGGAATTCAATTACAACAGCTGAACACCTGAAGGCAGATTTAGTGAGCAGGTCTTCCATTTGAGTTGTAATGCAGCACGAGAAGGGTTTATAGAACAAGTTGTCGACAGGAAAATGAGTACCAACACTGGCTAAAACCGAAACTTGTCAACTGAAGAAGGAAATGTCTTGAATGTTTAATGTGCAGGTGTACGAGTATAAACTGGACTGTTTCTGCTTCTTTAAAAGGTTGGCGATGTGACTATTCTGGTGAACAATGCAGCGGTGGTTCATGGGAAAAGTCTGATGAATAGTGATGACGATGCCCTTCTAAAAACCCAGCACATCAACACACTCGGCCAGTTCTGGGTAAGCGAAATCACAATCGCCAGCGTTCAGGCCTGTTCTGTTTTCTTGCAACAGTATTATCCTGCAGTAACCTTCTACTGAACCCAACAATTGCACATGGGCTTCTTTGTGCATTTCAAAACATCCCATACTCATTTAAACACTTTTCCAATCATTTGGCTTGCTTTGTCTGTTTTGGAATATTCCCCTCATAATTAATCAACGTTATTGCCAAGAAGAGGGAATTAAAGTCTGTTTTAAACATCACATTGCTCATATGAAACGATCAAGAGGCTCCTTATAGAGACATTCGGAAACAACAAACCCAGCCATGATAACTGGCTGCTCTTCAAAATACGTCCCAGAGCTGCATTTCCAATAAAACACAGAGTCCGAAGTTACAGGAATGTTTGGTGGAAATCTGATCGATTCTATCAGCCGCGATGTTGGTCTGCATTGCTCGTAACAGATTTATAGGCGACAATAATCAGAGGTGACGTTCATATGCTTTCCATATATATGTTAAGAAACCACTGCAGAAGGTGGTAGTTAATTTGTTGAGCTCCTAATTTAAAACACATGAAGAGGTTGAAAGAGGAGCCTTTGATATGTCGGGGCACGGCAAGGCCAGCGGACAGATGTAATAATAGTAGTTCACAATCTATTAATCCTTTGACTTGAGATCAAACACCAAACATGGGCCAAAATTCAAACATCTGCTAAACGAATCGGTTTAGCAGGCCGCGTGATTTTCGGGACTTACTGAATCCCAAGGCTTCGCAACAATCCTCACCGTATATTCCTTATTAGAAATTCCTCAAGCTAGCTGTAGGAACAGTCTGAAGAAGCTGAATAATGCGGAACGTCTCTTTTCCCCCCAACAGACCACGAAGGCTTTCTTGCCTCGCATGCTGGAGCTGCGCCACGGCCACGTGGTGTGCATCAACTCCATCCTCTCGCTCTCGTCCATCCCTGGGGCCATCGACTACTGCACGTCCAAAGCATCAGCCTACGCCTTCATGGAGAGTCTGACTCTCGGCTTGCTTGACTGTCCAGGAGTGGACTGCACCACTATACTACCCTTCCACACAGACACGGAGATGTTCCAGGGCATGCGAGTCAGGTACTTTAATATGACCTGGGCAAGCGGTCCAGATGCAAATGAAAGTTATTTTATGAATATCATTATTTCCACTTTGGGGTCAAATCATTCTGTATTTCTGATCGGTATTTCTGATCGGCAGGTTCCCTCAGCTGTTTCCTCCTCTGAATCCCGAAATGGTCGCTCACAGGACCGTAGACGCAGTCAGGACTAACACTGCATTCGTTGTTCTTCCTTGGACCATGCACTTTCTCGTCATCCTCAAGAGGTCGGTTTTCTAACACTGTTGTTTCATTTGTTTATAAAAAGGAGTGTCCATGTAACCACTTGAGGTTTTTTAATGTTTTGTTTCCCCCCCCCCCCCCCCCCACAGCCTCTTGCCACAGGGTGCTCTAGAGGAAATCCACAAGTTCGCAGGAAGCTACACATGCATGAACACATTCAAGGGACGGACTTAAATAAATCATTGCACGGAAGGATGGAATGTGAAAAATCCTTTAATCAAACTTAACGCAAGCACTGTGTCCCTGAAACAGTGAACAAGTTGTAGCTTCAGGATCACAGGGATCGGTGTATCACGGTGGCTTGTTTATCCAGCACAAATTTCACAATGGATGTAATTCATCATGAAGTCATGATTCGTAGTTGCGTCTGGTGGAACTTTTGACAAGTTAGTCTGAAAGACTGAAAGACTTGCTGACAAGCTTGCACCATGAGCTTGGTGAGGATACAGACTGCGTAACTGATCGATTTTTCCTGGAAACATCTGAAGTCTTCACTTAGAATTACACACAGATGCCACGGATTTAGTGAAAGTTGTAGAATATTACTAATTTTACATGCTTTTTAAAATTCTTTTTAGGTAACTCGATGCAAGTTCCTTCTCCGGCATGTTGCAAATAAATCCAGTGTATCTATATCTCAACTTTAATGTCAGCACTAAATAAACAGTATTTGATATTACAATAGCGCCAGTGAGCAATATTTTGTGTGGATTCATGCGGGTTAGAAACGTACATCCCTGGCAGCGAGTTTGTCCTTTCCAGGCCAAAACTCACAGGCATTTCATGGTCAGCATTCCTGCGCCGCAGGCCGGCCAAATATAAGCTCATGGTGCTCATGGTAGGGTTGTCAAAACACAGGCTGTACTTTAACAGGAAAGCATGCTGCAAAGGGCCGGCCACCGGAGGGCTAGTGGATGACTTTCAGTGGGTTTATGCAAATAATCATGGCTTACCTTCATCGTTTTCAGCTCTGTCAAATGTGCTGTTGGTAAAAAAAAAAAAAAAAAGCATTTCTAGACTTAAGATAAAAGGATTGTGGACGCATTATAATATGTTAAACTATCACATTTCACTCATTTTAAGCACAACACATGAATGTAAACAAATTTAAGGCTGTAATATTTATCCCTTCCTGACTATAATAAAATCTCAACAATCGATTAGAAACTGTCAAAGTTAAAATGCACAAGTTTCCAGTTCGTTTTTTCCCCCCTTTCCCCCCCAACCAGTGTGACACGAAATTGCAGCTAGCGCTTTAAAAACTTTGGACCTCCACACAGCCACCATTGCCAGTGGAAGTTTTTCATGTGGGATCATGACATATCACTGTGTCATGGGCTGCATGTGTGTTGGAGAAGTCAGCTCAAATCTCAGAGGGCGAGTTCAGAGCAAGGTTAGCCAAATAAGAGATTAATGTGAGGAGGCTGTTGGATGGACAGTTCACCCTGTGATGAACTCTGTCAAGGGAATAGAAACGCTTCATGAGAGCCAGCACAGGTGGAAAAGACGGACCATATCGGCTGTTCAGAGGCACCGCGGGGGCACGTCACACTTCATAACCCTGTTACAGTACATAACCTTGATACGGTTACATGTTAGTCCTGGACATGAGCTAGGTGTATGATTATGTGCTTGTTGCTACATCCATCAAATGACTCTGGTCTAAATCTGACATTTAAACTTCTCTTCAACGTGTTTCATTTTATTTAATGTTTTTCTTCAAATTCTATTGCTGTGACTTTACAGCATTCTTGGGTCTTGCTGAGGTTTAATATGTTTTAGTTTAAACAGCTGAAATTACCAAGTCAATTTCTTAAACACATTCTTCCACTCAAAACACATTAAAAAAAAGTTCACATTAAGCCGATATGTCAAGCAAACCCTAGAAATCAGGTAGAATGCTGAAAGAAACGCCATGAACATTTTTTCCACACATTTGGATCATGATATAGCAAGGTACAATATTTAGACAGATTATCCAGGATACACAGTGAAATCCTTAAGTCAAACTTGGCGCTGTTAACAGCATGGGCTCCATGGGCCGGCTGGCATTGTGTACATCCATCATTACCTCATGTGCAAGCGGGGGAAAGATAGACAAACGCTCTCTGAGCTGCTCCTCAGTGAGGGGGAGACCCTGGAGCCGCCATTACACTGTCAGTCAAGAAGAAGTATTAAGCCGGAAGGTTGTACGTCACCGGGTTTATAAAGAGTTCACACAAGTCTGCAAGAAAGCATTGGGATGAAGATCAACAAATCGTTAAAAAAAAGAGCAAAGCTGATTCATAGGTCAATGTGTGGCTTATCAAACAAAACAAACAAAAATACATTCCTTTGAATCAGGTCAGGTACAGGGACTGGACTGAACACGAGAGCAAATCTTTCCAGAAATGAGAGGGAAAGAAAGTTATTCAGGAAGCCTGGAGAATTATTTCTCAAGAAAAGTCTGGCTCTTTGGAAGCAAAATATTAAGTAATTATGTGTGGCTCATGACTTTTGCACCAGTAATATAAGGCACAAAACGAAACAAAAAGCTTCATCTGAATCTAAAAACCATGTTTTATTAGGATTTACAATATATACACTTACAACAATATGAGATTTATACAATGTGTGATTCACCTGACAGTTCTGGGCAGTTGTCTTTTCCTGTAAAATTTCACACTGCTGTACTGAACATGTACATCACGTGTCCTCTTACTCAACTTGCTTAAGTGGAAGAAATCAACAAGAGTTCCTTCATACATGTTGATTTTCATACTGAAAAACTTTCAAGTTGACTAAAGTAAGTGTTACAGGATTCCTATTTAATTAACTTTATTAATATAACCAACAACAACAAAAAAACATCCAACTCAAATCAGACACTCTTCTTCTACGTTTGGAACATTTGGTAGACGGTTCGGCTAAGATGAACTCAAATACATACAGCTGGGTATGAAAGAAAAGGATGATCGAATAAATTTCAAATCTTGTCTTTGGTCATTTGTAAACCTGTTAACATACAATGACTAACTTGTAAACATAACTTACACATATATGCATAGATCAGTGTAGTTTAAACAATTTTAATAGCAGTGGCATGATACAAATAGAAAAGAAAACAACGCGCAGAAAAAAGTAGGTTTTCAGCTAATTGTCAGAGTGCAGTTATTCAGTAGATTTGCCATTCTTCAAGATTTTTCATCTTTATATGTGTGGTGGTCTGAGAAAACCTGTGGGATTTCACTGTGGCAAAATTCTGAAAAAAAAAAGGGCCAGTAAGCTATTCTTCTGCTACTTAAGAAAACAACAACAAAAAAAGGTTGTGGCTTTTTTTTTTTTTTTAATCATGCTGGGTGATGAGCTAGTTTAACAAACAGCAGTACACACAATCAGTATACCTAATAATGTCTAAAACCTTGCTGGAGAGGTGTGATTTCCTCACACAGCATGAAGAATAAATGTCATGCTCTGATCAGATTGTTAGATGCTTTCTTATATGCTGCAGCAAAATGTACAAAAGTCGGGTCAGATTTGATTTTAAACAAGTACCGGCTGTCAAAATGGCTGCAATACTGCTGTACTGTCACATTATCATCAAAACAAACAAAAGCATTTACACCGTCTATGACAGTGGACGACATCATTAAATCACCCTATTTGTATCACGTTTAGTTAGTGAGGTGGATGATGATAAAACTGATAGTACGCTGCCCGAGGAAAGAAAAAAAAAGGGGGGGAAAAAACACTTAGTTTTGCCTCCTTTAGCTCTGATTACATTATGCCTATGGCATCAGGGAAGAAAAAAAACCCACATTAATATGATAATCCAGTCATTCGGTATTTTCCGTAACATAACATTGCTGAGTCTAGACCTGACCAACTGAAGCAACCCCAGATCATAACACATAGTGCAGTCGGCACTACGGTTTGCATTCTGGGTGCATTGCGTCATGTGCTTCCCTTGTCACCCTGATATGCACAACATTTTGGAATAGGTTCAGTCTGAACTCATCAGACCCCATGACCTTTTTAAATCGCTCCAAAGTTGTCCTCCCTCCCTCACTCACTCATCGTCTATACCACTTCATCCTGTATACAGGGAACCTAGAGCCTATCCCCGGAGACTTGGAGCACGAGGTGTGGTACACGCCGGACAGGGTGGACAATCTATCCACACACACATACGCATATACACACACTACAGTCAATTTGGGAACGCCTTTTGGGAGAACTTGCAAACTCCATGCACACAGAGGCGGGAATGGAACCTGGCCGGAAAACAAACCCGGACCTTGGAGGTGCAAGGCGACAGTGCTAACAAATTGAAATCTTTTATTCTAATTTGTCTCACTAACAAGTGCATTTCTTATGGCAACACTGCTGTTTAGTCCCAATTCAGTGTTCTCATTGCATTATGCATGTGTAAATGTGTCAGTTACTTTAGATATTCAATATAACTCCGGCTTCTACTATTGATTGTTTTTACAGTGCCACTTCAACAAGTGTTTAAGTTATTTCTATTCATGATTTTGTTCTGTCCGCATTTCTTCCATGATACTAAGAGGCAGCAATATCCTTCCAGGTTTAAGGATTCCTTAACAAAATTTAGATAATTTCAAATCCCCTTTCTCTTTGCTTGATGCAGGCCAATAATCAATCAATGGTTTAGATGATAAATTCACTGGCATGTTTCATTGGAATTGAAGCTTGGGCATCACCGTAATTTAAAGTCATTTTTAGTTCAGAATAATTAGCACTTTTTAAAATTTAACTTTGAAGAAAATATCCAGGTTGGATGCATACAGTATGAAGGGTTTTCCCAGACTACCACACAAATACATGTAGTGGTGGACAATCGATAAAGAGAAATCAGAATCAGAGGTATACATTTTGAGGTTCTAAAAATAAACATGATTTAAAATTAAAAATTAAAAACAAACAAACAAACAAACAAACAAACAAACAAAAAACCATCAGCAACAAAAAAAGAATGCGCAGAAAAAAATCTTGCAAATTTTGCACTTTCAATCACTTAATTGTAGTAACTGGTCAATTGTGACACAAAGCAATAAATCTATGCCAATCTATGTCCAAGCTAAATGACAAAGTATTAAAGATTATTGTAGTGATTAAATTATTATTTTTGAGTCTCATAACATTCTGTGCTATAGACTTTGGTGAACTGGTTGTGTTTCAAGTGGGAGGCATACTGTTTAAATTATTACCATCACGTTAAGATTTACATGATTTTACATGATTCTGCACACAATGCCACAATCTTGGAAAATAGATTACATGAAGAAAACAAAATAAATAGAATTTTAGGAGGATTCTTTGTCAGGTTTTTTTTTTTTTTTGTGTATGACTAGTTATAAATGTGCTGTGAAATATATTTACAGTTCCCTGTATCTATTATCATGTGTGTATATATATATATACACATATATACACACACACACACACACACACACATACACACACTGTATATATACTGTAATTGTACATTTGCTACAGTAAGCAATCAGGGCAGCAGCAGTTTCTTACATCTAGACCAGTGCAATTTCCTCAACCACAAAAATCTCCCATTTATATACGTAGAAATCTATTTAAAGGCAGTTTTGTACATTCATCATTTCCCTCAAAATTCTCTATAATATGTACACGACATACTGGCTATAACTGTGCTATAAACATGTACAAGATTGGTTAGATGCCTACTTTTAGCAACAGTAACCACTCACAAACTATATAAACATCTGTAAAACTAAATAATCTTCTATGTTTAACAGAGGAGTAAAAACTTGCATATCTGCCAGTTAAATGTGCTTGATGAAGAATATTACAGTAGACTAGTTGAAACAATCCCTTCAGTCAGAGCGTGTATACCTAAATTTGTCTACTCACTTCATGTATGCCTTAAAATCAGTGCAAAACAAACAAACAAACAAACAAACAAACAAACATCTACCAAATGTGAGTTACGTCATCAGGAGTCCAAAAGTAAACTATCCTCATTCTCGCTGGGCGGCAACATGAGCTGCTGCTCATAATAAAGACTCTTGGCATAGTTGATTTCTTGTGAGATCTTCACTGCCAGACTCTCACTCCGTACATGAACCTGGTGTAAAGAAATGATCAGCGCTTTAAGATGTGCTTAAGACAAAGAGTGCTCATGGGACAGTTCATTTATTCAGATAATATAAATGATCATGATACATCCAGAATAAATAACAAGCTCTTACCATGGGTTTTTGATGCGATGGGCCTGGAATGGCTACCCCACTACTAGTGTTTTCAGCTTTCTTGGTGAGCTGAACGTACACTTTCCCACGATCCTTGGACACCAGGCAGTGGTAAAGATCATCATATTTTACCTCTAGAAAAATGCTTTCCCGATCCACATAGTCCCCGGGCTTCAAGAAATACACAACTTTAGAGGAGATGAGCACACAGTAGGTGTCTATGGGCTCCACAGCAATGAAGCTGAAGAGAAATAAGAAGATTAAAGATATGAATTATTGTACCCTGTCTGGCCCAAAAAAAAAAGTAATAAAATAAAATGCACACACCAATATTTTGTTTAACTGCTATTCTGATAAATGATTACAGCTTGCAATGTGTTGAGCAATTTATGTGGAAAAATGATTCCTTATGCTCCTAGAAACACCATTTCCACAATTTGAGTCCTGGAATATGACTGTGCCATCAGAGAAGATAAAATGCATAGGAGAAATAACCTGGTCATTCAGTACATTCAGGTCATCAGCTGACTTCAGCTGATTTAGCCTGAGCAATGTGGGTTGGCAATAAGATGATCACATTGTTGACCAACTGAAGCAATCCCATATCATAAAACTGCCTCCAGAAGCTTGTACAGTGGCCACTTTGCATGATGGGTGCATCGCTTCCCTACTTAATCTGACATGCCCATCACCCTGGAATAGGCTCAATCTGAACTCATTGCTTCAAAGTCTAATCTGTATGCTCTCTATGCTAACCCTATTAGGGTCAAGTGGTTTGCTTATTTATACACAGATGTTCCATCCCAATCCTGTGAGTTCCCATCACATCGTGTGTGTGTGTGTGAGAAAATATTCTTACTTTCACTCTTAGGGAAGTTGCATTATGAAGAATAAATCACAGCTATAGCTGAGTGTTTAGATGATTTCCCATGATTATTTTTTCTGATCATATTTCCTGCATGAAGTTGATGGTTTAGCACTATCCCTCCAGGTTTTAATAATGTGATAGTTCTTAACCCAAACCCAGTCAATTCAGCAATTTCAGACGTTCCTTTGCTTGATTAAGACCCTTTGGAAGTGACTTTTTTTTCGGTTAGACAGTATGGAACCTATACTATATACTGTATGATATACACTTGCAATACAACATACTGTATGAACTTTAGTATACAAATGGTATAATTTTGGTTACATGGTTCTCTAAATGCATAATGACTATTTACTGGCTGTTTCAGTGCAAATTCAATAGGCTAAATAACTTTTGCTTGTTGTGTGTTGTTGAGTTGGATTTAGTTTCTGTTTGGAACCGAATCCAAGCTTTCAATGTTTGGAATCTGTGAATC
>JAQQZT010000015.1:10901453-10943615 GCA_030068275.1 Clarias platycephalus | reverse complement strand
ATATACATATACACACACACACACACACATGGTTTGGCTGGCAACAAGTTATTTAACCCTAACTGATGCAGTGAGTAGTGTCTCATTTCTTATATATATATATATATATTTGACTTGAATCATGCATACACATATGAGAGGCGTTCAAGTCAAACTGGGACTAAGTGTCCCCCCTTTTTTTTTTTTGAGCAGTATATACACATACTTTATTTATAACGTTTATTTATATACATTATGTATATGTATTGATTTATATTATGTATATGTAGTTTATTTATAACGTTTATTTATATATAAATTGCCTACGTACCCCCTACTCTGTCAAACATTGCATAATACCCCTGCAGCTATATACTGTACCATACACAGTTAATAAGCATGACTGAATCTGAAACGACTGAAACCTGGAACACTGTGCTCTCCAAGTTTTCTCATATTTCCACAAATAAATGATTGATTAATTGAAAAGTACTGACATGAAAAGAAAATAACAGCAAGAAGCAGATAGCACAGTGTGGTGTAAATGATGAAACCATTAGACATTGTAAATGAAGTGATGTACTGTAGTCATAAGCGATGTAGTGCTTCATGATGCTGGCTCTGATGTGTGTGGGAAAGTAGTTCATAGCAGTTAGTCAGTATGGCTCATGCAGCTACTTCCAGTCGTATCTGCCCAATGACATTTTCTAATGAATAAAGTTGCATCCATATACCAAAATGTATACAAACCAGTAGCTTTAAAGCACTGTGACCCAGATTATGTAATTAATAAGAACCACCACATATTTATGGTGATGTGGATACATATCTAAATGTTGATTTATGGCCTTTTAAAACTTCAGTGTCTTGTTCTTATTTTCATCCCAGTCCCAATGGAGACCCTAATCTCAACCACAAGTACTTGAATATTTTTGGCAAGCTTTCTAAGCTACATACATATACTGTCTGGCCAAAAAAAAAGCCACCGCCCGGATTCAACTAGTTATGAGTTTTCTGCTGGATAATTACTGCAGTGCTTTATATGGTTTGGCTGGCAACAAGTTATTTAACCCTAACTGATGCAGTGAGTAGCGTCTCATTTCTTAAACACCATGTCAGAATACATATCCTGTGATCGTGGCAAAGATTTTTTTCTGTTTCAGAAGTATTGCCCGGAATCAAGTAAAGAAAACAAGGAGATTGCTGATACTACTGACACTGGGTTTCTCCAACACATTATTAAAACCTGGAGGAAATGTGATCAGAACTCAAGTGATTAGGTCTAAACAGCTTATCATTGAGACAAATCAGGAAAAAAAAGGATTAAATTTTTTTTTGTTTGTTTTTCATGCCTGGTATTTCGTGCAAATTTAAAATGAATACTGAAACAGTGATTACAGATTGACACGGTGAAGAGAGTGACCGTAGAAAAAGCGCAGCGTGGCTGTGTGAGGGAGTCTGGTGCGCGAGTCTGCTGGAGAGAATAATGGCTTCTGTGGCACCTCTGAGGGGAGAGAGGTCAGCCAGGCCACAGGAGGGGTACTGATTTGGATGAATTACCCCACTGAGGGAGCAAACACCTATTCTGGCTCAGCTACAAGGCCAGAAGCAAAGCGAAGGCTGAAACCATCTAAAGCTGCCACATGCTCTGGTTCGTCAGGCATCTTGGAATGCCTGAATGCTGCAGGTATTTTAATGGATTTAAAAAGAAAAGCTCATCATATCACGTAGCTTGAAGTAAGGCAATAAAATGCTTTGTCTGTGATACAGACAAAAGAAAAAAATAAATATTCTGTATTCTGACAAATTATAAAGTAGCATGCACTTCTTAATTGCTATGTTTTTTTATGTAAAAACCATCATATTGTTTGTCAGATAAATAAAATGTTGATAAGGTGATAAATAAATGTGATGCTGGGGACGGATGAGGAATTTGTGCTGCATACTTACTATTCAGAGTGGATGTTATCTGTGAGGTGAAAGAGTTGCTCCTGTCCATCGGCCTGCGTGGAGGAGAAGCGAGGCAGCAGACCCTGAGGGCCCTTACAGCAACGCGGTTTCCTTACCCGCTGCACACTCATCCTAAAACACATACACACACATACAATTTTAAAAACTACTGAAAAAAATAAAATAAAATAAATAAAGCCTGTGCCATTAGTATTGTGATTGGATACACATTGTGGCAGTGAATATCAGAGCTCACTTTGGAAGAATGCGAGCTGCTTCATAAAGAAGAACCTCAAGTCTCATAAAGGCTGAATCTGATTTTGTGCCATCAAAATGAACACTGTACAAACATGTATGAACAGTACAACATTTTGTTTGACCTCCATTCTGGATCACAATACCCCTTTGTAAGACACTGTTTATACATTCATGTTGTTGCTGAAAGCAGAGGTCTAAAAAGCTGAAAAGAAGAACAAATACTTCTAGACAAGCTTACTCATTGATCACAGTTATTCCTTTCTGTCTTATTTGACTAATGAATAACAAGTTGAAGTGCCTTTTAGCTCCCACAGTTGAACACTCGATCCGATGGTTCGTTTTCAGCAGGTCACTGGAGCAGCATGGCTTGGGTCAAACAGGACAAGGAGTTCCAATGTCAAGGCAAAACCTGAGTCTCACTTCTCCTAAGACTGACCCCTTTTCCTTGGCTGCCACTGCAGGCTGAACAAAAAAATTCCTACATCTGGCTTAAATCTGGGCTCACAGTCATTTGATTAGAGCTGATGGTTTCCAGTTGATTCACAAAGACGCCAGTGTATTTCGATTCTCTGTTCTGTTTAAACTGTGCCCTGCATTTCTGCAGCTGCTGCTAATCTAAACCTGAGGTCTGAATTAAAGGCACAAGGAAATAAAACACAAATAAGGATAGATATTGGTAAAAGGACTGACCATGTGTTAAATTATTAATTGTGGAAAAGGACTGATAAGTAACAGTCTGACTCATCTCAATGAACTGAAAACCAGAAGTCAATCTTTTCTTACAAAATTCAAGGAAAATACAAGGGGAACGTAATAAGCTTGAAAATTCTAAAACTGTACAGAAGGTTTTGGAAAAAAATAAAAGAAAATCTCATCAACAAGTCAACTTGTTATCTGAGGATTTATTTCGTTATTTATTTTTCATGAGAAACCAACATTTCTACATGTCCTTGGCTATCTCTCTGACACACAGATCATAATCATAACCATAAGTTATGAGATCTGGCCCCGGGTATCCAATGAGACTTGTAACCCGCCCCCCTCCCCCCCAGCCTCACCCATCGCTCTAAAAGGCAGTTGCACATAATGTCCTATACTCAATTGTGCTGCTGGAACAATAGAGTTCAACTTCAGGTCAGGCTCAGGGCTTGGAAACCAGCCAATCAGCTGTCAATGGGCGCAAACAAACAGTCCTTACTGCCGAGAAAAAGCATGATCCGGCAAACCTGAGGGCGGAGCCTGAAACTAATCCAGTAGTACAGCAGAGGTGTTTCTTTCAGCACACCACGCCACATCCACATGATCAGGTGAGGTAAACTACTGGGCATTCAAATAGTCTTCAAATCACTCTCACGGATATGTTCGCACTCCTCGTTCTCTTGTGGATGACCAATAATCACACGTTTGACTAATATTAAACCACTTTGCTTTTTAATCATTTTAAACAATCGAAAATCACTGTACAGTTGATAAAATTGTTATAGTTTTCATTTGAAGTCTAAATATTTCGACAAGCTCATAGGTTCCTGCATACGAAATTAGCGCCTTTTTAAATATATATTACAAAAGTTCTATCACACTATCTAGTGTCACTCAGATGAAGATGGGTTCCTTTAAAGGTTTGTCCCTTATATTGAAGTATTTTTTGCCACTTCTGGTTTGCTTATTTTTGATAAATCTGTGAATTTTAGTCATCCGGAACTTACATATTTCTTTAAAGCACTATACAAATAAAGTTTAATTAATTCTTGATGTACTTAATTAATTTGGTCTAAACAAGGCAGTAAAGGAAAATGAAAGAAAAGGTCGAATATCAAAAGAGAAAATGATAAGCAAACTCACTGTCATTATTATGAAAATAACTGACAAAGTCACAAAGGAATGAATTAAATAATAAAAAAAATTTATTGACACTAAGGTGGCCTGTGTGTTATGTCAGAAATCTCATTTGCATGTGCGGCTCTTGTCATGTTTATCTAGGGAAAACCCCAGTCCCATCTTGTCGATGCGACTCGACATTCCTCTTTAGGTATGTAGAGTATATAATAATACTGAAACATGAACCAGCATAATTAGGAGGGAAGAGACGCAGAACTATCTAATCAGAAGCCCGAGAAGGAATTCTTCAGCCACATCACAGTCATGCCTCAATCAGCTCAGTAAAGAAAGTTCACAGGCAATGATAAAGAGAATTTCATATGCTGTGCAGGAATAAAGGAAGCGACACGCTTTTCAAAAGTAACTGACAGTTATGAGCTTGGAGAAGGTGCTTATTTGGCCTTAGACTGGGCCCCTGCCGCTGCCCCTCCAGCACTTCCCTGCTTTGTTTTGGGATTGTAACTGAGCTGGCTCTGGAAGGCTGCCTGGATTGCATAGTCAAGTGATGAGGGTGTGTGTGTATATATATATATGAGAGTGTGTGTGCGTGTGGTGGAAGGGGGGGTGAGAGATGAAGGAGGGAGAGTTCACTAGCAGGGCAAAAGAGCAATGGATGCTTGTGGACGATTGCACTACTCTTCACTCGCTCTGTTCTGCTTTTCATTTACTTGTTTATTTCCTGTTTGTGACTGGGCATGTAGATGGAATGGGACTGTTGCACTTCAGAGGACCCTGCGTTAATAAACAATTCGCTGTGAGCCTCTCAGCCCTTTCACGACTGTGGTTGCACACAAATAAACCAAAACATTGAAGAAGTTTAGCTGAAGAGGTATATGACCCTTAAAGGAAGTTTAATGGGCACTTGTGTGTTTTGAACTTGCAATATAGAACTGATCTATAGTGTTGCTTGGTGTTTGTGTGTCCATAAAAACAATGCTGAAAAACTGCTGTACCTGCGTGTGAGTGTACTAATGGTCAGACAGTGTCCACTCTGACCCATGATTCCAGCACATTTTTGGTGTGAACTCTGGCTGAACTCCTCAACGCACTGTGGCAGGCACGCTCCAGAATGCTTCCCCCCCCCCCCACCCACTCTACCCCCAGCTCCCCACTGCACAGTTCACCAGCAGGTCCCCCACACACATATACACGCCCACACACAAACACTCAGGGTTGGAGGGCAGGAAACACTCTCATTCCTTCTCTACTTGGACCAGAAAAGATACAAACACTCGGCGCAGCGAGTATGATTCCCGCGGACGACTGGCTGCCTGACATATACATAGGCAAATGCAGAACAAATGGCTTTACATACCAGACACTCTGTAACAGGAGCTGCTCTTGGGCCCCCTCATAAAAGCTCAGGTAGGGCAGTGTTGGAATCAGAGGTGGGGGGTCACACCCAGAGGGAAGACTCTTAAACCAGCATAGCAGGGCCTATTTGAGTGCTTTTGTGTGGTGGAGCAAACCATTAGGACGAGTTCATTAAAAGGGAAACGCCACCAGCCGTAAAGAAAACTAATTAAAAGGCAGGTGGGATTTATAGGTACATCTGGTGTTTATGAAACGGTTCACACCACCACGCAGAATGCTATAAACATTATGAAACCACAAAAGAGCCGTAAGCGTGTGCGTGTGGGTGATGACTTATACAGTGTCTTTACCTGTGGTTGCTCAGACTGGCCATGTCTCTTACAGTCTGTGCGGTCTCTGAGGCAAAATCCAGCGCCCCTGCCACTGGCTTGGTCACCGTCCCAACAAGGCCTTTGCCTAGACCTGAGAAAAAGCCAGTTACACCACCCTCCGTCTTCACGCCGTCCACAGTGGACGTGATCACACTTGTCAAGCCACCGATAATACCTGCAGAATACAAAATATAACTGTCACGTTCCACAATGTAGCGCATAGTAATAGTGTGAGATTTATACAGTTGTGCTCAAACGTTTGCATAGGTTTTGCAAAAGAAATTGCTAAACATTGCCATTTATTAGGAAATATGAATGATAATGCTGATAAATATTTTTTTCTTAGTTAAGGATAGTGAAGTCACTAAAAACCCTGATCAAAAGTTTACATATCCTTGAATATTTGGCCACATTATAAACACACAGGTTGACACACATGGGTTTAAAAGACTATTAAAGGGAAGTTTCCACATCTGTGACTCATTGTAATTAGTGTGCATAATAGTCAGTGAGTTTCTCAGCTCATGAGATGATGCACTGACTCGGCTGGATACAGCACCATGGGAAGGCAAAAGAACTGCCAATGGACCTGTGTAATAAGGTAACTGAACTTTATGAAGCAGGGAAAGAACATAAAAACAGATATCTGGACACTTGTAAGTACCAGTCTGTACTGTAGTAAAGAGGTGGAAAAAAGCAGTTCTGAGGATACTAAGCCATAAGCCATGGTCAGGTAGACCAAGAAAGATTTCACCCACTACTGCCAGAAGAATCGTTGGGGATGAAAAGATAAACCCGCAAACAACTTCAAGAGAAATTGACGCTGCGGTTGTAGTGCTGTTGCAAGGAGCGCAATAAGCAGGTACAGTACTTGAACACAAATGACCTGCATGGTCGAGTTTCCAGGAGAAAGCTGCTATTGCGTCCATGCCACAAAAAGGCCAGACGGTACCTAAACAAGTCTCACAGCTTCTAAAGCGGAGTCATTTGGAGTGATGAGACCAAAATGAAACTTTATGTTTAAAGAAGAGTCCACAAAAAGTACACCATCCCCACTGTAAAGCATGGTGGTGGATCTCTGGGCCGTGTGAGCTCCAGTGGCACAGGGAAGTTAGTCAAAATTGATGGCAAGATGAATGCACCATGTTATTAGAAAATACTGGCAGACAATTTGCATTATACAGCACGAAAGTTGTGCATGGATGTTTCAACATGACAATGATCCAAAGCACAAGACCCTCCAATGGCTACCGCAGAAAAAGGTGAAGGTTCTAAACGGGATATCACAGTCCCCTGATTGGCATTTTGCCAAGAAGAATGAGCAGCTACAGTATACCACCTTAGAGAAATAAGGACCTCATCATTGAAGCTAAAGGGGGCAATACACGATATTAAGAACTACAAATATGCAAACTTTTGAACAAAGATTATTTCCTCATTTTCTTTATGGTCATGTTTTGTTTGATGATTGTGCCATTCTGTTATGCCTTACATATGAACCTGAATCCTACAAGAAATAAAATTAATTTGTTTTGCCTTCTAACTCATGTTTTTTCTGTAAAACAAATTATACACATCTAGCAAATTCTCCCAAGGCATGCAAACTTTTGAGCAAATTGTATAATTTTATATATTTCTATTGTAATTCTATTTTATTATGAACCTTGCATATTCCAAAATAAATCTTTCAATATTTATTTTATTTTGTATTTTTTAATCAGAAATTCTATCTTTTAGTTTACCTATATTTTCCCCAATTCTTAGAGTGGAATCTTTCTATTCTATACTATCTTTCCATTCTAGGTCACAGAATGTTGTATGAGCATTTGACTGCTTTTATTTTACTGCATATTATACTGTTGATGTTTGTATACATTACAAATAAAAATTGAATAAAATTTTGCAGGGAAAAAAAACAAAAAAAACATGCAACATTAATATACCATGGGCGAGGCCATGAATGCCTGCTACTAAGTGCTCTCCACTGGTCGCTCCGTGGTAACGAATATACTCTCGCTCGCTCTGGTGCCTGTTGTCCATGGTCTTCCCAAGACCATCTGAAAGGGTACCAGCAAACTGCAAAAAATAAATAAGTAAGAATTTAAAGAACAATAGTTATTGGGGAGTTTATCTGATCATAAAGTAGACTATTGCCTTGTTTATTTATTTATAAAAAGCTATTTAACTGCAGTCTGCAATTTACTGTATTCCTTGGGAACAATGTCCATTCAGTGTAGCATTACAAGATGTTTGGATGCATGATTAGAATAACAAGAAAGCAAATAAGGGAGAAGATCATTCAATCTAGTACAAAATATACATACTGCGCATACAAAAATATTGCATGTTGTGTACTGTATGTAATCAATACTGAAAACTAAAGCTGGAGTTTTTGTAGTATATCTCTAATGCCTAGCTATTGTAGCATTTATACCTTTTTCTTCATTTTCTCTCAAGGGGCGGGGTAACACAATAGGTTTAAATACATATACACACAAAAGTTCAGAGGTGTTTATCTAGACACGAAGAATGGCGGGGAACACAAAAAGATCGAAGGTGTGGTAGAGTTTTAGTACAGAAAATGGTCACTGTCAAGTGCAATAAAACCTTCCTTTATAAGAAAGGAAATACGAGTGTTTTAGAAAAACCCATGATGGCCAAACTGAATGAAAATCTGTTTTTAATGCCATGGTTTTTGTTTGTGTCCTTTTTTAATAGTCTAAACCTCATTGTCCAATGCAGGCATGTATGAGAGCCATATGTGAAGAAAGTCAAAGGAAACAGGCCTAAACATGATGAGGTATTCGTTAAAACTCTTCTAATTAAGATTTTTTCGATTTAGAAAACAATATAGACTGAAAAGAACCAACAACTTAACAGTTAAGTCTAGTAAAAAGTCTCCACCTTAACCCCAGTTAATCCATAAATATTGGTTGTAACACACCTAGTTACCTCAACTTAGCTTGTTTAGCTTAGCTAAAATGCTAAGTTGGTTAATTTAATTTATATGCTGTTACTTTGCATTTGATTGACCTCTGTCATTCGTAATCTAAATATAACCCTTTGTTGATGCCTACAATGTACTGGTTGTTAAGCTACAACGATTTCAGTTAGCTGGTTTGCTAACTTGATGGATAGCAGCCAGCTATCAGTTTGGCACCTGCAATGCAACTGTCACTCGAATTGGCCACGCCTCAAATTACACAAAGTTTAAATGCTTAATGTAATTTTAACTGGCGAGTTACATAAAAATGTCTTGAATGGGAAATCAAGCTATGGGGACCAAAATTTTGGTTAAACCTTGCCTACAAATGTTGTACAAACGTACATTTTAACATGGAGGTCTATGGGGATTGACTCACTGTTGGAGCCTAGTGTTCATTTAAGGAACTGCATATTTTGGCACTTTCACATTGGCCTAATTTTTCCAACCAGAAGTTGCACCTTGGTAACAATAGAAGTATTGGTAACTTCTAGCATGGACTGGACTGATATTTTAGTATTAAACTATAGGGACTGTAGTGTGCTTGTAGTCATACCTTGTAAGCACAGCCCTGCTATATTTCATACTGAATTTTTCACTAACACTAAGCATCATACTTGGAAAGTTGCAATGTGATCTTTCACTTTAACAATGACAAATAGGGGCACTGATTTCCAATTGCTAGTAAACGATCCTAATGCTAGCAAGCAAAACCATAATGAAAAACATTGTTTTGAGACTGCAGCCTCTGTAGTACTAAATCGAATAGTTTTGCTGAGTTTCTGAGAATATCATTTAGCCTTAAAGGAAAATCTTTATTACTTTACTTCAAAGAATTCCCCTCAAAACTAAACAAATATGCACAAATGTAGTTACACAAGCTAGTCCAAGTGTACTTTTTCTAAAGAAGTAAGCCGTCAGCATGGCAGTGTTTTTTACATTTGCACAATTCCCTAAATGCTAGCACATTTTGGAACATTTATCAACTCCCACAACTAGTCTATTTCCTAAAATCACATCAGCATTTGAGTGGATTTGTATTCGTAACATCTTATAAAATAAATCTCAGAAGTGTCAGCTGGGATGTTCTTAATGTCAATGTTTGCCCTGACAAATTCAAGCTACTCACAAGGTGACATGACTTTCAATTCATGTCTCAATAAATCTTCATCCCATTCAAGAGCTTGTCTGTTAAAGTAACAAGCGGTTGTGATGCCCACATTGGCCTTTTCAGTCGGTTAAAAGCCTCCTGCAGGGTCCCTAAGGAGTGGACAGTCTTCTTTGGACACCATCAATGACTTATTGTGGCTCCCAGTGTAAAGTGATTGATAACTCATTTGTCTTAGTCAAAGGTCCTTCCATACACATGACCCAGAAACCATCTTATTCAGTTATACAATCAAAATGCTTTTTGTGTCCAGCAATAAACACAGCAGAAGTTCTATTATTGGGGCAAAAAAGATGCCTTTTGGTAGAAAATTTGAGCAGGACTATGCGATCTTAAGTAATTGATAAAAAATAAACTCTGCACTGTGTTAGCTGTTCACAAGATAAATGACACATCCATCTTTCATGACATTAAGTAACCCATGACTAGGAAAACATTTACTGCACCAGTGGAGTGCTTCTCCTCATTGCACTATCCCCCTCTGATGCCGAGCTATGATGATGCTGATTTTTCACAGCGCCTCATTCAGCTGTCAAATATATCAGGCAGTAATTTGTCTAGCGGGGTGGCTTCCCACCCTCTCGGCACAGTCGATCTGACTTTACCCAAAGGGCCCCCCTCCAATCCCCAGCAGGTGCCTCCTGGAAGTGGGTTTGTGTTACAGGCTGAGAGAGCTCCCTACTGGAGCCTGAGCTCTGGGTAAACACAGGCGCATTCTGCAGAGTTCCGGCAGGAGCCAGGCATGAACTTGGGATGACCTCTCAAAGCAAAGTCCCTGGTGAGTTCAACTGAAGGCCAGCTCCAATTCTCTCCTCCTACTCCTCTGTCTTTTTTAAGCTCTGCTGTGAAACTAAACCAATACACTTACCAGATCTGAATCTGAGGGGGAAGGGTGAACAAGAGGAGAAT
Source organism: Clarias platycephalus (assembly GCA_030068275.1). Taxonomy (NCBI): domain Eukaryota; kingdom Metazoa; phylum Chordata; class Actinopteri; order Siluriformes; family Clariidae; genus Clarias; species Clarias platycephalus. The sequence goes on along the minus strand of JAQQZT010000015.1, from coordinate 10,932,805 downwards.
GCTTTCAAGTTTATGGCCTTCCCATTTCCCTGCTCAAACCATTAGTTCCTTCAGTTTAGTTATAGAACAGAAACTCTGAACATGTGTGTGTATGCGTGTGTGTGTGTGTGTGTGTGTGCGCGCGCGCGCGGGGTTGTGCATTTGTGTGTGGGATTCAGCCAAATTGTGACTGTCATAAACTTGTTCACAGGGTGCAGCAATGAGAGGTGAGAATGTCTGAAGGGTAAAAATGGCAAAACTATTCGAGTTAAACTGTCCGGATTATTAAGTGTGCCTTAAAGCCACCAGTATAAATGTAATATGTCACAGATTCATGGCATATGCTACAGCAGCAGTAGGGACTTTTTAGACTGAAAAATCTATTGTCAAAGTGGTCTATAATGGCATAGATGAATGGATGACTACATTTATGAGAAAAACACAAAGCTTTTGCAAAGTTTAAAAGGTTAAAAAAAAAATGACTGTAGTATTACATTACATAAAAGTGAAGACTCTTAGGCGCTTCATCAAAAGCTCTTAAATCGTTTAAAAGAAAATTCCCCATTGAAAATTATGGCATGCAATTTTTATGAGGTACGGAAAGGCCCTGGCAAAACATTTTATTCGACCCATTCTTGGAAATATGTGTGTTGGGAACAATTGAATTTTATTCTGTTGTGAAATTCTGCCAGTGGCAACAAAAAGAATTAAGAACGGGTGGAGACACTCTTCCCAGGTACTTAGTATTAGAAGACATGAGTCACGTCACCTGGCCTTCTCTATTCTTTTCTTCAGTTCATAAATTTTAGTCTATTCTAACATATGCTCACAATGTGACTCGACCTAACGAGCTGAAAAACATTTCTGTGATTTTGTGATTCGTGAGCTGAAGCTATTAAAGGAATGCACAGTATATTGAAATAAGGGAAGGATTTGATGATGAAGCCAGCTCTCTCAACGTGCTCTCCTGCTCCGCCAGAACAGAAAACTAGGAGATGTGGACTAAAGGGGAAACTCTAAAAGGGGCTAGGTGACTGGGAACTGGCTGCCACTGAGAGACCTGGACCTAACCAGACATGCTGGGCTGGAGCAGTGCCTTTTTAGTATCATGATTACAGTATGTGGTTAAAAGCCCTATTTTTTTTTTTTGGTCTAGTTATTACATCTGTAATACATATCACTGCAATGCCAGGTAAGATACAACGTCTTACTGCAGATTTAATTAAACTGGATAACAAATGCGAAGATTTGGACGCCAGATCACGGCGTAATAATATTCGCATAATCGTGTTCCTGAGGGTCCTAACAGTTGCACTACCTCTAGCATCGCAGAGGCGCGCAGCCTGGAGAAGGAGCCGACTTTAGACAGATCTCACCGCACTCTACAGCCTGTACCAAAGCCTGGTGAAAGGCCTCGAGCCGTTGTGGCCAGATTTCACGACTACAGTGAATGCCTTGATGTTTTACGGCGTGTTAAGGCAGATTAAATTGAGTATTTCTGTTTTTTCCAATCACACAGCCAAAATTGCAAAAGCTCATGCTTCTTTTAATGAGGTCCGGCAACAACTCCGTGGCATTGAGGGTGTGCGCTACGGTCTGCTTTATCCAGCAATAGGATAACCTACAATGGTGTAGGGAAAGATTTTCTTTCAGCTGATGAAGCAAAAGACTACATTAAAACTATCCAAACTGCATGAACTGCACTCGTAGTGTTTTAAATAGTTCTTCATATATTTAATTTTTATCCAGTTTTATTGTTGAATAGAGGGTTTTCTTTTCTTTCTCCTTTTTTAAAAGCGAAATGTGTGATCTGTTTATATTCTCTGATGCTACCTCTGTCTATGCAAGCTTCTTATTTAGCAAAGTTAGTGTCTTTGTCTTGATATATTGCACTCCAGCTCCTAGGTCGTCTTGGGAACCAAATATTTAACTTATGCCAAAGATGTATCATTATGCATGTTAAGGTTCATCATAGGCTTCTCCGTCCCTGAGTAGGTCAAATTTTTCATTCTAATTTTAATTCTAAGTCATGGGGTGTGGCCATAATAGTAAACAAAAAGATACAGTTTTCACCTAGCCATATAATTGCGGACAGAACTGTCAGGTACCTTATTGTTGCAGGCCCACTAATTCAGACCAAGGTTTTGTTGGTAAATGTCTATGCTCCAAACTTCAATGATCCAGATTTTGCGAATAAATTACTTAGTAGCCTTCCCTGCTTAAACACCCACTTGATAATTTTTGGGGGCGACTTAAACTGTGTTTCTGGTCCAGTTTTGGATCGCTCTAGCTCTCGCGTTGTGTCCCAGTCTGCCATGTCTAAAATATTTTTTGATTTCATGTCACAGAAGAGCCTTGTAGACCCATGGAGATTCAGTAATCCTGTAGATAAAAAATTCTAATTCATATTCCAGAATTGATTATTTTTTCATTGCCAGTCATCTTAATCCTTCTGTTGTTTCTTCAGATTATTTAAGTATTGTAATTTCTGACCATGCTCCCTTATTACTGGATATCTAATTATCAATGCATAAACAGAACTTATCGTCTTGGCAGTTTAACTCATTTCTTTAGGCGGACAAAGAGTTTTGTACATTCTAACACTATTGATGAATTCATCATTGATGAGTCCATTTCTTATTCGTTATTATGGGAAACTCTCAAGGATTATCTTATAGGGCATATTTTACTGGGCTGCACATATTCAAAAATTACATTGATAAACTCATCTGAATCCCCATGGTGCAAATTAGAGTTACTGTCTTTTAAACCATCCTGTATATCAGCGCTACATTGCACTTCCTTTACAATCAAACCCGCTCAATACACTGATAACCCAGTGGTAATTAATACACTTAAGATTTGGTATCAGTTTAGAAAGCACTTTAAATGTGGATCTGCGTCAGCAATGGGTACATTGCATAAAAATCATTAGTTTTCCTCATCACTTCTAGATTCAGCATTTTCATCATGGCACGACAAAGGCATGTCCCTCAATCTCTCAGTGGAATAAAGATTTATTATTTTTTCTTAAGCTAGAGAAGATATTAGTAGAACCTCTCAGTGTATATTATGTTTTTTCACAAATGGCAACCATTTGTTTCTTATTTTGCAAACTTACAAGTACTGCCTGAATGATTATCTAAACTGAGTCATGCATTGGAGTGTATGTATGACCAATCTAATTCACACAGATTCTTTTGAGCTTTTGAGGTGTGTGTGTGTGTGTGTGTGTGTGTGTGTGTGTGTGTGTGTGTGTGTAGGTTTTAGTGTATGTTTGGGGTGGGTGGGGAGTTTTTCATTTTTCTTTTCATCTGATCTATATTAGTAATAATAATACATTTAATTAATTGTTTTTTATATGTTTATGTATGACAATTGTTCAATAAAAAAATGTTGGGGGAAAAAAAAAAAAAGACATTCTTGACAATCTAAATTTGTGGCGACAGTTTGAGCAAAACACACATATGCAGATCAGTGAAGCACCACATACAGTACAGGTGTGATGGTCAGTTATCCACCTACTACCGGATCTACAAGAAGTAGCGCATTACCTTAGCTGCTGAATTGGAGACCCCATGCGTGACATTGCGGATCAGGCCTCCTACGTTTCCATACTTGATAAGTTCAGACACACCCTCTGTGACATCATTTAGCAAGCCCATGGGATTGCCCAAGAAGTCCACTGAGCCGAGTATCTGAGCAGCCTGACTCATCAGCTCCTGCATGCAACCAAAGACCAGCACCAAAGGTGTCAATGTACAGGTAAAAAAAAAAAAAAAAAAACTCTAGAAAAGAAATTGCTAGACATCTGACGTAAAATGAAGCAACAGCAGGCATGGGCTACTGAATCTTAATACAGAAACCGATGATGCAACAGAGCCGTACCTCTCTAAAGTGCTTGAGTATGTCATTGATGATAATTTCCTGGGTTTCGTATGGGTGGACTCGAGTGAAGGGATACATGTTAATGACTGCATCCTCAAATCTGATGAGTGGGATTCCAAGAGTTCCCTTTAGAGTCTGCACACAGTGAATTAATCCACAGTCCATTAGGTAAACAAAACAATTTTGTAAATATATATGTATCCATTTCAATCTGCAAGGAAAAATAGGAAAAATACGGCACAATTTGGCAAAAAAAAACAACCTAATATTGTGTTCTTCTTTTATGTAGTTATGACTAAATGTAGGTAGACATTTTTTTCCATTTCAAATACTGAATATAGCTGCTAGAATAGACATCTCTATGGTTATTGAACCTGAAGATTATTAAAATACACAGCACTTAGGTGGGCTTTCAACTTGTTTAAAAACAATTTATGGCCTCATCTGTGTACATCATTCCTCAGCATTCGGATCAGAACATGCCAAACCCGCACTGGCGCGTACCAAATTAAATGCTTTATTAAAGTGAATAAATATAATTTTATTACTGTAATTGACATCGTTACCGCTTCACAATTCCTTGGCTTAATCGCGTAAATATTCGTCCTGCTTGGTTCCAGGACCGGGCTGCCTGCAGTAAAATGCAAATTGACTGGAAAATGTGATGAAGTGTGTCAAGCCCTGGACGTGTGCATAAAAAGTTGTTATACAGTACGTGCTTCCTATGCTTCACCATCCAGAAAGCTTGATTTTTAGAATTAAAAAAAAAAAAAATAGGAGTCGGTATGCTGATGTGTTAATTTTACCTTCAGCTCTGGAGACAGCTTGTTCGAAGTGAAGACACTTAGTTTAACCTGGGGGAGATTGATCTTCAGATTCTCAAAGTAATAGCGTTTTTGAGGTCCTGCTTCCTCGCCGGCCTTTTCGTACAGGTTCTCATCCAACTTCTCGACCTCTGAAACACACCCCCGTTCACCTGTCATATACATTATAATCTTACTAAAACATAAGTTTGGAAGTAGTACTTTACATACCTCCTTCTGTTTTCCCATAGCCAAAGAATGTCAGCAGCTTGAGCAAGATTTTCTCTTCTACGATGACGGTGAAGTGCCGAGTGGTGACCATAAGATGCTGAGTTAAAGAAGGAGAATAAAAAATCATTCACAACAACAACACACTGTGATAATAAAATAGAACTGTGTGGAAAATATTTTATAATGAACTCAATAATTACTGTAGTAAAAGTTTTCATGACAAGACATAAAGATGAGGATTTACCTTGAAGAGCTCAGTAAGCATGAGACTGCTGGGAATTTTGACAGCATTGACCTGGAGTGCAGGTCGAGAATCTATGACAGCGTTCTCGCTGGAGTTGGGAGTTAAACACAGTATCACTGGCTGAGTGGTGCCCAGGAGCTGGTTATCCACCTAAGGGATAGACACAGAGAAAAGAAGAAGGAGAGAAAGAGTAGAAAGAGATACACACAAGAGACTGGAAGTTAAAAATATTCCTTTTCACCTCAAATCAGCAATGAAATATGGTACTCTGCTTTTTATTCCGTCACCTGGATGTTCTGCACACTGAGCTCCAGGACCTGGCTGGCGGCAGTGCGTGTAAAGTGCAGATTGATGCCAGACAGGGTGGCGAACACCAGCTCCTCAGGCACCTTGTTTACCAGAGACAAACCTACCCCATCTTCCAAGTTTATCAACACCTACAAACAGCAAAAGGAACGCTTTATTGAGTAACAGTGTTGCATGCAGGTGAAATAATCAGATGGTCATGCCAGTTTGACTGACTTAGGATGGCTGAGTAACAAGCTTTTCGTTGTTATGGTGATGTTGAGGTGAAATGTGAACTTACATGCACGTACATTTATGGACCATGTAAAAAATAAACAGCTCATTTGGAATCACTTGAAATTAGAATAAGTTAGGATTTACAAAAAATGTAAATGTGTGAAGCAATCCCATGTTAAAATGCCTAATTTTATCACAGAAATAAATATGTTTACAGCTGCTTTTGATGTTCCAGCCTGGTGCAAAAATAGTTTTGGTCTCCATAGCTAGATTTCCTATTTCATGACAGCTGTACGGGAGTGACTTTTCATCAATTTTAACTGATGTGACTCATGAGTTAAAATTACTTTACGCAATAAAATTATGCATGGCCAATTTAAATGATAGCTGCATTACAGATGTAAAACCACTGGCTGTGCAACGGCTATGCGTCACTTTAGGTATTCATCGTTGTAGTTGAACTTACCACAAGAATTGCAGGAGTTGACACGGGACGAGGTGTAGTATATGAATGACAGTGTTCAATCGAATGCAAGGTAACGTTAGCATTTAAAATTAACATTAAACACCTTTTAAAAACCATTAAAAATTTTAATCTTTGATTCTGATCACGGGTTTTTAGTATTAGGGTTGAAATCCAGAGACTGAGATAGTTATTACAAAAGCATTTATTTTGTTTTTTGTTTAACCTTTTCTTCAGTTTCTTTGGAAATGTATTATATTTATCTATGATGTTTAATACAGCTACTTTATAAATATTGGCAGAGGCAAGATACGCTGCTAAAATATCATGAAGAATTTATAATCCCTTCAATTGTCATATGAAAACCATAAAACATATCCCAATGGCCCTGATCCACTTCCATATTTTCCACAAGGTATCAGGGGCTCTCTTTTTTATGATCTCTTTTTTTTTTTTGTATTATTATTAAAGACTGAAGGTTGTTGCATGACCCTTAGTATTATTATTTTTCCCCAGTCTTATCTGGCTCTAACACATGATGACACCTGCAGCATTAATAATGCTTTCTAATGAAGTCCGGGTGTGTGTTTTGTAAATTGCTCTGAGAAAAGGTTTCTTTCATTCAGCTGTTTGCTGTTATGATAATAATTATTACTGGTGATTTTGAAATGTGGAAAGCAGAAATATTGACTAACTTGTGCAATCCTAAAACTGTGATCTTTCAGCTTATTATCTCTCTCTCAGTATTCTCACCACTTGTACCAGGGAACAGTTTTTATTCAGGGGTACAAATGTTAACTGTTTGTGAAACGTTTTATTGCAAAACTAATTAAAAAAAATTTAACATCTGTGACAATTCCTCATTTCATTAAGTAGACATTTTTTATGTAATTTATAACTTTCAATTTTTAATGTTAATCAGGCTGAAGGGTCGAATTGTGCTTGTACCTGCAGTTGTTTTTTCGGTGTGGACTGATTTCATGCAAGCCCTTAAGTTAATATACATAACAGAAAAGTATTTAGGAAAAAAAAAACAATATAACCAACCTCGAGTTCCTCCTCTGTATCCTTTTTCTGGGTGTTCTCCTTGTTCTCCTTCTCCTCTGTGCTGGGAGACGTTCTGTTAATTCGGCGCTGATTCAAGTCACTGATCTGGAAGAAAAACAAAACTGTCTAATCTAACAACACAAACGAGCCAAGAGCTAACTGAGCAGGTAATATTTATTCCACCCAATAAAACATCATCAACTGCGCACCTGCAGCACACGAGTGGGGCCATCAGGGATAACTTGCACAGACAGCACACCAGAGCCAGGCCTCATCTTCTGATTTATGAACTGCTGTTCTGGAGGCTTCTCGAGCAGTCCTGAGTCTGGCCCGAGCACTACCTCTGCACCGTCATACAGACCTGAGACTCCTCCCTTCACCTGTAGAGAGGGTCACACAAATAACAGGCTAGTGTAATACTCAAATAAAAATCTGAGAATTTGATGAGTGCAGATGGTAGATAAAAAAAAAAAATAATAAAATAAATAAATAAATAAATAAAAAAAGAGACAGACCTGCACCACTAGTCTGGGTAAGCCACAGGTCAGCATGCCAGAGCAAAAGTGCCATGTCTGGGTAGTGCTGCGGCGAGGGTCTGGCCGCTTTAGCATCAATGGCTCGAAGCTGCATGCAATACAGATGGAAAGACAGATAGTTAAACAAAGGGCGAGATGAAAATCATGACAACAGAAAGCACAAACTCTATCATTCTTAACACAAATGCATGAATAGATGCTTATATTTAAGTCCATTGCCATATTGTAAAACAAATAATATACAAATTAACATCCATAATTTAAAATAAGAGTTAAGGGACTCATCCTTTGCTCTGATTCAGTTTTGTAATGTTGTATTAAACCTGTACAAGCAGCCTACAATTCCAATAAACGCATATCAGAATTAAACATGGTGACTAATAGTTTGTTTAAATAGTCCATAAAAGTTTTTCAATAGTCCATCCTTTAAATAAGCCACTGTAACAAAGGGTGTCGGCTAGCTGTTAGGTAGCAATCACAACAGTGAAGCTGAGGGCTTTTCAAAAGCATTTCTCTACTATGACCATTATTAAACAATGACTACTGTATATCTTTTCAAACACGCATTATTGAATGGGGTTAGGCCTGTCTGATACTGTGGGTATTTTTTTAATCTCTGGGCAACTATTCATCTCAATCCTTTGTTTAATCTCAGTTTAATCTTTTCAACCAAGCAGATGATATATGAAAACTTTTGTTTAAAAAAACAAATAAATTAAACTAAATAAATTCACGCTGATTGACCTGTTGTCTGTGACTGCAGCAAGCCCAGCGATGTCCAGCACCATGTAGTATTCTACAGGGCGGGGTTGGGCAGGTTTACTCTGAGGGGGAGATGAGCCCTCATGACAAATCATTCCTTTTCCGGTCATCCGCCACAGCTGAGAGCGCTTTCCTGGTTCCTGCAAAAGCCAGAATCAAGACTGTTAAAGACATGAGTCTGCTAAGAATTGTAGCACAAATAGAAAAAGTGAATATAGTGGCACCTTTTTCTTAAGTATGACTCTCTGTGTCTTTGTCTCAACATCAAGGACTAGTTCAGCACAGCTGGCATCATGCTTCATTGCTCCTGGCCTTTTACTCGCATCCCTTAGATTAAAGCAAATCCTTAATCAAGAGTAGCAACAAGCTGTATACTGTATGAAATGCATATCACATTCCAGTTTACTGTCTGTTAGGGAACTCACTGAGAAAATGTAAAAGTTGCGGCAATGAAGATGAAGTTCTCGTAGTAGAGTTTGTTGTACTCTCTGAAGCAGTTCATGTCAGCAGTGACCTCAGAGGAGCCGGCTCCTTTTACAGTCAGGGTAAGGTAAGGAAGAAGAGCAGGCTCGTCACAAGCATAGTCCAGTACCGTTCCAGCTTTCACTTCGGTGTGCAGTCTGATATCTGCCACTTCATACTGCCAGAACTGGATCGGTACCTGAAGTAATACAACACGTTCAAAGCTAAATCTTCTTCAAATTAGTATATTACAGTAGACTGGCACAGAAAATCTAAGCATCTACAAAATAATTAAAGGAGACGTTCTATTCTTCATGTGAGGCAAATTGCACTTGACATATTCAGAGATGCAGCAAGACATAGTCTAATTAAATAATCGCTCACCTCTGACATGTTGTCTATGCGGAAAGGTGCAGGCAACTGGTCTGTGTCACTAAATGAAATATGATAGGTCGCTCCTTTCAAGGCAATTTCAGTAAGAAGAAAGTAACAATTGCCTAATGTGTCCCTAAATAAATACATAAACAAACATTCATATTTATTTGTTTTACATATGAAATATTATGCATAACAGTATCTTTTTACTGCCATTAGTAACTGACATTATTGTTTAATCGAATCACTGTTACCTCATATTGACATGGAACGATTTGGGCTTGTTGACCTCAAACCCCCCAGACCAGGTGCAGTTAGGTACGTCCATGAGTCGGACACAAAGCAGTTGGTCGTAGTCATTCCTGGGCCAGTGGAACACCACACTAGAGCCTGGCAGAGTGGAGATATAGCCCTCGGGATTTGCTGTGCCCTATAGTGAATGTTATATAAAACAGTTTTCATTATATAAGGGCATGCAAAAGAAAGAAACAACAACAAAACAACAAAGAACTGCATTTTACCTTTCCTCTAGCAAACTCTCTTTGGGAGAAAGCCAGCTTGTGCGAAGATCGATTGTCCAGTAGATAGCGAGGTGCAAAAGTCACAATGTGGGTGTCCTGGTAGCGTCCCTTCCCTTTTCTGACATTAATTCCTTAGACAAAATCACATCATTACTGTTAAATCATGCAACTCAAAATGGCTAAATTACTAAAATAATATTACACAAATATTACACAGAGATAAAAGAATATTCCTGAATATACCTATATTATAGATGAGCCCTGGTCTGTTCCCAGGTTGGATTACTTTAACTGCTCGAACTCCACGTCCACCATCCAGTGAGAAACCCTGACACCAGCCTGGAACACTATCAGGGTGGATCCCTTTACCAACACGCATAGTGCACCTAATGGACAGGTAGACAAAGAAGGACAAGTAGAAGGAATTAAGATGTCAGATCAATTATAACGAAAGACTGATCAACAGCGAACATTTTATTGACTTTCGTTTATGTACATCAAAGGCTGTTCTTTGTCTGTGTAGCAGAAAAGGAGTGGACTCAAGCTCCGGGCTAACTCATGCTCCTCAAACTGCCCAGCGGCATCTGTCTTGCTGTTGTCCTGGCGGAAGACCAGAGGCAGCCCTGCAGCCCGTGATACAAAGTGTGTTAATGGAGTCAAACAGACAACTATATCATGTTTAATTCCAATTATTGCACTTAGATTACTGGATGGTGTACCTGTCTTGTTTAGGAGCCAATAAGGAGCGGAGATGAGGATCTTGAGCGCCCCCTCTGCTCGAAGAATGATGCGGATGGTGAGACACAGCAGCCGCTTGTTCAAGTCATACAGACGCATGCGCACCACGTAATTCTGAGTGCCAGAGGGAATCAACAGCTCCTTACACACTGGGAAGTTCTCCAGAAGAACACCTGAGATAGATGAGGTAAGGATTAGGAGCAATGCCACCTGTCAGTGTGTTTAAATACAGGATGTTACATTAGACGGACTATTAAATTATAAACATTGATTGTGATTCTCATTTAATGCTGCCAACGTCGCTTTTATAATAGAAGGAAAGCATTTTCCTAGTTTGTCCCCTTGAATCTTCAGTAAGATTAATGAACGCAAGCGAACACAAGCTCAGGGTTACAGCGCATTATGCTGATGAGGATCGGTACAATGTTAAAACAAAAATAAAGATATACTGTAGGGGACAAGGGCACAAATTAGGAAATTATGAAAATTTTATGGATATAGAAAAGTTGCTTAAAAGATAATTTAAAACAGTTATTAGCATGAAATCTGTAAGAAACAGACAAGTTATTCTAACAAAAATCTTTTTATAGCATTAACTAAACAAAAATAACTCATTCATCAAAAAAAATAATTTTAACAATATGACTTACCTAATTCTATATTCTGTGAGGTGTCTGCACTATGGAGCACTGCCTCTTTACCAGGCTTCATGGTTCCCTTGATTAAGGTCCCTTTGATGTAGTAGTTGAGGTCACAGGGAAGCAGGTTAGTCAGCACTAAGGTGGGTAACAGGTAGACGGTATGACCTGGCTGTCTGTAAATCTGCTTAGAACTACCAGTGACCATTTTGGCTGGCTGCTGATCAGGATAGTTCTCTTTCTTGATCACCACACAAAACCTAAAAAAGCAACAAAAATAAATAAATAAATAAATACACCACAAACTTGTCACTGAATTCAGTTTCAACACAATCCTACCTGTCTTAAATCAAACCTTTATTTACCTGAAACTACGCTTGTTCTGGTCATCAAAGTCAGCTGACTGGCACGCTCTCTTGCTGCTGTTGACCTCGCCAGGACGCTCCACACTGGTCCAGTGGATGGGAACCTTACAGAAGAACAGCCCCAAACCTTTAGGCCGAGCCTGGAGTCTCCATGAAGTCAGGTGGAGAGGGATGGGCAAAGCTTCTCCAGGCAGAACAGGTGGTAGCACGACAGGCTCTGTTGGTAGATTTAATCAATTTGCATCAATCAGGGTCTTTCCTGGTATGTTTTATAAGCATTATTAACAGTGTTCCATGTTTAATGTCAATGAGAACAACTTGACACAAAGAAAAGAACAGCTAGACACTCACTGTCTGGAGCAGAAGGGCTGTCTAGTCGTATCTCCATGGGTACTTCCAAGCGATTTTTCACCATGAGAGCAGACTGTACTGTGATTACCTTGCGTGCACTACCCTCCATAGTGATGGCGAACACCACTCTAACAGGAGGCAAGGCTGAAAACTGTACATGATATCAGAAGCTTAATGGTTAATTAAACTCAAAAAGGATTAATTAAATGAATAAAAAAATGAACTGTAAAAAGACGTACATATACATGAGGATGTATGATGTTGGTTCTGCTGATAGGACTACCAACCTAGACACCACAAAAAAAGGATAAAATATTAATACAGAAGAACAGCAATAAGCCATGAGTTTAAGGACCTGGGCAATTTACAGTGAATCATCATTCGTTATAAAAAAATAACAGTATAATATACATTACCGTGTTGGAGGGGTTGTTGCGATCAGGATTTGCGTAGCGGAAGAACACACCTATCTTATCAACTGAGACAGGCTTCACCTGCTCCCAGCCTCCGACACGTACCAGGAGCTGGTGCAGCTTCAGCTCATGGGTATGTCTAAAAGCAGGAAAGCAAAAAAATCAGTGAAAAGGCAAATAGTTATCAAGGTGAGCTTGCAAAGTATGATTTAAATCTAAAAGCACAGGTGCAAGAAAAATCTTATGATCAGAAGATCCAGGTATTTTATTGTTTTGCATCAGCTGAATCCAGATGTATGCCACACACACACACCTGTGTCTAAGTTTCTCACGGGCCTGAAACTCAAACGGGATCTCCTCCCCTGGTGGCACCTCTCTCCACTGACTGATGTTGTGTGTGTCATCTGTCCCGGACCCGTGTACATCCGATATAGAATCAGCACTACTGCTGTGAGACAGTGCCACCCTGTGGACATACAGTAAAAAGGATCATGTTTACCAAACAGTTCTGTGTTACTTTAGAAATAAAATACTGACTTAATTACTGTAGCTGTTCTGACCTGGTTGGGGTGGTGGTGAGGGTGGCAAACCACATCGTGCAGCCAGTATGATTGCGTAGGGCGTAGGGAATGAAGGGCTGCCTCCTTTTAGACAACTTCACATCCGCTTAAATCACAAGAACGAAAGTACTATTAGCAAAGCGCTGACAAAAAGAACACTTTTACACATGAAAGAAAAGTTACAGTACATCAAAGTTACAAATCATAGCTTGGATATTTTTGTTTAGAAATAATGAACATGCACAGGCATAGCTCTAGTCAAGAAAGCATATTACGATAGAACAGCAATGACTTTCAAAGTTTTCAAAATGGTGATGGTGCAAATGAAATAAATGCTACCTGCTAGAGAAATCAAAACATGCTGTTTAGACATCGACTCCAGAAAATAAACAAAGTAAGAAAAAAAACAATTATAATGTTACAAAGGAGAAGTTAGATGACAAAATATCCTAGAATCATCATCATACGACGACTACCTGCTTGCTTAAAATTTTTTATTTAGTCTACAACCTGTACCTCGGGATTGAACCTGTTGCTCAAGGCAAGTCAAGCTGGCAGTGCTCCTAGTTCTAAGGTGAGCAAGAGGAAGACCTGACAGCACAAAGGGAAGGTTAAGAGGACAAGAAGAGAGAAACAGACGTGCACGTTAGGACACACAGAAAAAGACATGCAAGGAAGATGCAGACCTGGAGTACTAAAAGGAGAAAAGTCTGTGTATGTACATTTCAGAACTTTTGAAACCTTCGTTCTTTGGATTTAACCCTACTTAAACACAAAAACACATCTAAACTGCATTCAAACAAAAGTCATTATATTTCCCCCAACATATTGTTGCAATTCAGTTTATTAATTATGATGAATTTATTACACTCTTAACAATCGCCACAAACCAGTTTTATAAAAATGCAGGTCTAGACCCAAAGGCGGCAGTCTTTGGGTGAAAAAATCATTCAAAACACTCGATAGAAATCAAGAGAAAATGTATCTCCCAGTGGGATAACGTGTACAGAATGTTTTCCACCCTTCCCTCTGAGTCAAGCTTGAATGCATGCCTGCTACTCACTCTGTCCAAAAGTGGGGGGGTCCACAGAAGAGCCCATCCAAGATACGGAGGCAGAGGCCTGTGGCGACTGCTCGTCTTCCTTGCAGTAGTCTGCTAACCACGAAGTCTTGGTGGTGCTGTACTGGTCTGCATGACAGAACGACAGGCCCACAGCAGGGTGAGAAAAATCTCACACCACTCATAAATATGAAGGTAAACAGTTAGAGAAAAGAAGGCAGATATATAAGGTGCTTGACCCAGACTGGCTACCGAGTAAGACGGAGGTGATGTTCATGTCTAGTCTCTGCTTGGCTTGTACACCCAGTTTCAGGCGAGAAGGATGGAGCCGGCCGGCTGCTTGCTGCTGCCAATCCAGGACACAGGGCCAGGGCTCGATAAATGGCTCCCAGCCTGCATACACACAGACACACCTTCATGTCACCTCTGCATTACATTCCAAACGAATGCTCAATTAAACCTTTACATAACAACAACAACAACAACAACAACAACAATAATAATAATAATCAAAACATTAATTATAAAGAACAGAAATATTACTTTTGGCAATACATTTATTTAGAAATAATTGTATGAAATCACCATGAACTGTAAAAAAAAAAAAAAAAAAAAAAAAGACTGTACTGGCTAAACATGGCAAGTCTAGATTTAAAACCATCAACAGTGTCCGCAAGTCTAATGTTATTGGAAACAGGTTAAAGTTGATGGGTGTAAAAAATAAAATGAAAAAAAAAAGGGAATAAAAAACAATAAGAAAAATTTAAGTTGTTAGCCTCAAGATTAATAGCAGTCCTGCTTCACATAAGCGAGACACCCAGACTGGGCTGTGCTACAAGAGATTAGTAACATCTGCCAGAGTTCAACTATTTTGGGCTTTCATCCATTCACTGAGAAGTTATGGCCATGTTATTTTATTTTAGTGGTGGAAAACCACTTGAATAAAGGCCTCCAACTGTTTATTTAGTTGAATAAAGGCATCCAACTGCCAATAATCATAAACTGCAGTTCATAAGAATTCCACATGTTTAAAACCATTTGATTGGGAGTACATGTACGTAGGTGGACTGAGCAAATGGCCAATTCTGCATCAGTATATTCTCTTTTAAACTCACCCGAGAGCTCCCTGTTGTAGTAATCTCCTGACAGACTGAAACTAGCTTTTCCTTCCTGTGTAGATCCAATCCTCTGCAGCACAGACAGCCCTTTAATAACACAGAGGCAAAAACAATGACTCCCAACGCTCTTCTTTATAACTTTTGTGATTATTCGGTTGAAAATGCATAAATGAAAAAAAGTTTGTTTTTCTAACGAGAAAGGAGGAGTTATCTCACGTGAGAAGGTGAGTTCAGCCAGGGGGACATCACAGTCCAAACAGTCATCGATGAAACAGATGCACACACTCTCAGCCTTGACCTCCACTCCAGACAAAGAGGGAGCTGAGTGGGAGCCTGAATCCGAGTCGGCTCGACTCCTACCAGAAGTGCTCTCTGCGTTTTCTAGCAGCCATGTAGCAGCCTGATCCAACTGACCTAAAGCAACAACATCTCACACGTCAACATCTCTACTGTGCACATTTCTATCAGGTTTTAAGTAACTGGCAAGTTACAGTACATACGGAGTACTCAAACAAATACAACATGTTACCTCTGCAATGAATGAGAGCTCGTCTGCAATCTTCCTTCCTGAATCCCAGATCCTGGAGACGTGTTAGCTGCATTTCTAAAATGGCATTTTAATAAATGAAGACTTGAAATTCTCAAACATCTATAAAAATCACAATAGCATGATTTTCTGACTATCATACCTAGTAGGGCCTCTGTCTTATGTCTGAAGCTGTCTTTTGTTTTGCTGGTAGTCTCTGGACTTTCAGAGGATTGGGCTGCCTGTGAGGCAAGGGCAGTGTCAGCAACACTTGGGGAGCCAGTGGGAATGGACCTAGCAATGGCCAGAAAGAGCTGCACATCATTGTAAGACAGCCGGATATCCAGAGCAGGAAACTGGATCTGTGAGGGCAAGTTGCGACAAGAATATTCCAAAAGAA
The DNA here is from genome assembly GCA_030068275.1 of Clarias platycephalus. Lineage (NCBI taxonomy): Eukaryota > Metazoa > Chordata > Actinopteri > Siluriformes > Clariidae > Clarias > Clarias platycephalus. The sequence goes on along the minus strand of JAQQZT010000015.1, from coordinate 10,916,803 downwards.
GGAAATAAGACTGGTGGAATTTTAAATAATTTATGGCAGTATACTTACCTCTAGCAAGGGAGGAAAATCTTCTATGTTGAAGGCATCCAGCAGGCCGGAGCTGCTCTGATAGGATGGACTGCCACAGAGTTCCACCTGCACATTAACCGGATCGATGATAGAAAGAGCAGTGTCCTGCTCGCTGCCTAGCCGACAGGAATACGCCTGAAATGATAAGGAGACAAGTCTTAAAACTTGTTTTATTTTATTTCGTTTTTGGATTTTCTCCCTAGTTTAGTCATATCCAATTCCCACCCATCACTAGGAGACTTCCACATCAAGGCTACTACAGTACTACCAGTCAGGAAAGGCCCGAAGATATCACGTGATAGGGCGAGCACTTTACCAAAAACTTCAGCAATTTACTTTATGGTAAATCATTCACCTCAATTCCAGCCAAGCTGCCAGAGAATGGTCTGTCCAGAAGACGAGGTTTGTAAGTGAGGACAGTTGTGCCCTTCAAGATGATCGCGTTGGTATCTGAACATGACGAATCTTCCACAACCACAAATTCAGTCCCTGTTCAGACCAGACAAGCAACTATTACTATGACAAAAGTATTGTCCTAAGAAATGCAATACATTTTACAACTATTTTACAAGAAAGATTTACCTGTTACATTGAGTTTAACCTCCAGATATTTGTCTTGGGTGACAGGAACAGTGGAGCGCTTTGTAACTACTCCACTCTTGACAGTTTTGGGCATGACAGCACCCGCTGTGCCTGGATCACTGCCACTGCTGGGCCAGCGCTGGCGAGTAGGTGCTGCCCCTTTCTCAGTGGGCATGTGCAGAAAATCCCTGACCAGCTGAAGCCAGTCAAAAATCAGGAACACTCGAAGGTTGTTTAGCACCACAGTGAAACATGAGGAATCTCGGGTAGATCTAGAAGAGAAAGAAATTAAAAGCAATAATAACAGGGAATGATGCGGAAGACTGATGCTACATACACATACAGACTGATGTACTGTGCAAAAAGTCTTGAGCCACCACTCATTACTTTATATTAAATTAAATTAAATTATATTTTGGAGCTTCATTTAAAGAAATAGACACAAAATGGACTACAAAGTGCCTGAAGATACAATAAAAAAAATTGACGCATTCAGCTCAAGCCTTTTACACAGTAAAGTAAGTTAGTTATCATGTATTGCTGACCTACTGTATGATTTAATATTGCACACCAGTACCTGTAATGTAGCTCCAGTTGCAGGGAAGCTCGATTGTTGCCTGTTCTAGAGGGCTGCAGAATGCAGTCGAATACATTATGCTTTCCCTCTGTGGCCTTGTTGCACTCACTATAGCGCGTGTCGTAAGCCAAGAGCGAATGAGACACCAGGTTCACCGACTTGGATCCATCAGATAAACTCTCAAACAGCAACTTGGATTTCATAAAGTCAAACCTATTGGGCAAAAACACAGGACACTGTAATCCATAAAACAAATCCCATGACATAAAGAAATATATGGGTCAACTGAAATACCTGGCCAAAGACTGCTTATGTCTAGATGATTTGGGGCCATCTAGCAACTCCAAACTGACATTCATCATGTCAACCAAGAAAGAGAAGCTTGTATATACATCACCACTCAGCACCGTCTGTCAGTGAGAAATGCAAAGGAAAACGCTTGACCATACAAATTCAACACCAGCAGTTTATTACAAATCACTACATCCAAAAATATGGTGTAACTATGAAAAAAAAAAAATCTGTAAACATAGTTCACTTTAGCTAAAATGTCTAACAGTGCAAAAATTTTAAGATTATGCCATGACTGTAACTGCATAATTGGTGACATCCAAGCAAACATACTGTCACATACTTTTTCCAAAAGGCCAATGGCTAGGGCTGGGTGAAAACTAAGGGTGACTACTAAGCGTCTATTAGTACAAAACAAGCAGAAGATTTTAGCATCAGGAGCTTACATAGGTGCTTGGGTCTTGTAGGTTGTAGGGTCTGAGGAACTCCTCCACAGGCTCTCCCAGGTTGTGCTCAAGCAGGCCACGGATCAGCTGATACCTCTCCAGATCCAAAGAACAGTGTACGGATGACAGGCTCCCATGGATGGACATGTCTGGGACTGCATGACTCAGCTCCCTAATAAGCATGAAAGAAACTACTAGTAAAGCCAGGGTAGTGGAAAACACTAATGCATACACACAAGTAGGGATGATAAAAAAGGGGAAATTAAAGTTTTTTTTTTTTAAGTACTAAAAGAAAGTTTTTTTCTCAAAAAGAAAGATTTTAAAATACCGGTACGAACATTCGAGTTACGAATTTCCGCAGATACGAACGGACCGCAGTTCAACGATCATTCGTAGATGCGAACAAATCACGGAAGTACAGTAGCTCATGTGTATTGTACAAAGAATAGACACTGCAGCGCACCAGATACCAATATTTACAATGATATACAGATTTTTCAGTGTTTAAGTGAATTGTCCAAAGTCTGGTATATTGTATGTGTGCGTGCGGGGGGGTGTGTGAGAAATATGTTGGCCTCACTGGTTTCAATGAGTAAATCAGTAAATCTGTCCTGATGGTGAATAATCCTTATTTAGGAAAATCTTCAACAAAAAAGTTCACAGTCCAATACAGTGGAAAACAGCTCTACGGCAAAATAGTGTTCAGGATTCCCCTCGCAATTTAAAGACGCGAAGACAACACTGTTACATTTCACATTGAGATTCAATGGCATTGAGGGGAAAGGGGACAGAGATTTACTTAAGTGGATTGGTATATCCGTGTCAAAAGCGTATAAGATTCACTTAATCAGACTTGAGAACAAATCCGACTTACAAACGGGCTGCCAGAACAAAATGCGTTCGTAAGTAGGGGACTATCTGTAATACAAGGAACTCCTTATTCCAGAAACACCTGATAAAGCTCACTGGTTAATGAATAAACCCTTCTTATGTTGGATTAGGTGTGTAGGAGAACCATGAAGATATTTATAGCCAGACTGTAGCGCAGCCACATAAAGGGCTTTTTCATAGACATATATCGCAGTAAGTATTGTCTGACTAAGGTAAATCAGTAGTGCCATTTAAATTAATATGCATCCAAATATAAATCCATATGAGTATGAAGCATTCTGGTGTCATTTAAATTGCCTTTTTCTTTCTCCACAGGGTTTCTATACTACATCACTTATCCCTTGTGATAATAGAAGCAAACCAGACCATTAATGAACAGATTTCTATTTGCTTTTTGAAAACATAAGACGCAGACATAATATGATTTGGAACAGTGATTCCAAAAACAATCAATCAACTGCACTCTTACTTGTCCAGGTTGCGCTCCACTTTAAGTTTAAGGCGGCAGCGCTCCTTCAGCAGGCTGCCTCCTGACCTGCGCACCGAAAACGAGGGAAAAACCAGATCTGTGTCTAGGCGCTTCACTCCACTGTCCCACGACTCGCAGGGCAGCCTCTCTGCAGAAAATAAATCCATCTCCTGCAGATCCACGGAAATGCAGTCCAGCAGACATACGTGATCCTCTATAAGGAAAAAAAAAAAAACATGCATAGCTTAACTAGCACACAGAGTGTGGAATGTGAGATTCATGCCATAGATACAAAAAGTTTACAGATATTAACCTGGACTTGAAAATGCATCTGTGTCAGAGCTGCGTCCTGTGGCTGGCTGAGGCCTGCCTAAGGTAAAGCCAGAGGTGGTGGTGCTGGAGGCTCTGACTTTGTCTGCCGACACCTCCTCACTTACTTTCCCAGATGTAGGTTGTGCATTCTTCACACGGTCCTTTGGGACCATGAAAACAAAAGCATTAAAACAAAATTCACAGTGGGCAATTTTTTTACAGTATTGAATGCAGAAATATGAAACCACAAGGAGTTGTTTGTGAAATCACACACACACACAAAAAATCACACATTATGATCTTGCTCAGAGGTCCCGGTGCTGAAGTGACCCCTGTTCTGTTCACCACACACCTCATTCAGCTAACCAGCCAAGTCAGAGTGGGGGTGCTAGAACATGGGGTACTCCAGAACAATGAGGGTGAGTCAAAAATTATCTGCACTCTGACAGAAGAATAAAAAAAATAGCTTTTAGAAAAGACAAATACTGTTGATTGTTGAACCTTTTCCCTAATAAATGTTGAAATACTGGCCCTGGAGAATCCTCGAAAACTTACATTTTACAAATAATAGATGACTTTTAACTTTTTCTTGGTCTGTGAGTGAGGATGTTTCAGACTTGTAGTGTTTAATCCATGTCTCATCACCGGTAATGATTTTCTTTAAGAAACTTTCATCTTCCTTCCGAATCACTGCATGCTGTTCTTCTTTCCCACAAATAATCACAAATCAGCCATCCATTTTTGCTCGCACACAGTTACTAATAAACTGATGAAACACAAAAACGAGTAAAGCCAGAGTAGTGGAACACATCTGCACAGAAGTGACAGGGAGACAGTAGCCTTGAACGCAAAACACTGATGAGACCAACAGAAGTTTTAATATAGCCGGAGTGCAGATAATTTTTGACTCACCCTCGTACACTGTAACTCAGAGCAAATAACAAGCAAAAACATAGCACCTGATTCTATGAAATTTGTGCACCAGAAAGCTGCTTCCAGACTTCACATAGTGCTCAGAGAAGTTTATTAGAATTAAAAAGGCAAATGAATACAGGCCTTCCAAGGAGTAAAAAAAATACTGTAATAGAAATATGAAAGTGCAAAGCAAACATGCCAAAACCTAAAATCACCAATGACAAATACCTTATAGTGGCACGGGTCCTTGTATGAATAAGCATGCAAAATCAAATTCTTAAGAAACAAAATTATGACAGTGAATGTTTGTGTATAAAAGGAACTTTTTTTTAACAAACTGAAAAAATACTTTCATGATGTTAACAAATATAAACCGATAAACAAACAAATAAAAAATGCATGAGAGATACACCAACACAAATTTCACCCACCACTCATTAAAAGCTTGCACAATACCCTGTATTAGAAATCATGCACAGAAAGATGGGGCTGAATCTATGAAGCATTTTTTTCTGCAAATGGCTGTCATGATATTAATAATAATAATAATAATAAAGCACAAAATCTCCACCTTATAAACGATTCTTCTATTGAATCTTGCAGAAGAAAAATGCTACATAAATGCAACATGTGCTGAGTGGTAGCACTGGCGTGCATGTGTGTATATACTGCCTGGCCAAAAAAAAAAAGTTGCACACACTAGAGTGTGTAGTGTATGTGTGTCCTGCGATGGACTGGCGCCTTGTGCAGGGCGTAGCCTACCTTGTACCCCAAGTACCCTGGGATAGGCTCGAGGCCCCCCTGCAACCTTGTATACAGGATAAAGCGGTATAGACGATGAGTGAACTTCAAATGTTTAAGTGATCTTCATTTATTTATTTATTTTTTTCGGTGTTTGACAGAATAGCACTATCTTTCAAGGTTTTGAAGGTTTCTCAACCCAGTTCCAGTAACTAAAAACCACCTTGTTTTTTTCTTCGCTTGATACAGCCAAATAATTTAACCTTTCTGAAATGGCGACCTTTTTTTTTTGGCCAGGCAGTGTAGATAATCAGGACAGGCAGCAGGACTCACCAGAGATGGGAAAAAGGTATGTGCCATGGTAAGTTTTTCTACCTTGTCTTTGAGAGAAAAAGTGCCACGGGCGCCTGCAGGCAGGAAACTGTTGCGCACTTTGAGCTGGCCCAAGTTGGCCACTATGAGGCGCTTTGAGTGGGAGCTTTCTGGGATCAGGAGGACCGGAGCCCCTGCCTCAATATCCAAGAGCACACGTGAGGCACGCTGTGAACGCTCACGCACCTACAGTGCCAGAGACAATTGACAATATCAATACACATGACATTCAAACACACTTTCAGTTTCAATCATATAGTCAAAAGTCACAGTGACAGAATATCATTTTGGCAGACACAGTAACCTTGGTCAAAAAGTAGATAAAGAGGTTAAGGACCCTAAAAAAGCATTCCCTGGTCATAGGTTAACATAAAACAAAAAAGGGGAAAAACACTATGCGTACCGCCTGACCCTCTACAGCCGCTCTCTGCCTGCCTAGAATGTCCTGTAACTGGGTGAAGTGCTGGATGAAAGCCACCACGTCAGATTGGAAACGCTGTGTGTGTACATACTGCACTGAAGCCATCTGTAGAGATACCTTCATATCACACTCTCGTGTCAGCAAAGGGTCAGGTTCTCCATACCTGCACAAACAACCATGATTAGCAGCTTCTAATAGAAATTTGTACTGTGAGGTGAAGAACGCAGGCATAAATTACTTGTGTATGTCGAAAATGAGTGCCTCTCCACCCCGTGTTGTGAAGCGTTCCCTGTACAGATCTCCATGTGGGGTCAGGTCACTTAGTGACAGACTACCCAGACTTCCGTGCAAGACAAGATCTCCTTCTAAAATAATGTTATGTAAAAATGTTACCCGCAGAAGTCAGATGAATATAACTGCTGTATGATACTAATTAGGCAGCTAAACTTACCAATCATTTTTAAGTGTGTAAACAATTTTGACACACTAGCCTTAGCAAGTTCATTGGACTTCTTATTCAACACTAGACACAAAGAATGAACCTGGGACAGAAGAAAGAGCTCTCATTAAAAAAAAACTTAAGTTTGGTTTTCATTATACAACTGTATATTATTAATACCAACTTTTGTACCTTTAGGTCCAGCTTAGTGTTAATCGTCTCCTTTGATTCATCTTCATCACTCTCAGGAAACGTGTCTGCTAAATCAAAAAGAGCAGTGTTGGACAGAGGTTGTTCAGGCATCGATTGAAAAGAAGCACTAGGCACTTTCACAGCATGGTTGTTGGCAGTTGAACCAATGCCGAAGAAGTCCAGAATGACGACCCAAGTTTGCAGTGTGATGAGGACATCTAGACAGTTGAAGTCTACATCAACACTACGACTGATGCTGCTGTAGTGTGTCTTAAACTCAGGATGCCTTCGGTCCACCAGAAGCACATTGATGTGGACCAAAGAGTCATCCAAGTCTGGCTTGGGGTGACAGGATGGTATATCGTGAGAAGGTGATGGCGGAGGGGTGGTGGGGCATTCAGAGTCCTTCTTACTTTTCTGGCTGGGTGCAGGGGTACTGGGGTGCCTCTGGTAAAACTGAAAGACGTTCTGTGCTTCTTCCATTTGAGCCGGCAGTGAGCGGGGCATATCTGGATATATAGCACAGGATGATGACGGGCAGGATTGGGAAAGGTATTCTTTAGGGTTGAAGGTAGATGGTTTGAGAGCACCTCTGGAAACCATGAGGTGCTTGTGCTTTGATTCAGGATTTTGCTCCAAAAGGTCTTCCATTAGCAGGGAGTGAAGGGCCAGCTGGATTGACAGTGTGTGAGGATGGTCTTTAGTGAAATCTCCTTCCAAGTCCTGGAAACGCAGACAAACCAGATCCTGAGATCCTTGGCTAAGATCTGCGCTTAGTTGCACCTGAAGCTCAGACACCTTGAAAGTCGCTCTGACCTGGGTAAAAGATGGCAGCTTAACTGGAGGGTTATGATTCTGGAGAGGAAGTGGGGTCGAGAGAGAGGACGATGGTGAAGACGAGGCAGGATCTCGTTGGAACAACCCACCCTGCGGATTAGGGAAGCGATGTGGTTTGGTAGAGGAGGGTGTAGGGGGTGGCGGAGTCGGAGGCTGGCGAGCAGTTACTTTCTCATCCTCGATTAAAGATAGATTATCTAGAGTCTGGAGGAGCTGTTCATACACAGGTTTACAAAGAAAAACCTGAAAGTAAACAGGAGGAAAAACATGAAAAATACCACAAAAATGTGAACATCATAGCAAAACAGGCCTACTGTTTTTTATTTTAGACTTTCTTACCTGAACAGCATTTACAAACTTGCCCTCAACTTTAAGTAATCCTGTACTGTGGTACAGATCATCACTTGACTGAAAAATAAACTGTGTGCATTCGACAGCAGGAACCTTCTCAAGTGTAAACTGAATGGTGGTGTCTTTAAGGATGTGAAAGGCTGAAATAGACAACAGAAAGTAAGACAATAAAATAGATAATAAAAGATAAGAGAAAAGAACTGTCTATATCTTATTAGCAGGGTTACTGGTTGTTCTCCAGAAAAAGACAAAGCTTAATGATCAGGTATTTTATCTTGGCCAACACACAAATTTCAACAAAACTGAATGAATAATCACAACCTGAAAATAAAGCTCTTCTATTTTAGTATTGCACAGGATCACAAAGAGGAAGGGTAATTTACATGCATTCTCACCTTTTCCACGACTTAGATACTCAAAGAAATCGTGGCGAGTAAATTGTGGCTCATCCAGACTGAACACACTCTTATGAGAAGGAGACTGACTAGAATTGGGCCCTTTCCTCAGGACTAGGTGACTTGTGTTGACAGAATACAGCCTTATATCCTTGACCTCAACTTGCAATTTGTCCCTCTCAGAGTCTTGGCCTGCAACAAAGTTCTGAATTGCAATGCTTCCAAGATGACCAACAAGTAGCTCTGGGTGACCGGGTTTCCGAGGAATAGACACAACGGGCGATTCTATACTAACATTCAGGATGAGCTTGACCAGAAAGGAGTCCACACTTGGTTCTGTCTCAAGATCACCAATATCAGTATTGTCTTCAAAGGGTTCCAGTTGGAAATTGCACTGACTCTGAGATCTGCCTCTCCTGGATGGAGTCTCAAAGAGAGACACCATACCGCTGTATTCTGCTGTTTTGGTAGCCAGGACATTTGAAACCTTTGTGGCAGCAGTCTTAAGCATGGAGCGAAAGTTGTCTTCTACCTCATTAGCAGAAAGACTGAGCTCCTTCAAAAACTTGGCTGAGTGATTATAGTGCAGGGATGCCATATGAAGCTCTAGCGAGCATTCTCCTTGAGATTTTTCCAAAAAGTGAAAATTTAAAGCCTCAGAAACACCTTCGACAGAGGTAGGATCTTCTAAATTTCCAATACTGACCACGGATTGACTTCTCCCACCTTCTTGAGTCAAATCTACAAGCTGAATACATCCTAGTGAGCCATTGACATCTAGTCGACTTCCCATTGATATATTGACTTTTGTCCCGTTTATACTGGCTGTGGCAATTTTCATGCCCTTCTTTTCACTGCTCAAGGCAGCTCCAGTTGAAACTGTTCGCAAAAGCAGCAGATTTAACCTATGGATCTCTACAGTTAACTCTTTATTCTGGACATAGGCAGGCTGATAGAGTTCCTCTTGATCCTGTTCATTTGGCAGTGATGGCATATGCTGTGTTGTCGGAGTCCATGTGCTTTCTTCTTTAGGAAAGGACTGCTGAAGAAATCTGAGCAGCTTTACAATGGTTTCAGGGTTGAGAATAATATCCAGATTGTTGACTTGCATGCTGGTAACCTGTAGGGAACTTTCCAAATTCATTGATGGACAGTCTGAGCTGACAAACTGGTACTCCAGTTTAATAAGAGCTTCCTGATCTCTAAGAAACGAACTGTATGGTGAGAGTTCCTCAAGAGGCACCTCCATGTCTGAAGTCTCGAGAGACTTCCCATCTTGTGATACTGGTGAAGTAGGCTGGCTCTCTCTTAGACTGCCAGTGGGAACATCAAAACTGAGGTGCTTATGAGATGCCACAAGCAGATCAAAATCGGAGCCGAATGTCTGCAAAGTATCCACCAGGAGAAGTCCGTGGACTGTGAGGGAAACCTCAGCATCATAAGGCCGTTTCACAAAATGGGCATTTGTTCGGAACACCTTAAGGACAGATATATAGTGCCCTTCACTTTCAACACCAAGCTGCATGTAGTTGATGTTGAACTCTGCAAGGAGAAGCCTAGATTCAACAAGCACCTCACGTGTGTGTTGCTCAAGAGTCGTCACGCTCTTGTTCAGATTTCTGTCAGATTCCTGGAGTTTGCATTGACTGTCCTCCCTCTCAAAGATCTTTTCATGACGGAGCGTTAAAGGTTCAGGTGATCTAATGGTCTCTCCCTTACTGTTTTCATCATAACTTGGACTACTGAGTCGAGCCAGACAGCTTCTCAATGCAGTCATCTTCTCCAGGTTGATGTGTATTTTAAGGTCTGGTAAAGTACCTGAGAGAACTGCTCCAGGATACTGAGGATCTGAGGTATAACGAAGCCTCTGTTCCAGCTGTAGAAGCACGTTGAATTTCTCAACAACATGGGTGGGTCCCACTTCATTCTCCTGCAGGTGTTTCCAGCTGTCTTTGTAACGACCAACCATGATTTGTAAGTCTTTAAATGATAAGGAATACTTCTCATACAGAATCCTGTCTAATGACTGAGCTCCCTCTATTGATTTAAGGCTACAGATGTCAGAGGTCTTCTCCAGCCCTTTATACTCCGTCTCTGGTTCAGGAGGAGGAGATTCAGAAGGTGTTGCAGGTGGAGTCGTATATTCCTCGTCACTAAACTCATCTTCTTCTGCCTGACAGTCTTTGGATTTTGTTTTTAGATCTTCTATAAGTGCAAGAAGAGAAAGATATAATTATATATAAAGCACTGTTCTTAAAGAAGCATTTCAACGAAAAGAACATTTAAAAAAAAGTTAAACAGGCACAATTTACCACTACTTACCTTGGGAATTGGTAAGAAGAATACGTCCAAGATCAACGACCACCAGCATGGGGTCTTCAGACTGAAAATCATCAGGAAAGATAACCTGAGGTGCACATATATCCAACTTCATTGTCCACCGCTTACTATTCTCCTGTAAAAAAAAAAAAAAAAGGGAAACAATCAAAATGAATAAAATTTTCAGTACTATCAGTTACAAAGGAACAATTGCATATGCTAAAACATCTTACTATAAACTCTCCAACTAGCAGCTGGTCAATGGTCTGCCGGATTTCAGCTTTGGTCTGTATTTTCAGCTTGTTGTATTGTCTCCTTACTGCATCAGCCACCCTCAACTCCAACTCTGATTGATATCCAAACCCTGGGGGACAAAAAAACACACACACACACAAAAAAAACAAATACCGTTAACATATAAAAATCTTAATGTGGTGACTAATAGTGAAAGTTTAAACAGTGACACTGAGAGTTAACAAATACCTGAAGTATGAACTCTTCCTTTATAGAAAAAGTCAGCCACTTTCTTGATCGCTTGGGGATTGTAGATGATATTGAGAGGGCTGGTATTGACCTCCAGCCTCCTCTCAAACCTGCTCCTTATTGGATTACGCTCGTAGATCATCTCAAAGACAGGTGATGAAGAGGACTCACTGTCAGAGCCTGGACAAAGTATAAATACAGTCATTTGTAAAAGTTAGCGCAACTTTTTAATATAATTTTTTTTGTAGAAAAAACTAAATAGAAATCATATGATTGTAACAGATTGTAACTATTAGGCAAATACAACCTCAGGCGAACAAAAACATACATTTTTCACTGTGACATTATTTATTTAACAATAATGCGGCCAAATGTACTAAGGACTCCCAGCTTGGAGGTCGACCGTTAGCAACAAAATCTTGAAGTAGTCGTTTCCTGTATGACTTTATTGTCCTGTTGGATGAACTAATTTACACAAAGCTTCAGCTGTCAGAGAAATGACATCACATATACTAATATGGTATACAGAAGAGTTCATGGCAGGTCAATGACTGCAAGGTGCTCAGGTCCTGTGGATATAAAAACAAGCCCAAATCATAACCCCTGCCCCTGCTGTGCTTGACAGTGGGCATGAGGTGTTTCTGGTGAAAAGCTATAGTAAACATGGCACTGTGCATGGCACGTTGCATAAAGGTCAAAGAACTCCACTTCGGTCTCATCTGCCCATAGGGAACGTTGTTCCAGAAGTCTTGTGTTTTGTTCAGATGCAGTTTTGCAAACCTTATTTGTGCTTCCATGTTCTTTTTAGAAAGAAGAGATTTTCTCCTTTTCCACACTGAAGTGCAGCAACAATTGCTTATCTAAGACCACTGCTTATTTCTTTCCCCCTTGGCACTGTGTTACTGTAACACACAGCTGAGTGCTCCAGACCAACAAACTACCAAATCCTTTGCTCTTAGGTCAATTAATCAAAGGCTGATGATTAACAGCACCTGTCTGCAACTTACTCTCTTAAATCCGGTGGAAGCAGTAAGAGGTTACTTAGTAATGCCTGCATGTTTTTTCTTTTGGGCCAAATTTCTTTTTGTTAAATAAAATGTGTCATTACGCTGTATATTGTTCATCTGAGGTTGTATTTGCCTAATACGAACACCTGCTATGATCAGATGATTTGAATTATGTTTTTAAACAAAAAAAACACACAGGATTAAAAGAGGGGACACTAGGGTTACCCATGATTGTTATAATGTAGTCTTTCCCATTAATTACCTAGACTATGGCCAGTTGCCAGAGTCTAATTCATGCTGTCAGTTTCACAGTGGACCAAAAATATTTTTACACTTCTTGTAATAACATCTTGTAATAACGTGCAATATCGTTCCATTTTCTGTTGTTGCTTTGGCTAGGCATCTCTCACTGCCACTTATACAGCCGTAACTGGCTGTATAATATATTAAAATATATTATATTAAATAGCATAGCTATTCCAGCATCTAAGAAGCAAGTTGGCTCATCACGTAATGTTAGGGTTAAGTTGAAATACTGCTACTATTTAAAGCTTAATGTGTGTACAGTTGATTTTCAAATAATTTTTTAAGTATTTCTCAATAATAGAGAGTCAAACCCAACACCAGATAGTTAGGTTAGCCAGCAAGGACATATATGTATATTCTTTAAACTTTTCCATGTCCCTATCTCTTACATCTCTTTTTGTTCTGTCATATGTCTATAAAACACCCCCCTTGTTGCGTTTCCTCAATCCTTATATTGTAGTACTTTCTATGACAAATATTCATGGAACTACTTATATTAAGCAAGAACCCTTTTGTCTAACCAGAATATACTAATGTGCTTCCCATCATCTGTCTGTCTTCATGTCTCCATACTACTAACTCTCATTGTTCTCCTATATTTTACCAGGACATGCTAAAATGGCTTAATTTGTTTAGCATATACAGTAAAAACTCTGACAATAAACAGGGAGAACATTCAGACACATTGTGTGTGAATGGGTGTCCCTCTCTCCAAGTCCGGCAATCATGTTGAGCTGGTTAGTAGGTGTATTAATGTTAGTCAAATAACAATTAAGCAATGACACACCATTAGAGTTAACCTGAAAAGTGCTAGGGACATGTCCCATCGCCCCGATCACAAATATCACCTATGACCACTAGAATAGTAATATGGCAAGTTAATAGCCAAACAGAATATTTTTCAAAAAAATGCTTACAGGGCACAAAGCTCTTCATAGACAGAGCCTCTTAATTTTGTTCATAAATTGTAGCAGTGTCCCTCTTATGGCCCTCCTTTTTAAATCACACATTTGTTAAAAACAATCAGTTGAATTTTTCGTTTCTAGGGACACTCACCTGTACTGCCTTTGTCTGTGCTACTACTCTGTCCAAATGGGTGAATAACAGTCACAGCAATTTTGTTCTAAAATGAAGAGAGGAACAATTAAACCCTGAACCACAAAAAAAGTCAACTGTTCAATTAAAAAAAAATATATTCAGAACTTAGCAAACTTTACTGATTTTGGTGACACCAAGACAGGGAAAATAGATCCCTGAGTGGTGAGGTCTCTGAGAAACAGCCCTCCAAGCTTTACAGAAAGTAAAGATGACTCTGAGCGGGGCAGGGACTCAACACCAATCTTCACTCCTGCAAATCATAAATAAAGCATTCAGCTTTAGAGAAAAAAAAGATATTTGATATTCGTTTTCTTGCTGAAAGAATTAAAATGGCATGTGGAAATTACTGCACCTGAAAACTCCAACTGAATAACACCACTCTCGTTGGATAAACGATTCAACTTGTCTTCCTGGAAGAGAGTAACGGTTGCTTTCTCTAAGAAGAAATCCAGCCGTGCAAACAGATGATCCCTCCGAGTGAAAGTATTCAGGGTTTGAGAGTCTTCCAGTGGGTCAAAGAGGTCGTCTGTTTCAGCTGGGGATGGCAGGGGTGATTCCAATTCAGTTTACATTATCCACTGTTTTACTGAGAAACGGTCATGATAATGGCAATTATATTATTTTAGTCCCCGACGTACGAAACATTTGAGTTACGAATTTCCGCAGATACAAACGGCCCGACACTGCAGTGAAACAGTGCAGTGTGTAAGTTTTTAGTGTGTAATGATTCTATAAAATGTCTAACATCTAAAGTATTGTATGTGCGCGTGTGTGGGGAGAAATGCGTTGGCCTCACTGGATTCAATGAATCGGTCAGGAAGCACAATGATAAAAAAATGGGCTGTCCTGTACAGCTATCTTGATGGTGAATAATCCTCATTTCGGAAAATCCTCAACAATACAGTGGAAAACAGCTACGAGACAAAATGGCATCCGGGATTCCCCTCACGATTTAAAGGCACAGAGACAACACTGATATATTTCACCTGAGATTCCTTCCCTTAGGCGCATTATGGTTTTTGGTCATGTGATGGCAGTGTGGGGAAAGGGAACAAATTTAGTCAAGTGGCTTGGTATGTTTTGCATTGTATATTCGTGTCAAAGGCATATAAGACTCAATTTGTCGGACTTAAGACAAAGTCGGACTCAAGAACGTGCTACCGGAACAGAACTCGTTCGTAAGTCGGGGACTACCTGCCCTGTACTTTGAATAGAAATGCATTGCAACTCACCCAGGATATCCCATTGGCTACTTCCTGGCATGAGTTCATCCGTCACTGACTGTCCATCTCTCTCAGCACCTCCATACCAACCACCCCAACCTGGAAACCAAGACTGCAGGTACTGAATCATACCAGAACTGCCACTTCTTGGAATGGAACCAGAAGGTGAAGAGGCTGTTGGCTCTGACATGGACTCGCGTACACTCTGAAAAAAAGTATACAGGAATCAACAATGTTGCTGGAGAACAGTTCAGAATACTTAGATTTTTTTTTGTTTGTTTACTCACCTTAATTTTCCAGAAGTTAACACCTTTTTTGATTGAAATAAAGTCATAAGGGCTTACCTCAACAATTTCCTCCTGCTTTCGAAAGGATTCATGGACAATTTCCCTGAGAATCTGCAATTCCTCCAGGGTCTGTTCATCTTCAACCCTTTCCACCTCACTCTGTTCGTGAGAGACAGAAAACACTCATTAATTCTGTACAGTAGTTTAACGACAATTTAGAATTACTGTACGTAAGACAGCACTAATATATTATTCATTCATTCATTCATTCATCTTCTATACCGCTTCATCCTTGTATTCAGGGTCGCGGGGACCTGGAGCCTATCC
>JAQQZT010000015.1:10883836-10898051 GCA_030068275.1 Clarias platycephalus | reverse complement strand
TGGTGTGTTTTTTTTATATATATATATATATATATATATATATATATATATTAATATATATTAATATATATTAATATGTATTCATCTTACTGGTTCTTTGGAGGAGTTCTGTGCTGAGACATTCTTTATACAAACTCCAAAGGCAAAGGGCTTTTCTGGGTTAGAGAAGTCATCCTCAAACCTTAGGTGCACACCTTGAATCTTAAGCTACAATGCAGAGAAAAGCCACAAAGCTGGGATTTGTATTTAAATAACAACCGGCTCATCAATAAGTATGATATTGGTAGGGGGAAAGGTTACCTCAATATTCTCTACTATCCTGGTGACTACAGATGCAGTGGCGGAGTACCAGTATGACTCACCCTTCTGCCCAACTTCACTCTGTATGACAAAGAAAAATTGTAGACTTTCTTTTCTTCCACAAGGCAGGTTAGAGAGCTTCCTTGTATTTACAAATTTGTAGTATTTCTGTTTCTATTTTCACTACCTTCCATTTGTCCTCTAAAGCTTTGAGCAAGTGTTTCTTCTGCTCCCGCTCTGCTTCCCGTTCTCGTTCCTCATCGTAATCTGGGGGTCGTGCAGGGCCAATAATCAGGTTCAGCTGAGACATGGAAATGACCCATGGATCACTGTGAGGGCGGTAGAAGGGGATCTGGAGCACAATCTTCCCAATGCAGCCTGAATAAAATGAGTATAATTTTTTTTTTTTTAAGTTGTATGACAATATGAATAAGGCCATTCGTTTATATTTAGTAAACAACTTCCTGGGCAGAACTGTGGTGGAAACTCATGAAACTTTGTGCACAAGCCAAGATGCCAGTTCCTCACTGGGGATCATGCATACACACACACACACACACACACACATTAATTCTAAATTAATTTAGTACGGGTATTAAAGGAATCAGGCAGTCAATTCAGTTGTTGCCGTGTTTTTACAGAATGAGAGGAAATAAGAGCTCATTGCAAACCAATGCAAGCTGAGAAAATGTGCTGAACTGCACCCAGAATGTAACCTGATCTCAGGAACTGGAGGTGTGAGACTGTAATCCTACCTGCCACCAACACCTCTCTACGTAGCCTACTATTCTTTATTATTAAGAATAATAACAAGCGCAAAATTCCTGATCATCTGAAAATCAGTGTAGTGTGTTTGCATTCATGTTTCCTGATTCATATTTCCTTCGTCCTTTACTGACACCACAGGTTCGTAATGCAAAGAAAACTAGCACATGTTTTGTCTTTGCATAACTCAGCTTGTATAAACATACTGTATATAATACCATGACAGTGAAGTTCCCATTGGGGTCAATTTGGAAAAATGTGCATTTATCAAGTCCACTCAACTTCCTAACCATGTCATTGTCAGGTTCTCAAAGTGTCTTTCAAGTTTGTAACTAGTTTCCTACCATGCACATCATGACCATGTGCTCACCAGGTCTGTTCAATTGGATCGCACTATGCTCTAACGAGGCACTTATCACACACTTACTAGGCCACTTGTTATATATAAATATAAATGTTGCAAGCACCAGAAGAATATAATACGAACTCAATCTGGTCTTCTACAACATGGCATGGACCTAGTACAGTCATATCACAAGCCCGTCAATGTCATTGCGAGAAATCTATTGACATAAGAGGCGTTAGGTATACGTTAACTGGACAGTGCCATCCTTCTTAACTTCTGGGTCTTTCTTTGACCCTGCCGTCACTAAGCTCTTTTTAAACATGTCCAAAAAAGCGTGACAGCTTCATGTTAAGGGAGACGTACCTATCAGCTTCTACTGCATTCCTGTCAAGTTGTGCAACTTCTTACTGCTCTCACCCAGATTTTTTTCAGACGTCGTGGAGACGTGGCTCAGTGTGAGGGGGGTTGGGGGTGAGGGGTAACATACTTGCAATGTTAAGGGAGCTCTCACCTGCTTTGACCTCAAAGGGCAGATCGAACTCTCGAAGTGCATCTTTCCTTAAAGGAAGGTTCTCAAGCTCCACCGCTCCTGGATTTTAAATAAACACACGCAATCATTTCAACACCTGACATAAACACCAGGTCACACAAGTTTAGGATGTATAGGACTCCTACCTTTGAGAAGAGCAACAGAAAGCTGATCAGTGTTAAGATTGCTGACATATTTGCCCAGGTATGTGTTAAGTACCCAGGCAACGAGTCCCTCTAACATGGTGAGAGGGAGAACTGGCAGGTGATCCTTGGTGACAACAGATAAAAGCCTTACAACTGATGCTCTTTGAACTTTGAAGTCTAGTGAAAGGGAAACAAAATGTCATTGTTAGTTAGACTCGTACCACTTTGATATTATAAGATCAATGTGTACACTGTCTGGTCAAAAATTCAACATTTGGACTTAAATAAGCAAATACAGTACTCAAGAATGTTTCATGACTGCAGTGATTAACATGTTTTAGCTTGGGAACAATTCTTTTAACCCTAAAAGAATTGGCAAAGATATGTTTTAGTAGGCTCAAATTATTGGCCTGCATCAAGAAAAGAAAACTGAAATTACTGGAATTGGTTAAAAACTATGCAAGACGTTATTCAAACATGGAATGAATGATAGCACTGAACCTCCAAGTTTGTGGGGGAAAAAATGTGGTCAGAAAAATATTATGAATGACTTTGATTGAAGATCAGTTAAAGACTTGCAAAGTTGCATTGTTGAAAAATTGGCAGTAGAAATACACAGCTATGTACAGTAAGAACATTCCCACACACAAAATGACAAGAACTCACAGGGACTCTATCAGTTTGCTTAGGGAGCACAAACACTGGACTTTGGAGCAATAGAAAAAGGTCATGTAGTGTGATGAGACCGGATTGACTCCATGATGCTTAATGCCCAGGGGACAAACATCCGGAGCAAGTGTTCTGACTTGCTTTAGTTAGTCAGATCTAAATTCAGCCATGTTATGTGGCAATAAAATGAAATGAAGCCAGAAATGAATTTACTGAATGACGAGTTACACCATCAATGCATTTTTCCTGAATTCATTTAATCTGCTATTTTTTATTAAGAAAAAAAACAAAAAACACATTTACCATATGATTCCATTAAAATCATGGCCCATCTATCTATCTACTGTACCTTTCTATCTATCTATCTACTGTACCTTTCTATCTATCTATCTATCTATCTACTGTACCTTTCTATCTATCTATCTATCTATCTATCTATCTACTGACCTTTAGATATCTAGATAGACCTTTCTATCTATCTATCTATCTATCTATCTATCTATCTATCTATCTTTTCTGTTTGGCCGGTGTAGCAGGCTGCCAAGTGGGCAGCCCTAACCAAATATAACAGTAGACAGCATCTTCATTTACTTTTATGTCATACTGTAAGTTAATAATATATCTGCCGAAACACTGGAGCAGCATGAGAAGCGGCAATGAGTTGACCACACACTCCATTCGCAGGTAAAAAAAAAAAAAAGAAGAAACATCAGGATCTACATGCAAGCGGAGTTGCGGGTACCCCCTAGTATTCTATAATAGACTGTGTTCTTCATGTTCTTCATAGATTTAAATTGCCAATAAATATCTTCTAAGATAGATAGGTAGGTCCACGATTAACCAAAATGAATACCGATTACATCATCAATAATAGAGTTGCATTTTTACAAGTGTTTTTTTTTAAAGTGACGTAATAAGAATTATTCATTAGTACAGGTACAACCAGAAGCCACCAGGATCTTATGTATGAAATCTTGTTTGCTAACTTAAGAATAATTAGACATGGAAAAAAATGTCTTTTTCCTGTGGGTCCCAGCCCATTTGTTTTTCTGCGGAAGTGAGACAGCAGAAGTTTGGCAAAACAAGCAAGCAAAAAAAAGTGGATATTGAAGTTAATTGTCAAAGTTAGAGGGCAAAGGTATAATGTGGAGATAGGCAAAACAACCGTGAAAACAGAAGTGGGATAATGAACCAAAAGTGAGACATTGGCATTCAACACAGGACGAGGTAGAAGAGGGGGAAAATTAAGAGTCTTTTAGAATGGGGAGTCAATGATCAGGAAAAAAAGCATTTAATGTTGTTTTTGAGATGATTAGACTGGAAAGTCACAACACGATGTTAAATGGTACTGAGAGGGAAACGTGTCGGGAAGAAAGAGTGTCTAGAATTACTGGATAAAGGAGATGAGTTCAAGATACAGAACTAGTCAAGACAAGATCAGTAAAGGATTCATTATATGTTTTGAGGAAGACTGGTCTGGGAAATTGCCTTTAAGAGACCGGGGAGGCGAGAGAGGACGACACCTACAGTTGGCGGTAATGTAATGAACCTACTAGATTCCAACCACGGTTAAACAACAAAAAGAAAAGGAAGCTTTTTAGGTTCTTTTTAGGCCATGAATTTGAAAAGCTTAGGTATATTGTGAAAAGTATTTTGGATGTGTTTCTTAAGGGTATCAGGTCATTCGTGGCTCAGTGGTAGGTTTCTCGTCTGCCATGCGGAAGGCCTGATCCCATTTCATTCCCACTGGACTCAAACCTGAGACGGTTGCCCCAGGAAGAGTATACGTAAAAACTTGTTGCGTAGATCAGATAGTATGCTGTGGCGACCCCTCAATGGGACCAGCTGAAAGAAAAACAACAGTGTTGGGACTAGAAAAGAGGATTTAAACTGAAAGGAAGATGAGAGCGATTAAGAACAGAATGTGGCGGAAATGCCATAAAGTGGATGCCAACTACCAGTAAACAGCAAGAAGACCAGAGGTCCTCTGCTTAATAATATTGAGAGTCTGTTAGAATGGGTGTGGTGTGTCACTGATCAGGAAAGGACGCATAATTTAATTCTAACTGGAAAATCGGCTTTAAGAGTCCAGGAATGATGAAGGACAGCGAGATCTATAGGTGGTGTTAATGCAACTTCCTGGATGTGAACAGCTTTAAAAGAAGAAACAAGCATCCTGTTGATCATCTCTGTTGTTCTGTAGAGAGGTGTGGCTCAGCAGTCTGCACTGTGTGTGTGTGTGTGTGTGTGTGAGTAACTTTGAGAAGTCACAAAGTGAAGGTGTCTGTACAGGGGGAAACAGATAGAAAGTTATCATCAATCTTAACTTACCATTGTATTGAGTCGCGTGTGGACAAAAACTCTGCAGGCAGTTTAGAAGAAAAGAGTTTGGTGAGTTGTTTAATCCAGACGTCTGTGTCTGTGTCAGTGATGAGAGAGAGAGGGAGGACTTCAGGGACTGAGCGCGAGGTGTCCTTAAACACACACAGCTCCTGCGGTCGTTAGGTGTTGTTTTCACATATTGAACAGCAAGTTTTATACGTTTTTAATTTATTTCAGAGACAGAAAACGAAAGTGAAATAACTGAGACAGACAGCCGTGACCCTGAGACAGAGAGAGAGACTGTGGGCTGAGAGACAGCAGCAGAGGCGGCGAGCTGAACTTGACTAGCTTGGCTCTTTAGCCAGCAACATTTTAACCCGTTGTCATTAAACTCGCTCAAACGACGTGCTTTGCGTGAACGTCACAAGTGTCGACTACTGACTTCTACGAAACGCGTATCCACGAACTTCACCACTCCTGGTGTAGGTCTGTTTATCGAGCTGTAGTTACATGTCAAACCTAGGCGAGTCTCTGACTTCCTGGAATGACCGAAGTTCCAACGGTGCTCTTCCGGTCACGTGCCAAAACAAACCCGCCCCCTGTCGTCAACCACGTGCGTGTCACTGTAGCCATCTAGCGTCTGGAGGCTCAAACCGACCGGGGAGTATTTTATTTATTTCACGTTGTTGTTGTTGTTGTTGTTTTTGCACATCATGTCGAGACATGTACAGTATATTTAAACTTTACATCACTAAACTTTAACACAATGTATAAAACAACCCCCCTCCACACACACACACACACAGATACACCAGGGCCCGTATTCACAAAGCTTCTTAAGCCTAAAAGTTGCTCCTAGTGATGAAATTCTGAGAACATTCTTAGAATTATGACATTTTCTTAGAATTTCCCCTCAAATTTCATACTAAATCTTAGTAAAAATTAAAATCATTCTCTTAATATTCTCCAAACACTAAGAGTAAACATTGCTATTCAATTTTCTATATAAATTGGTTTCTTCAAAAGTAGACACATTTTTAACATTTGGCGGTTTTAATTAACATTAAGATTTTTCGCCTGTAACAGAAACTTTGCATAAAGTAGCCTGTAGTCATGATTATACAATTTCTTTATATACAAACATTATGATTTCCCTGTCTATTCTATTATCATATATTCTATTTTCACACAAAAAAGAGTGTATTTCAAGATCTTTACAGAGGTCAGATGTTATGTTTTATCAACCAATCACAGTCCTTGAATTGCTGCATCATCCCTAGCAACAGGGTCAACGACACCTCCTCACTAAGATAAAGGTTTTAGTCATTTCCTTACTCAGAGTTGCTCTGAGAAGTTTCCTAAATCGCTTTTACTCTAGGACTCCCAGCTAGGACTTTTTAAGCTAAAATAGGAGCTCTCTGAGAGAATTCTAAGAAACTTTATGAATACGGGCCAAGGAGTTTAAAGAGATTATCATGGGGGGCTTAGGACGCGACGCTCATTTCAGTCTTCTTTGTCTTTCAGCTGTTCCCTTTCAGGTGTCACCAAAGTGAATCATCTGCCTCCATTTAACCCTATCCTCTGCATCCTCTTCTCTCACCCCAACTATCTCACAATCTCTCCTCTGAACATGGCCAAACCACCTCAATCTTTATCTCCAAAACATCATCACTCCCAAAGAGAACCTCAACATCTTCAGCTCTGCTACCTCCAACTCTGCCTCCTGTCTTTTCTTCAGTGCCACTGTCTCTAGGCCGTAGAGCATCGCTGGCCTCACCACTGTCTTGAACACCTTTCCTTTCATTCTTGCTGATACTCTTTTGTCACACACGTAACACACCTGACACATTTCTTCACCCATTCCAACCTGCCTGTACCCGCCTCTTCACCTCCTTTCCTCACACTCCGTTGCTCTGGGCTGTTGACCCTAAGTACTTAAAGTCCTGCACCTTCTTTACCTCTGCTCCCTATATCCTTACCGATCCGCTTAGGTTCCTTTCATTCATACACATGTATTCTGTCTTGCTATGGCTAACCTTCATTCCTTTGCTTTCCAGAACGTACCTCCACCTCTCTAGATTTTCCTCCACCAGCTCCCTGCTCTCGCTACAAAGCACAATGTCATTTGCAAACATCATTGTCCATGGAGACTCCTGTCTAACCTCATCTGTCATCTTGTCCATCACCAGAGCAAACAAGAAGGGGCTCAGAGCCGATCCTTGATGCAGACCCACCTCCAACTTGAACTCTTCTGTCACACCTACAGCACATCTCACCACTGTTTAACAGCTCTCATACTGTACATGTCCTGCACCACTCTAACATACTTCTCTGCCACTCCAGACTTCCTCATAGAATACCACAGCTCCTCTCTCGGCACCCTTTCTCTAAATCTACAAAGACACAATGCAAATCCCTATTACCTTCTCTGAACTTCTTCATCAGCATCCTCAAAGCAAATGTTGCATCTGTTGTACTCTTTCTAGGCGCAAAACCATATTGGTGCTCACAAATGCTCACATCTGCCCTTAACCTAGCTTCCATTACTCTTTCCCAAAGCTTCATTGTATGGTTCATCAGCTTTATTCCTCTGTATACACAACATTCATTTCAGTAATGTATATTTTGGCGCATACTGTATAAAACAGAAATTCTGTTTGTTTGGTGGCCAAGGGTGTTTTCACAGGTGGCCAGAAGTCAGCATCATCAACTATGATGTCATATTGTGAGCATATCACAGGCATTCCTTTCCGACTGCAGCAGTAGGCAGCAGCATCTACTGCGAAAACGGGTACGTCAGGCAGAACTCAGAACTACTGAAACCCTGGATCAGACTGTGGAGTGTCTGCAGTGACAGCACATACGTCAGGTGGGCTGGGACTAGAACTGCACTGTGACTGGGGTTTATGCACTGGGAGGGAATAGAACCCAGGCAGGCAAAAAAAAAAAAAAAACTACCACTGAGCCACCTCATAAATGAGACTTTGGAATAATGACTAGTATCTGATTGCCAAAAAAAAAGATTTAAAAAAGGCCATGCAGTACACAAAAAACTAAAAAAGATCTTTGTGTAGATATGTAATCCCAGTGTTGTACATACTGTGGCGCAATTGCAGAAAAAAAGGATTCTTGTGCACAGGTATGCGTATAAAAAATTGTGTGTATGTGTGTGTGTGTGTGTGTGTGTGTTTTAATAAGTTATGAGTTAAAATGGGAAATGTTATTTATTCCTTTAAACCAGGCCTTAAGTGCTGAATATGTTATTTTAGGAAAAATGTACTGTAGAACATATGGCAGATGGAAAACTACTGAGTCGTTATAAAATATTAGGCTGATATGTATGTGTAATCTATTGTAAGTAGTATCATAACACAAAATACATTTGCTCTGTTACTGTCTCAGTACTATTTGTTTGTTTCTCTACACAGTCTCTTATATGAATCTATACTTTCAGCACCACCTTTCACTCATGACTCATCTTACACGCTTTACAGTGTGATCTAAATTTGTAACGCTAAATACTGAAACACACTGATCCTTCCACGTGCCCCAGGGTGTAGACACCTACCAGAGGCCAGAGTTATTCCATCAGCCCCCATACATTTCAGATGCAAACAGGCATTACATCTTCCTCATAATATAATAAATCTTACAAATACTGTACAGTTACAGCTCTTAGACAGAATCCTTAGCAATAAACCCAGCCAGCATGGAGCTCAACATCTTACTGACTAAGCCACGGGTAGCTCAGTGGTTAAGGCATTGGACTAGGGTTCGGAAGATCCCAGGTTCAAACCCCACAACCACCAAGTTGCCACTGTTGGGCCCTTGAGCAAGGCCCTTAACCCTCAACTGCTCAGATGTGTAATGAGATTTAAAAAAAAATTGTAAGTCGCTCTGGATAAGAGCGTCTGCCAAATGCCTAAATGTACTGACTGTTCACATGCCATCAGATAACCTACAGTATACTGTAGCTTCAGAGGCATAGAGAGCCATCTGTTTGCCTTACAGTCTTATAGATCCACATCTGGACAGAAGAGCAGAGCAGAGCAGTGCCCCATCCACCCCCCTGCCTTCTTTTTCATAATTATACATTTTAGGAATTTGTTTATCATGCTTGTGTTTAGTATAGGAAGCAAACAAATCTTAATAAGGTTTGGTAGAAGATCAACCTGGACTCATTAGACCACATGACTTTTTCCATTGCTCTAAAATCCAATCCTTATGCACCCTAGGAAACTGAAAAACAAAAAATGTATTATTAGCCTTTATAACAAGTGGTTTTCTTATGGCCACACAGCTGTTTAGTCCCAATTCCTAGGAGTTCTCTCTACATAGGGATGACTACATTACCTTTTTTCAATGCTCCAAAAGTCCAATCTTTATGCTTAAGCCAAACTCAAGCCTTTCTATTCTAATTAGTCTCACTAAAGCAACTTCATATTTATTTGTTTTTAACCTGCTTCACTATGCATTTAAATTATCACTATTAATTCTTGTTTTTTTTTTCAACCACAATTTTTAATAAGGGCAATAATATGTTGGTAGAGTCTTAACCCAATTCTAATAATTTCAAATACCGATATTTATTTATGTTTTTTTGGCCAGATGGAGTCTTTTGTAAAATGCTGTGTAAATTCAACACTTTTCCAATTTCATCATAAAGCATTTGACTTTCGTGTTGCGTAGGTAGCACCAGAGGAATGTCCTGTCACAACCTGTGTAAGTCCAGCAGCATCTGTATCAGTAACGAGAGATGGACACAGGAAGCAAGGTCACATTGCTGTTATTCAAAGGGATCAGGGTTTCCTTCTCGTGGTGTCGATAATGAGTCAGATGAGTCGGATCAGTGACCTAATCCCCATGTTCACAGTAATTTCTGATGTATCCATTTACACCAGTGTCACTGGTCAGTCAAGTTCATGAACAGGTTGGTTAATTTAAGGGTGTTCGATAACTAAAAATTTAAATAGTATTAAAATTTCAGCTCCCTTATTTTTATAATAATACAACAATAAAATAATCGATTTTAATGAAAAAAAAACAATAAATCTTAAATTTAAAAATAAGAAATCTTAATCAAGCTGGCATCCCTATCCTTATCTTTTAAGCATACTGTATATTGAAATACAGGCATTTATTATTATTATTATTATTATTATTATTATTATTATTATTATTAGTTTTTTAATGCATGTATCTCCTTTTAGACTGACATGGCAGACAAAGCAAGGTGAGACACATGACAATGCAAATCTACAATCCTCATGCCTCGGTGACTGCATCTTTCCCTAACACATTTGGCCCACAACCATGTAACCATGGCGACAGCAAGAATTCATCCAATAAAGATCCTCATATCTGTATATACCTTCCTGATTCATCCCATTACCTGCCTCAGGATGTGAGGGCAGGAAGAAATAGTTAATAATAATACTACTAATAATAATAATAATAATGGCAGTGTGTGTGTGTGTGTGCTTTTTTTTTTTTTTTTTTTTTTTTAAATCTCCCATCAGCATGGCGTTTGTAGAGAATCTCTATCCAGACTCTCCTTTGTCTGAATCTCTGTCTGTAGCTTGTTTTCTTCACCATGCCCTGAAGCTGGAAGTGTGCACTGTCAGGTTGCTTTGAAGCACATAAATCTCTGCTGTGCAGTCTGGGTCACCCTCCATCCACTCAATCCTTCTCCCATACATGTGCCTAATCTAATCATGTGATCATGAGTAATGCATGCAATTTTTACATTACAATACATTCTGTTATTAAAATGAATCTTGTGCTTGCCATGTGTTTCACATGGGATTTATTAGTATTATCATTTGCAATGATGTTCCTATTCAAACGCATACCACAACGTATTTTGTATAACTTAATGACATGTAAAATGTACGAATGATGCAAACAGGCAAGCGAATGACAAAGGAAAGCAAAGTGCTGTGATTCTGAGCATAATAATAAAAGTACTATATAAATTGTGCTTTTCATTTCTCACTTTCAAACTACTCTTTTTTTTTTAATATCAAAAGATACACAACCAGATCTCTGTTGCAACAGTACATGTGCTGTAAGAGTATTCCTCCCACACACTGCAGATGTACACCTCTCATTTTGTTGGTCTTCTCTCAGAAAAATGTGTCTTCTATTACACTAATAGGCCTATTTGTACTTATAAATTGTAAAATACCTAAAACAACAGTGTATTTCTTTTTGTGTGCAACAGATAACCAACAATTTATGTCAAACTGAGCATCAGGTTGTGCTTTTTTTCTTTTTTTCTTTTTGTGACACATTGAATATTTTTCAATTCTCAGAAAAGTAAGCATGAGCAAAACCACGACACAAGGCAGCATTCTACACAATGCAGGAAAAAATGTCATATTCCGTTTTTTAATTATTTTGCATTGACACTGATTTTTGTTGAAACGGAAGCATATAGAGAATAAGAGAATCTCACTAATAGCCTAAAATGATGTCATCTTTAATCCCTGTATTGCAATGTCTTGAGCTGTTTTACTCACATGATACTGAATACTGTTAGTTTTCTACACAAGTGAAAACATACAGGAGCTGAACAGTAAACCAGCTGAACAGTACTGATGTAAAGAAGCTAAAAAAAAAAAAAAAAAAGGTTTGGCTCAGTTCCATTCACTCCAATTGGTGCTCTTGATCCATCCATTCCACTTTTATTAATTAGTCAATAATTTGGGGTCCAAGCACCGAAGGCGTTGGAACCATGTTAGGGCCCAAGCACTGTAGGATGCGCACTAAAATACATTAAAGCAGAAGTTATAGAGAAGTAAAACTTGATCAATAGATAATACTTCCTCCCACTATTCAGGCAAGAGCGGCTCAGATGGGCTTAATCGTGGTGCTGCAGCACAAAACTATACAGTACATGTTACGGCAATTATTTAGAGCTTGAAATCAAGGTACAACATTTTATGGCTACTTTTGAACCAGTATTAACCATTAGGCTCATCCATAATGGTGGTGCTGATAACGAATAGTCCGGTTATTAATTAATTAATAGATAATTAATAGTCAGATTTGATCCCCTGGGCATGAATGAATGAATGCCCTGTGACAGACTGATGTCCTATGCAGGTTAGTTACTAGGATAGACTCCAAGTAGGCTTTATTATGACGGCCCACCCATTTAGAATTGGAGTTAATTTAACCTACACATTGATAAGCCTGTCCTAGGACTGTCAGAGAGTGTTAACTTCAATAATTGCCACAACTTAGTGCTAGGCGCTGTAGGATTGCAATCACCACATCCACATAATAAAAGATCATATAATAAATAAAATGCAATTTGTAAAATGCATTTGTAAGTTCATACTTTATAAGTATGAAATAACCTTCATCAAAATAATATTTCAATTGTTAACAGTTTATTTCATTGTACACAAAGTAAAAAAAAAAAAAAAAGATGCCGCAATACATTTGATTCCATTGTTTCATTTTCAACATCTTGCCTAAGTTGCTGTTTGTCCACTGGTTATGCTTGAAATATAAATACATCATCTTGTCAATGGGAAGCATGGCCTCTAAGCAGTTGTGGGCAATTTGTAAATATCTATCGACATCAGTGTTTAGAGCTTTATTATGCATATCTCAATCCCTCACCCACTCCAGTCTCAGTAACAAAATACTTATTTCTAGGAAATTCTTTGGTGACCTGAGTCAATATGACAGCCTACTTTATGGCTTACTGGGATTATGTGCAATAATCTATCTTAAAGTGCAAACTCACAAACCTTACAAGTTTTCAGTGAGACTCAATTCTACATTACAAAAAATAAAATAAAATAAAATAAAATTATAATAATAATGATAATAATAATAATAATAATAATAATTGTTTGTTACCTTGCTAATTTACATAAAATTGGCAAGTCCATGACAATATGCTATGAATAATTTTGCTCAGTACGTCAGTATTTAACAGCCTGCATACAGGAACCTGGAACACATTTATGCAGTGATGTACTAGAACAGTTAACATTTTTAAGGCTTAGTTGAGTAATTTCGTATTCAAGTATAAAACTGCTCTGAAATTTTGCATCACTCAAAGAGGTTGTGAGTCACTGGGCATATGGTGGCTTACTCTGCCTCACCTCACACACTCCAATATATTATTCTGGGGACTTTTTATATGGACACATAGTGCTCTATCTGTCATCCAAAGTGAGGTGCAGTAGTGGTGAATGTGTCAAAAACAAGGCTCTGACGAATGGCTGAAGCTCACTCGTCCCCCTCCTCCTCATCTGTCCTCTTGGCTTTAAGCCGCTGGAAGCAGTGGATGATGGAGGCCAAAAAGAAGCTGGCAATGATGGCAGCTACGGATATACAGATCCCAGAGAAAATAACGATGAGATAGTCTTTAAGAGACAATACACCTCGACATTCCCGGAAGCTC
The DNA here is from genome assembly GCA_030068275.1 of Clarias platycephalus. Classification (NCBI taxonomy): domain Eukaryota; kingdom Metazoa; phylum Chordata; class Actinopteri; order Siluriformes; family Clariidae; genus Clarias; species Clarias platycephalus. Next base: position 10,884,549 of record JAQQZT010000015.1, on the reverse strand, counting down.
TCTTCAGAAAGCAGGTTCAGGGAGATCTGCCGTCCGTCCGTTGGGAGTGAACATTCCATTCCCTCCAGTCCTGCAGGGACACAGAGAAACATTAGAAAGTGTGTGTGTGTGTGTGTGTGTGTGTGTGTGTGTGTGTGTGTGTGTGTGTGAGAGAGAGAGAGAGAGAGAGAGAGAGACCCAATAATTGTGCCAGATGTTAAAAATACTTTAATAGGAACATTTTATAATTTGATATATAATTTTGTTTCCACCCTGTCCAGGGTGTACCCCGCCTTGTGCCCTGAGTTTCCTGGGATGGGCTCCAGGCCCCCCGCGACCCTGTATATAAGGATAAAGCGGTATAGAAATAATAATAATAATAATAATAATAATAATAATAATAATAATTTTGTTTCCCAAAACAAAATAAAAACAACAAAATATATTAAATATAAAATACAATACAAAATACATTAGGACATTAAGTGTTTGTCACTGAGATTCCTAATGTTTATTATTACTAACAGAACATGGTGACAGTACTTTAAAATTTTAATGGAGCAAAAGCACATAATTATATAAGTTTATTATTATTAATAATAATAATAATAATAATAATAATAATAATAATAATATATTAATATATACTTATTGGAGCAAAATCACATAATAAATAAATAAATAAATAAATTCATTCATTCGTTAATAATAATAAGAATAATAAGAATAATAAT
>JAQQZT010000015.1:10870281-10883736 GCA_030068275.1 Clarias platycephalus | reverse complement strand
ATTATAATCTTATAAGTTACCATTCGTTACCATGTAAGAATACCACCATTACCAATTATGATATTATAATAATAATACAATATTATAATACAATATAATATTGTATAATATAACAATGGTTCTTTATATACAGAAATAAAGGTAATTTTTATTTTCAGAACTCTCAGCGAATTAAAAAATTATTACAGAACCCTGAAAACAAAAGGCATTTAAATATGTACAGGTATATATTAATATTATGTAAAGGCATAAACAACTGGAACTTGGTAAATTACAACTAATTACATAGAAAAGGTTTCAACACTGTATTTATTATACACAGATTGACTCTATCCTTCATCACAGCAGCTTTGTACTAAGAGTTGATGTGCTCTCACACACTTATTATAAGTTCAGGTGAGAAAGAAGCTTACAGTATAATTACAGTACAGAATATACTATAAATACCTTGCAGTATATAATTATTGCCTACTGCACATGAAGTTTTTTGTAGTGATATTATTTAAAATAATATCACTATGAATCGGTTACACATTACACAGCAGTAAGATGTGGGTGAGATTTTGTGTGGGGTTGTTTATTCTGTTGTCATTTGCAAAAATTTCCTAGGTTGGACTCTGTTTCAAGGGAAATTACTTTAATCTCCTTTCAACAATAACAGCTGATTTAAAGTGGAGCATCTCCTGCGTAACATATCCACACTGCCAGACATTTTACTGATGAATCACATTCACACTGAAATCCACTCTCTGGGGGGAAAAAAATAATACAGCGATGAGTTTAAAGAGTGTTGTCAATACAGGGTTCTCCGTGTTTTAAAGCCTGTCAGGACAAACCTTTTTCTTTCAAATCTCTGCAAATGCTAATCTCTGGTAAAACATATTTAATCAGCGCCATAAGGAAAAAAGTTTCATTTTCCCAAAGCAGTTGAAGACCTGGCAGGAAATGGATGCATGAGCATACCGAGCCCCCACACAGTGTGGAGGATGCTAAGAGCAGCAAAGAACGCCTCAAAAGAATTCGAAAGTTTTACTGCGGTAAAGAGTTGAGATGATTGTTGCGGATTTTAAAACTGTGAGCCACCACCTCAGGAAAAACAAGCAGTTCTTACAGGAACGGTAGCAGTAATAAAATCCTTTGTGAGCGCAACCCACAGAATGCAGTGCTGAACACCAAATGGCTGAGGTACAGAAAATCATGTTGTACAATATCCAATTCAGTCTGCAGGATTTGAAACCTTGTTGAAACCCTGAATTGAATGAGAACAGTGTACAGTCACGGAACAAAGAGTACAAAGGAGCAGGAAATGTTCAGCAGACCACGATTCTCTATAAGTGTCTCCAGCCTTGTTAAACGTTAGGAGGATGAGGATCAGTGCTCTGAATTCTCAAATCAGGTTGTTTAGCAGGCGCTGATTCATTTTCAATAACAAGACTCAACAAGACATTAATTCAGGCTGGATTTGTTCGGTGCTTCACTGGTGTCCTTATGAAGAGTGACTTGTACAGTATTTGTCACATTTACACAACCAAGCAGTCAAAGGGTTAAGGGACTTGATTCACTCACTCATCTTCAATACCGCGTTATCTTGTATTGAGGGTTGCGGGGAGCTGGAGCCTATCCCAGGAGGCTTAGGGCACGAGGCGGGGTACACTCTGGACAGGGTGCCAATCCATCGCAGGGCACACACACACTACAGGCAATTTGGGAACGCCAGACAAATACTGTACAAGTACTAACCTACATGTCTTTGTGGGAGAAAACCAAAGTACCCGGAGAAAACCCACAGGGAGCTTTTAACAATTGTCAATTGTCAAAGTTATGGAAGTTTGTACGGAATGTGAATGTGTATAAATCAAAATGATGGGCAAGCCGAGGGCAACGGTGGCAAGAAAAACCTCCCTGAGATGGCAGTAGGAAGAAACCTTGTGAGGAACCAACCTCAACAGAGAACCCATCCTCATTTGATCAGGAGCCGGACATCGGTAGACTGGCACTGGTGGAATTTGAACTCACAACCTTCCAACTAGTTTTGCACAATCATAATGACTGAACAACCAGCGCTCTTTTCTCATTGAATTAAAGGGCTTGTTCATATATGGCATCATGTGTATAGTGACAACCTATGGTGGATGCATTGCAGCACAGTGGCTTTGTGGTTAGCACTGTCGCCTTGCACCTCCAGGGTCTGGGTTGTAGATTAGGCTAGCTGGCGTGCTCAAAGTGTGTGAGTGTGTGTGTATATGTGTGTGTACCCTGTGATGGATTGGCACCCCATCCAGATGGGTTCCCCATAGATGTTTCATAAAATTATATGTAACTATAAATGGTTAAAGCAAAGATTTCTCTTGAAATATTGGTCCATTGTTGTTGTTTAAAACGAATGAAATACTGTGGGGTGTATTGTTGTAGGGAAATAATCAACTTCATGCTGGTACCATTAATGGGCTGAATCCGACCACCCTCATTATTTTCTTATAACAGCAAAGACAAATGTGTTTGATTCATGAATTAATTGTGCTGACCATTTTAAAACCAGTATATGGTACTGTATAAGAAGGTATGCCAGATGTAATGCAATGTTCCTCAAAATATATATTGGTTAAAGCGACACATACCTTTCTGTTTATTTTCACACTGAAAATATCATAAGGACATCATAATTTTATGATAAATGATAAATATTTCAGTACCAGTCAATGCAAGTGATGATGACAAAAAGTCTCATTATATGTGTTTATGCCTTAAGCATCCTTAAATGACATCCTAGAACGCCAGTGTGATTGACATACTTCTTTTTACAGACGTCAGGCAATATTATGGAGTGGTGCAGTGACTGAGTGAGTCAGTCCAGCAAGAAGGGCTTTTCCATACACAAGAGACTTAGTGACCTTAGCCTCTTTTATCACGTGGCCAGCCTCTCAGCTCCACTCGCTCAGACTTAGATATATTTCATGGAAGTGTCTTAAATAGCAGCTACCTCAAAATATTCAAATCATATGTGAAAACACAAATAGACCTTATGTTGTTATATACACCAATCAGCCACAATACTAACACCACCACCAGGTGAATTCAATAACACTGATTATAAATTATAAGCCAGTAAACTGTCATGGGTAACTCAGGCTAACCTGTCCGGTCCGATTGCACAGGAAAGTCATTGCAGCACAAACTGCTGAAAAAGTTACATTTGGTCATGATAGAAAGGTATCAGAACACCCAGCGCATCACAGCCTACCGCTTATGAGGCTTAGGAGACAAAGAGTTCAAGGTTGTTGATCCAGCCTCCAAATTCCTATGATCTCAATCCATGGTACATCCTGAACAAGGTCTACCGAGGCCCCACCCGCAACTCACAGCACCTAAAGGGTGTGCGACTATGTCAGACACTAGTGTACACCCTCAAGGTCTCATGGAGTCATGTCCTGAGGGACATGCATGCACTTTTGCATTTTTTGAGTAGTTCCACACTGGCAGACACACCCAGTTTTAGGTCAAATTTGATGGGTCAGTAGATTGGAGCATTTATAAAATGAGTCTCCAATTTCAGCAGAGTCAATGATTTGTTACAGTATAATAAAACACATTTTGCACATATTAGGTTGAAGAGTGGTTTAGTGGTTTGCACTCTTACCCTTGTACCTCCACGGTTGAGGGTTTGAATCTCGCCTGTACTCTGTTTGCACCAAACTTGCATGTCCTCCCTGTGCTTGGTGAGTTTCCGCTTGATACCTTTTGGATATTTTTGTGTCCAAATTGTCCCTAATGTGTGTGTGCTTGTATCCTGTGTTGGGTTTTCACCCCCATCTAGGGTGTACTCTGCCTTGTACCCCAAGTTCCCTGGGACACGCTCTAGGCCCAATGTGACCATACAGAGGGTATGAAGGTCTGTAAAAATTTTTTTTATAATATTCCCAAACAAACATTCCTAAATAGTTCTAAACAACATGTAAATATGAAGCTATGGCTAAAATTAGCCAAAAACATATAACCCTATCACGTTTTTATACAATGTTTTGTTTCTTTTCTTTCTTTGAAACAGGGTTGATTACAAATCTTAGCAGATGACCCTTAAGACACCTATCTCAGGTAATTCCATGTATAACACAGTATACGTGAGAATCCTTTCACCTTCTATGCTCTACTTTACTTGTTTCATTCTGTCATTGAATTAAAGACTTCCTACTGGTCAGGAAAGATGAGCAGACAAGCCAGCACTAATCAAACCAATTAAGTCTTATCAATACTGGTGCAAGGCTTTGAGCTTTTGAGCGCGTGCTTTTCTCCCATACACAAACACTTTCACATGTAATTGTCCTGATGACTCCTGAAAGCAACATCCTGTATGGATCCATTATAAGGCTGCATGCAAAAAAATAATAATTTGTAGAACAATTCAAATTTTATTTGTCACATACACAGTCATACACAGTACGATATGCAGTGAAATGCTTATACGAGCGCCTGTGACCTTAAAAAAAAGATTATCAATAAGAAATAAATTAAGAAATAAAATTAAAAATTAAATATAGAAAAACTTTAACTATAGAAAATATAGCTGTAGAAGATAAAAACATAATATAAAATATAATAAAATGTATCTGTACAAATATAGAAAATATAGAAAACTTTACTTGTAGAAATTGAAATAGAATTTAAATAGAAATGTCCAGGGAGTCTTGCATAAACAAAAACAATAAACACATTGTTAAAAAAAAAAAAAAAATAGAAATGTCCAGGGAGTGTGTAAATATGCATTTACACAACACTCAAAGAGGAAAGCAGATCACCTCCTTGTGTCCCCTTAAATACTGTAGTTACCCTCATTGAAATAAGTAGCCTGTAAATGTTGAGCTGACTGACACGAGTTGACTGGAGTGTCAACTACAATTATTTCCAAAAAAAATCCAGCTGCAGCATCTGGACGTACTGTAATAGCTGTAGACATTTTAAAACCTTACAATAGATGAACTCTATGTCATACTATGATTGACGTCATAAGAATGTAAATGTTAGTTTCCGTTAAGCCTTATTTAGTAAGCTAAACTGACTTATTAATATTCAGCAGTATGCAAATTAAGAAAATATATTATTAGTAAAAAAATTTATGCTAATTAAATACCAGGCACAAGCACAGTCATAGTGAACGTCAGCAGAGCAAGGATTTGGCCCTAGGTGCAGTATGAGGCTGCAGCCATACTGATATTCAGCACAACATCCCCAACCACTGGATGCAGTACTGGTCCCAAGCACAGATAAAATAAGAGGGTTGCATCAGGAAGGGCGTCCGGCGTATGAACCTGTGACAAGTTGTGTACGGATCTGATGATCCGCTGTGGCGACCCCTTAGTGCGAGCAGCCGAAAGACTAACAACAGCTGATATTCAGTACAACAACTCAACTGTGAGTTTTACTGCTTTTACACAAGACTTTTGCAAACAATTAATTAATATTAACTGACTCGTCTCAGACAGTAAAGCACACAGCCTTTCTTCTTTTTATCTCAGTAAAAAAAATCATGGAACAAGCCACAGCTGGAAAGAGCGTTATAAAACAGCTTATAAAATAGCACTTAATATAGTGCACCCTATTATGTGGCTTTTTTTTTTTTCTATTGAGAGTAACACTTAAAATAGCTGCAAGATTCTAAATCAAAGTAATGAAATCGTAATGTGTGCCGGTCTCATGCAAGTCTTTGAATAGAGCTTAGATTGGTGTTACAGTTATGATATGACCAAAAAAAAAATGATTGGATTAAATCCTGACTTTGTGTGCAGAACTCAGCTCTGAATGTAACTCCCAGTGGTTAATTACTAATATTTGTCTGTACCTAACAAAGAATCGAAAGTTTTTCTTTCTTTTTCTTTTAAACAAGCAATTTGTGATAAAACGACATTGAGATAGTGAATTAAATCATCTGGGTTGATTAAATGACCCTAAATTACATTAAATATCAACCTTGACTGATACTGTAGCATTTGTGCGGCTTAGTGTCCTTTCACACGATGTCGGACCATACAGTATACGGTGCTGTATAGAAATCCTGGTAACGGAAAGGGACTACCACAACAACTTTCCCACACACAGCATGTACAGTATCTCGTCTTCTTATACACTAACAACTCACACATCTACTGAGTGTGTAAGTGTTACCTCTCTGTCTAGTGATATCGTTATCTATATTTTAGCTGACATTTTCATTAACATTTACGACGGACCTAGTAATGAAGTCTCTCGTGGGTGAAGGTCTAAAACTGGTGACATTTACAGAAGACTTCAAGGACAGTACAGTAATGAGACTCTTAGCTGCAGTAAAACATCTGAATGGTGCCAACGTTTTTAAAGAAGGCCGTATGTCCTTGCGTGACGATCCCGGCCGAGGTGACTCAGAGCTCACTGCAGTTATTTTTGTGAACATTCAGGGAGTGGAATGCATTCAAGTTTGATCATTTGATCATCAGACGCTTTGATTTAGCAGAACAATGCATGACCTCATACCGCTAACTGCACCACTTGCAGATTACAGGAACTCAGCTAGGAGTGATTGCCTCATTCCCTCTACAGACCTGACCTCACTCCAAGCTATTCCCACATGTTTGGGCCATTACAGGAGCTTCTGGGATACCACTGTAGCTGTTCCTATGAATATTCAGCAGGTAGAACACCTGGTCTTTGAAAATTGATGGACAACTTGTTGCCAATTTGATGAAGAACACAGATCGCACATGACAGGAACTCAGCTGGGAGATATTGCCACATCCCTCGTACAGTCGCTAGAAGTGATTTCCATGTTTGGGCCATTTAAACGTGTTCCTGGAAGTCCAAACATGGCTGCTGTGCACTGAAAATACTTTCTACTGGATGATATGAACCACTGGGATGCGTGCATTAGGGTAGCTGGGGATTGGATTACTGTATATAGTTTTTACACTCATAACTGTGTTCTGTTATTCTGCACAATCCAAAGTCCCGGTTTGACCCGAACACCACGTATACTATTAATAGATGGAAATCATGGATCTGTTAAAAGTCAACAATGGAATAAGAAAATAATACACACTTTTAGAAGACCAATCTAACAAAAACCTAGATTTATTAAATAAAAGAATAAATTGTCTGGATTATACTGACAGTGTGTGTTTACAATAAAGTACAAATGAACAAAGTATTGAAGTTAATACTGTATGTAAATATAGCCAAGGTACACATTAAAGACTATTGCGATATGAAATCAGATCTTTTTAACTGTATCCAACACTGATTCCACATACTTGATTGTGGTAGTCGGATTATGTAATCCACATTTCATGCAGGGAGTTAAAGAACCAACACGAAAAAGGAACGAAAGTGAATGCCATTCTTCATCCCTTTACACAATATCTACTTTGTCATCTCTAAGAAACAGAAAGATCTCGAAACCACACCTGATATCGCCTGACCTTAATTAGATGCAACCGGTGATCAACAAACTGGGATTTCATGTCTACGGCAGCATCAGGTTCAGACGTTCCCATATATTTTATGTATATGCTGTAGGTAAAAAAACAACAACAATGAGCATTTGTATTAATGTACACCGTATATTTTGTGAATTACTGTATGCACATGAATGAAAATGTAGCATGTTGTAATCGTCTGCTGCGCTTGTCTCTTTGTCATTCTCATGTATTATTCAAGAGTCGTCTAGTCAGTGGTATGTCATGCCAGTTGTCTTATCTTTTAGAGATGTTCACTGGGAACTCTGTCAACATGAACGGAACCGTATAGTACCTGATGGATCTGATGAGTGAAAATCAAGTAGTCTTAGGGTTGCTGATAACAGATGTTTTGGCCATCACAGTTCCATATAAAAGCAATTAAAAGTATTACATATAAAATCTGAAATGGAAAGTAAAATTGGTGTATTGCTATTTCTGTAAATGCGCATCACCAAAATGCAGCTGACCTCGTGTAAATTAGATGTCTAATGTTCTCCGAGGCAAGTGCAGCACTAAGGCTGTAAATGTATTTTGAGAAGTCAAACTGGATCTTGAGGACCATAGTACATACGATTTCTGTGAATACACAACATGAAGCTTACCTGTTGAGAGCTTGTGACGATTTTCACTCAACCAGAAGAACAATTTGGCAAAATGACAGTTGCACACCCAGGGGTTTCCCTCAAGATGTATTACTCTTAAGGAAGGCAGCTGGCTCAGCACTCTGACATCCAGGCCGGAAAGTCCATTCTTCTCCAACTCCAGCTCTCGTAAAGAAGTGAGGCCTGAAAAGGCACCATCGCTAACCATGCTCAGATAGGGGTTGTTACCCAGTCGAAGCTTGATCAGGCTGCGCGATTCTCCAAAAGTTCCAGAGGAGATCTCGGTTAAATTGTTGCTTCCCAGGTCCAAGTAGACTAACCTGGAGGAGCTGGTCAGTGTCCCTGGCTCCAGTCTTGTCAGTGAGTTATTCCGCAGGTCCAGGTACACCAGGTCACTGTAGAGAACCAAGAAATCGGAGGGAATCCCAGGTATCCAGTTATTGGACAAAATGAGTCTCCGTGTATCCAGTGGGAAGGAGTCGGGTAACCGGGTGAGCCCTCGACCGGTGCAGTCCACAGTGTGATGGTCTGGACACATGCAGCTGGAAGGACAGTTTTGACCCCAAGTGACTAAGGCAGAGGAGAGCAAGGCGAGGAAAGGCTGAAGCCAACGAACACATGAGAACATTGTCAAGGGGGGGAAAGATGAAAGGAAGACCAGGGGGTTTGAGGAAAGGGAAGTCTGGAAAAGGGGCAAAGGAAAGGGGAGGCAAGAGAGGGTCAGGGGGAAGATGATGAGGTGAAGGGAGGGGGGAGCATAAGGAAGAAAAAGGAGTCAGGGTTGTTGCGAAGGCATCTTTCCTCGCCTGTTAGATCACAATGTAAATAAGGGTTCAGCATCATCAAAGAGCAGAGAAAGACACGAAACGATGTTTTCCAAGAGATCACATAGCAGGCAGTGTGGGTCGTGTGGCAGCCTGCTCGCTCTGAGCGTGAAGGAGGAGGATAGAGCGGAGAGAGAGGGTGTGTGTGAGAGAGAGAGAGAGAGAGAGAGAGAGAGTGAGAGAGAGAGAGAGAGAGAGAGAGAGAGATGCTAGGGATTAGGAGAGAGGTAAATAGAAGCAAGTCGGGGGTGTGAAGGGGGGTTGGGCAGAAGAGGGGATGTGACAAAGGGGGAGGTGTGCTTGTCTGGGTTAACCCTCAGTCAGTGCTGATGCCATAGACTGTCTGCGGGTGTTGCTTTATTGGAGCAGGTCTCCATTATTCCATCCACTTCGACTGTTCAGCACAAACGATGCACAGCTTGTTGGCTATAAAATATTCGACCAGTATAGGCAGTTGGGAAGAGAAGCTGCACAGAAGACAGCCCTGCTCGCAGACAGTGACGCTTAGCTTCCTTTCTGTTGTCGTCCCCATGCAGTCGGCATACAAATACATATTCCAGCTCCATTGCCATGGTGATGAGCACAAACCCAGCGCCATCTGCATACAGATTACTGTCTGAGAATGTGAGATAGTGAGTGTCAACGTGACCACGAGCCTCGCTGGGGAGGATAACCTTTTTTTAGAGCGGCACATCAAGCAATCCTTATATCACACTGTAAGAAGTATCAGTCACTATTGTTTACACATTTCAAACTGACACTATCTATTTCTCCTGGCTCTTATAGCATTTCTTTTCTGCTCTCGAGTCGTCTTTTCGTTCTCTGTCTTTGGATTTATATACAGTACATTTGTTATTTTGTATATGTAGCGTATACTGTTGAAACCTTACAGCCCAACACCCGCACCCACATGCTCACCCACTCATTCCATGAGACTCAAGGGTGCTTCTCTGGAGGCTGGAGGCTCACGAACTAAACACAATAAAAAAAAATACCCTGGAGAAACTGTAGCGTTGACCTTGACCTTGCCCATTTGACAGACACAGGGGGGAAATGACATTTTTATTAATGAATGAGAAGCAAGTGCAGGATTTCCGGCCAGTGGGCATGCCATATGCTATTAATGTTCAGTGTGTGAATAAATGATGAATGTCAGGGGTGGCATGCTGTTGCAAACAGTAGGCATTACAGTAGGCAGGCGGTCGAAAGCAAGTGCCAGGGTGGAAAATACAATAAACACTAAACAGCCTAATAATAGTCAACGTGTAAGACTGCTGTGGCACGCCCGTTGGGTTTAATAGCCAGACTGGAATCTACCTCTAAAAACTGGCTGGAGATCGGAAACATGAGATGACCTTCCTGTGGGCAGTGGTGCATGTGTGTGTGTGTGTATGAGGTAACATACTGCCAGCATATTTCAAAAGAGCACAAGGGGTCAGAAACCTTGAGACAGTTTATAGAAGGTGATAGCTCACACCTTAATACTTGGGAACACAGCTAAGAGTGAGACTATGCTGCTATAATTATACCTGATACAGCAAGAGAGAGAGGAACAGCGTTCTGAATGACAGTATGAAATATGCAATTTGTATAATTTGTATATATGAAATGGAATATATGTTAACATTGTGATCATTTAGATGCGATAATTAGATGACTTAATAATGCATGAGTAGCAAAGTTTCGCTATACTGTATGACTTGATTTATTCTGCGTTCGGATCGCCTCAGCTAAATAACTATTCCAGGGTTGAATCCCAAATAGCATTAAATGGAAAGAAGAGAGTGTAGAATGTGGGGTGTAAAATGCCTTGTTCCACACACCAAGTAATGCCCTTGTTCAAGGGTGAGCTAGGGATTTGGGATTCACCCTAGTGCTAGAAGCTACAGTAGTTGGCTTCGCAGCTTTTGGTGATGGGAAGTTTGGGTCATTATAATGACTTGGTTCTTTGAATCTCCTTCATCAAAATGAATGAGTCATTTAGTTCATTTTGTTCTACTGATCAGAAATTCAATAAGATGTTTCATTTTCAGACACCCAAATTTTGGCAATAGTTCCAGTAATGAAAATATTATGCAAGTTTATATATATATAAGTTATGCAGTTTCTCATGAGAAGAACCGCTCAATTCTGTTTCCTGTGTGATGCACTGCATAGCGTCTATGAGAGTCACATGACAAAAGAACGATTTTTTTGCAAGTTTTGCAATGCTTTGCGCGCCCAATAGAAAATAACGTCACGTTAAAGACTCGTTTATGAACGACACATCACTAGCTTGCATTAGCTTTTTCTAAGTGGTAAAGTGAGTTACAGTATGAACCAGTCACCATGTTGACAGAAGATCACGCTAATTAGCTCACTAGCCCAAATGCAGGATCGAAAGACAACACTGATGGTTCAGAGGCCGTTCAAAATGACTGAGAAGCAAGAAGATGCTCTCCCCTCCTGTCCATACTAGAGACCACCGCTGACTCTTTCGGTGGTATTCGATACCAAACTGTACTGGCCTACTGTACTTTCATGTGTACATTTTCATTCCTCTTTAATAAGTGTGTCATCCTGGTCTTGCTTGTGGTGGTGAATACTGGGAACACTGAGCATGTTGCATGATGATATATTCACGTTAACAGGATTTGGGAGACACCCTTACCCAAAGTGACACACATCATCTAATTTAAACAACTGGGTGAAAAATGGCTGTACTGAAGGGGCATGGTTGGGCAGTGCTGGCAGTGTATTGATTATATTGTGTCAGAGAATAAATGACACCATGCAGCACCAATATACAGTATGCTTACTAGTAGTAGTAATAGTATAGTAACAGACAGAAGTGATATTTTGGTTTATCAGATGAGCTCTGTCTGGTTTCCCTCCTGTTTTCTATTTGACGGTGCTTTTACCCTCTATAAATTATCTGTGCTTGTTTAAACAGTCGTGTTAAACTCTGCCATGTAAAACCAGTTCCCCATGACTGGTACTCGATAGAATTTTTATATCCAAACCTTAAATGGAGCAGGTGTTGCTTACTCCTTTCCATGCATAATCCTCAAATAATTTTCTCCACTGACTGATTACTCGCTAATAACCCGTCACCTCCCTCCCTGATTGCTTCCCTTTTGTGTCTTTCGAACGTCATTAAGATCGACAAGTTTGGACAGGCAGCAGCATTTAGACATCACATGGCCTTGCTGCTGCGAGGCCACACTATGAAGGCTTGACGATGTGCAGTCTCACTTTCTGAAAATATCCTCCTAACAAGCTGGAGCAGATTATAGGGTGTAAGAAGCACATTGAGTTCTTGATTGCTGCTGCCTTGAAAAGAGGGTGAAGCAGGAGCATCTGCAGGGAACAGGAACGCAAATGTAATTAATCCTAATGGCTGCCTGGAAGCCTCTGCGAGTTTTGTTTCGAAGATAAACTCTGGAACAACACACAACATTATGTCATGTGTGAGATTTAATCTGATGTTACTAGTAAAAAAGGTACTTAGAGCAGATAAGGATATGCCTTTTGAGGGTAGCAGTCAAGCTTATTCACGTGATTACATGGTCGGTTATTCGGTCTGTCTGTCCGTTGCAGTCATGTTGGAACCGGTCGGGAGTTGGGCTCGGCCCCTTGAAAGGAACTCTTAATGCTTCAGCATACCGAGACATTTTGGACAATTTCATGCTCCTAACTTTGTGGAAGAGTGGGAAGAGCTTGGGAACGGCCCCTTCCTGTTCCAACATGACTTCGCACCAGTGCACAAAGCAAGGGTCTTTATGGATGAACGGGTTTGGTGTGAAAGAACTGAACTGGCCTGCACAACCTGATAGAACACCTTTGGGATGAATTAGAGCAGAAACTGCGAGCCAGAACTTCTCGTCCAACATCAGTGTCTGACCTCACAAATGCGCTTCTGGAAGAATGGTCAAAAATTTACACACCCATAACACACTCCTAAACCTTGTGGAAAGCCTTCACAGAAGAGTTGAAGCTGTTATAGCTGGGGCAACATTATATTAAACTCAATGGATTAAGAATTAGATGATACTCAAGTTCATAAGCACATAAAGGCAAGCAAGCGAATACTATATACAGTATAAGTATATACTGTAAGAGCGAATACTATATTCTTGGCAATATAGTCCATGTAGTGTTTTTTGGCAATACAGTCGTACTTTGGCATACAGATTTAATCCACATGCTTAATTTCACAGTTCTTAAGGCGACTTTTCATATAACTATTTTCCCATAGGAAGAAATGTAAATGTGGATAATCCAACATTTGAATCAAATTTCCAATACTTCATTTTTTGCATATAAAGTCAAAACATTTAAAAAACATTTTGCATATAAAATCTAAACTTTAAAAAAAAGACATGCAAATTATGTGAAATACCAAATAGACCGCACTTACAGTAACCTTTATTTATGATTATCCACCCATTCTTCTTTCCATATGGAAACAGTACCATTAAACATGGTAATTCTTGCCACTGTCGCCGTCACCCTTGGCTTGCTCATCAGAGATATTTCATTCATCATTCATTCATCTCATTATTACCT
>JAQQZT010000015.1:10832298-10844813 GCA_030068275.1 Clarias platycephalus | reverse complement strand
TGTAGAAAGAAATAAAAATCAGGAACCATCATGGAGTTAGAAAGTGTTCTAAAACTTTTGAACGGTAGTGTGTGTGTATATATATATATATGGATATCATGGATAATGAGATGGAAGTTGTGTGTTTGATCTACTTTTCAAGGGGAACTATTTTTACAAGAATACACTAGATGTAAGACATGGGAATGGTGACTCAGGAGACTCTAGGTTGGTGATTTTTTCGGATCTGAGGGTCTGGGTTCAAGCCCCATAGTGGGTGAGTTGCCACGCCCAGTACTACCCAGGCACTGCATGCAGAGCTGGTCCTATTTAAGAGATTTTAATTTAACATTTGTTAAATGTTAATGTTTGAGATATTATCATCTGTTTCCTCTAACCGGTTTGTCATGCATTTCTTTATTCCAACATTGCACGCTTATAATACAAGTAATAGTGATGATGTGAGTATTAATCACAGACTATGACTGCGATTAACTAGATTAAAATTTTTAATCAGCCAAACAAATGTATGTACAAAATGTATGTTTATTTTTCAGTTTAATGCGAAATGTGTTCATGCGTACACTACAGTTAATGTTTTGGAAAGACTAAAATGTTGGTCCCCCACTGTAAATTGCAAACTCTGCCTATGAATCTATTTGCGCAAAAAAAACAAAAGACTACAAAGGGGCATAAAATGTTGTATGTGGGAGTGGACCAAGATCCTTCTACAAGTGTCTACAACCTTGTTAGAAATCACAGGAAAAGACTGTGCTGTTATTCTCTCCAGCGCTGGCGTCACACAGCATTCATCCCAAAATATTCATTGTGTGAGTGCTGGGAATCAGTATTTTTCTTTTCGTCTGCCAATAAATTTGGAGGCCACTGTACTGTACTGTACATTCCTCACTCACACAACATACCTTTCATTATTAGCTTCATATTTAATTAAAAAACAAAATAATTTCCTGATTATAAATGGATAAAACAGAACAGATCAAGGTTGGACAGGAGAGTAAGCATCACAGTGAACATCCATGACTCTAAACCTTGATGTTTTTGGGCCCAGATCTAAAATGTCTACGTTTAAGCAATATTAAAAGAATGAATCTGTAGGCACTTTTGAAGTGCGTGCAAATTTTGGTGACTTTGCAAATCCGTTCTACAGTATAAGACATGAAACTGATTTCTGTAATCAATAGTAATTTATCCTAAGCATCTGTCTGGGCTTTGCATGGCTGCACAGTAAGCAGTAAGCATTTTCAACCTGGGAGGTAAACAGGAAGAACAAAAGAGCGAAAACTAAAAACAGACTAATCGAGGCTACAAAACATTGCAAGGTTTTTCCTATGGGAAATCCTTGCTACTCATTAGCTACTTAACTAATTTAGCGGGCACATAATAAGATGAACTAAGGAAGCCAAGTGAATGCAAAGATGCTTAGGACACAACACAACACAAAGTTGTGAAAAACTTCTGATTATGTGGGAGGAAGCGCTTTAAAGCAGTAATACTAGGGAATGCGGAAAATAAAATCCCTATGCCGCATTCTGCGAGGCCCTTAAACTCTTCTCTGCTTTTTTATTTCTTTTACCACTTAGTTTTCATTAACTTCACTATCGTCTGTAACGAGAACTCTTCAACTTTTCAAGCTAGCTCGCTCAGTGATTTCAGCACAGCCTGATTAAACGAATTTTGGAGGTGGCTGATGCTGTGAGGTGAAGTTTCCCAGCACTAGTGAGGCGATAATCTACACTGACAGGCACACCAGTGTAGCCGCTGCCTGCGGTACAACCAGGTCCAGAGCTCTCATTAAACTGCCCTATTACCGCTTACTATGCTCCTTTGAACTGCTGCTTCTATGGCTTTTTTTTTTTTTTTTCCCAGTCTACACACCAGGAGATGTGATGTGAACTGTAACTGCCACTCTGAGCTCATAAAAGTAAAGAAATCTGAAATATGATCAGGTGTCGAGAAACAAGTCCAGAACGAAAGACTGAGGCATACATCACTGGAGCAGTTGTACAAATAAAATACTTCTCGATTTCCACGGAACACCTGGGATCTCGGTTGGTCATTAAACTGAGTTCATTTCCAAATATCAAATTCTTACCAGCCTGGTTAGTTGTGATGTTGACCGAGGCAAACTGGGGCGAATAGGGGGTCTGGTCAGATACACCATTCACCGCCTGGATCTCGAAGGTGTACTGGGTGTGGGCGAGGAGCTCGCTGATGTGCACCCACGGCTCGGTGAGGCCCAGCTGCCGCGGAGCGAACTGCACGTTGTCTCCGCAGCGTGTGCAGGGACCTCGGCCCGAGCCACAGCTTTTGCAGATGATGTTGTAGACGAGGTCATTCCGGCCACCGCTGTCACGAGGAGGAATCCACTCGAGCCTCAAGGATGTCTCGTTTACACTGGAAATGACTCTCTGAGGGGCAGAGGGCACAGCTGTGGGTTGGAAAGAAACAACCATGATTATATATCGAAGAGGCTTCATTAATCAATCCGGGATACCCAGGGGTTCTGGGTCATAAAGCAAAACTCATAAATACGATGTGGCAAATGAACAAATGCATTCAATTCAGAGAAGGCTTATAAATGGACTAGGAAGACAAAGCCGTACTTCTCTTTCTAGGGAACAAGACATCAAAATAATTCTGTTGTTGTTTTTCGGAATTGACACTTTGAACTTTTATGTTCTTATTACAAAGAAGTATATTTTGTATTATTTTGCAGTGTTATTTTATTTTGGTCGGAAAATATTCATTCTTCGACGACCAATTTTTCATGCTAAGACGAGACAAGAACTCACTCACTCATCGTCTATACCGCTGTAGCCTGGAGTCACGGGGAGCTTGGAGCCTATCCCAGGAGACTTAAAGGACGAGGCAGGGAACACCCTGGATGGGTTCCAATCCATTGCAGGGTACACACACATACATTTACACACTATGGGCAATTTGGGAAGGTCAATTAACCTAACCTGCATTTCTTTTGGACTTTTTGAGGAAACCGGAGGAACATACTAAGCACACTAGGCACACAGACCCGAGGTGGGAATCGAACCCGGACCCTGGAGGTACTAACTACTAATCCACAAAAAAATAAGAAGTATTACAAAAAAAATTGCATGGATAAATTATTTATAATATAGAATTTATCTTTCTATCCTATAATCTTCACGAATGTAGCACACCTTAAAAAATAATAATAAATACATTTCCCAGCATCAAAAACAACGCCCTCACGACGTGGTATGACTCTTGAAAAAAATAAAAAATGATTTATGGGATAACGTCACCTACAGTATGTTGCCATTTGCCACAGAAAACAAACTGATAAAAAATCTACAGGAAAAATATGACAAATGTGAAGTGACTACAGTTTCATTTTAAATATGTTGCATAATTTAACCTTGACCTTGTGTAGTAATGTTATTAACTGCAGACACATACTCTAACGTTAGATTATCATCATTATCTTCTGTGCTCACTACCGTCATGTGCCACTCTTGAATTGGAAGCATTAGTTCATTTAAGTTACCTCGCTAATGGTAAACCCTGAGGGGGGTCACAATTCGAATTAACTGCGAGTGAATGCAATCCCTGCAACCTTCACAGTATCAGAAATACTACTGCTTTGCAAACTGCAATTCCTAATTGCACGAAGCTAACAGCGCAAATTAATGTCAGCTGTGTGAAGCCACTTTAACTCAAGCAGGAACGATTATTATGAAGTAATAGCATTGTGCATCCAGGGTTTATCTGCGGTTCTCAGCTGTTTTTTTTTTTTAAGGAGACGGAATGGTGCGAGTCTGTTATCTGAAATCGGCAAACCTCCTGATTTGCAATTCTCCGATAGCACTGTATCCGCTTGTTGCTCTTGTGATGCTTTATGCAATTGCACTGGTCATAAACAAAAGTTTTCTGCAGTCATAGTGAAATCAGAGTGTTTGTGCTTACTCCACTGTAACTATATATTACACAAATGACAAGGTGAAACTGTCATTAGAAATCGAAATATCTGGAAAAAAAAAAAAAAAAAAAGAAAGAAAGAAATGTGGCTAGGGCCAATTTCTTTCCAGTACAGATTATAGACTGGCACAATCTATCAGTAATATTTGTGTTATACTGTATACTATACCCAGCTTCGCTCTTATGTAACAGAAGACAAAAGCAACTTGTATACATATCCCATAATTCCCTGTCACACACTTTATACACACTGACATTTTGCACATTTCATCTGTTGTTCTTATTTTAAATTGCCTGTTTGCACTCTATATTTTTCTATATAGCATCTGCAATACTGTATTAATTTATATATGCTCCCAGCCACCCTTCCACCGTACTACTTACTGTTTGTGTAACCTGCTGCAATTATTTCCATCTACAGTATAGTGAGGACCCCATTTTAGAATCTCCATTTTTAAGCCTGCTTCATTTACATACATAAAACCCTTATTAGCGCTATCCAGAAAAGGTGAAGGTAGATAATAATTAAGCATTATAACACTCAAGGTTGTGCCATCAGACCGCATCACAGCCGTGCTGATATTCAGTACAACAGCATGACCTTACAGTAAATGTAATATTGCTTTTATAAAAAGTTCTACAAATGCCATTTATTATCAACAGCAACAATCTACCCTGTTGCTCCAGCAAAACATATTGTTTGTTCCATAACTTTCTGAACTAACCGTGACTATCGAAGCGGGGGCGAGAGAGAGATTAGGGATTTAGCCTTGTGTTAGAATCTAATGTCAGCCTAATTACACACTGTCTAGACGAAAAGCAAATAAAATTAAAGGACAAACAACGTAACTGTAAATTTTGTATTTCCTTGTTGGAGACATCACAAACTTATGTTAATCATTAGGAAGCACAAACGGCTGTTTTTCTCTCTTTCAATGTGTATGTGCATGTTTCCTACATCATTCTTATGCCTACAATAAATAACATAACGATCAATCCTGTTATCTTCCCTGAAATAAGACAGAGTTAATAATGTATTGGCTTTCAAAAACCCAGCCAAAAATTGGAGACAGACCAATGTGCAAAATGCAGTTAGGGACCATGCGGGAAATTATGGTTTATTGCTCAAAATTCATTCGCATAAAACCACTTACCTTCAATGTTCGCTTAAAAGTCATGGCCCTAAAATACATGCATACACTCTTAGAAAAATAAGCTTCCATCTGGCACCTGAGATTCATTTGAATTTTTGAATGAATCGTCTCTCTGGGAAAAGAGGTGTACTGTTGAACATAAAAATTTAAATTACTTTTTCTTTTTTTTTTTTTTTACCTTAGGAAGCTTCAAACTGTTAACTATTTAATGAACATTTCAGCGTTATAATTGGCTGTATGTTGGAGGTATCACAGCGTCCAGAGGTTTCTCATTAAGCAGACATTTAATTGCCTGAGACGTTGCCAAATATGACAAAAGAAAATTTTCATCAAATCACTGATCGCATCTCTAATATTCTGGTAGAGAATTCTGAATCTGTGAAGCAGGTAGACCTGGATCAACAGCCTGCATCATTCCTCCAATGATTTCTCGAACCCCAAGCGGCCGTTCTCTTTCCTATATACTACAAGCTGGTTCTTATTCATTCAAACCATTTTGATTGCTCCATTAGTATGAATCAAATCAAAGCAGCCTGGTCCTTCTGGCAGCTCTTTAATGTGTGATGTGATAAAAAGAACATTGTGTTTATTATAATGCAAAGCAACTGTGAGAAAAGTATTCTCTACTTCGCTTCTCTCAAACAGAGTGCTGCTCTCATTCACAAATGGGCACTCCTCTAAAAAGCACAGGGAATTATGCAAATCGGACTAGGCTTGTTATTTCTTGGCTCCTTTTCAGTTATACTAGAGAGTGACATTTTCATTCAGAGTGCGCTACATCCACTAACCACTGCTTCTAAAAAAGGGCAAAGAGTTTCGAGAGATAAAGCAGCACAGTTTTGCATGTTTATGCAAAATGAAGGAAATTTCGGGACTGTCGTGGGTCACACTGTTTGCTGATAACACTTAAAACCATCGATTGGCCTTGACTCATTAAATCCAACATACTTGTACAGGGCATCTGTGCAGGATCTGAATCGGTGCGGTAGTAGCCAACGCGGCAAACGCAGTTAGTAGCTCCCTCATTAGTGGTGCGGCTGTTGATAGGACACTGCTGGCACAGCTGATCTCCCTGGGATGGTTTGAAGAATCCAGAGGAGCATGCTGGATAAAAACAGGCAACATATTACGACAACATTTTAGTCTGGTTAAGAGCACACCATTAGGACTATTAAGTAGTAAGCCATTGTCATTGTGTGTTGGAATACAGCCTTTATTTTTTGTCTGTAAATCCGTAGACACATAGAGACTATGCAATCACAATACATTCATATGGGCCTCTGGTGCTGCTGGTAAGCTTGGCCTCTCACTGTTCAGCTTTTGTTTGACACACAAAGAGCAAAGCTCTACTTAGAAATATCTGACTACTCTCACAAAGGCAATGAAAAATTCCAGATCCATTTCCCTCTCAAAACCACCCGAAAGCACAGCAGAACCACATTTCTATTTGGGCGTTTAAGAATTAGTATTTTAACCCTTTAACCCACAGTTAAGCACTTTTCATGAATATCCAGGGTTATTAAATGAGTACCAAGAGTACGTTTTCAATTTTGTTATGTTGCAGCCTGTTAGGACTTTTTTTTCTTATTATTAATCTACACTTAGTACCCCATAGTGACAACATCAAAACAAAATTTTAGAAATTCTGTATATTTCTTAAAGAGAAAAAAAAAAGAAATATATCATGTACTTAAGTATTCAGACCTTTCTTAACAACAATTAAAATTTAGCTCAAGACCCTATAGGCCTCACTGACCATGTTAAATGTCCATGACAGCACAATTAGAAGAAGACTGAACATGTACAGTATGGTTTGTTTGGAATGGTTGCCAGTAGAAAGTCTCTTCTGCCTAAAATGCATTTGAACTAGTTTTAATGTCGTCAACGAAAATAAAGACGAAAACCTTGACGATGACCTTATTTCCTATGACTAAGATGGGATGATGACGAGACTTCATGGATATCAATGAACAGTGACAGTGATGAAATCAGCATGCAATATTGTTGACGAAAAAAGATGAGACTAAAATGTGGTTGTAAAAAAATAAAACCTAATACAACATCTGTCCTTATTTTCATCAACATATATTTTCGTCACAATCCGTTGCGGTACGGTGTTCATTCATTATGGCACCAGCAGCAGTTTCCAGGGTCACGGCGCGCGGCATATCAGGAGTAAAGTCATTTTTAACTCTTCATCATCACAGCAGTGTGGGCGTTTCCACAAATCTGAAGAGACGCATCAAGGCACACCATACAAATCACGCAGTATTAGAGTCTATTTGTGGTAATTATGTTACCAAATGTTAACATAATTATGTTGTGATGTAATTTATTTTATAGTTAAACCATTGTCAAATACATTAAGCTAACAGGCTAGCAAATGATTGTGACCCACAGGAGCTATACTTACTGTACAACCGTGCAAATGTGTAAATTCATACAATAAAATAAAAAGTTTCCAAACACTGTATATATTGTCCATACTGCTTCAATTGTTTTGTAGTTTAAAAAAATATAGACATGCAGCCGTTGTTGTGATGGTTAAAAATAAATATAATTAGCTGAACACATCAGATGAAATACATATTTCAAATGTTAAGATAATTATTTTGTAAAAGAAACTTAAAAAATGGATTTGGCTAGATTACAGTAGACTGTAGGGTTAATTAATTATAATCTTATTGCTAAAATGTTACGTTTTCATTGACTAATACTAGACTAAAATACTTAAGGGTACCTCTGACTAAAACGAGACTAAAATGTCCAGACTTTTAGTCGACTAAAACTTGACTCAACAAAAATAGGATAAGATTGACTAAGTATGATAAAAACTAACAGGGACATTTATCCCGGGACTAAGACTAAGGCGAAAATAGAGGACAAAATCAATGCTAATCTAAACAAACCACAAGACTTCCTCGAAAAGAAATTCCTATGGACAAATGGAACCGAAGTGGAGTTGTTTGGCCTTAATGCCCAGTGCCATGTTTGGCAAAAACCAAACAGAATTTCAGCAGAAAGATCTCACTCACACTGTCAAGCACACGGCAGTGCAGGGGTGATGATTTTGGCTTATTTTTGTAGCCACAGGACCTGGACACCTTGCAGTCATTAAGTTGACCACCTCCTCTGTATACCAAAGTATTCTAGAGGCAAATGTGAAGCTTGTTCAAAATTGGGTCATGGAACAGGACAATGATCCAAAGCACACCAGTAAATTTATATCAGAATGGCTGAAAAATTTAAGAATCAAGGTTTTGGAATGGCCCAGTCAAAAGTCCAGACCAGAGACTCATAAAGGCATACAGGAAACAATTACTTTCATTTATTGCTGCTAAAGATGGATTTACAAGCTATTGAATCACGGGTGGTACTTACAGTACATAGTATTGCTTACTGTACATGTTTTTATTATTATTTTTGTTACATAAGTAATGGTATGGTGAAAAAAATGATGCTGTTTGTCTGAGATTTATCTAATACCTAGCCCCGCTACGATCAGATGATTGTTATTATACAAAAGAAATAAAAGAGTATTAAAACTTTTGAACACGTATACAGTATATCTGCTAACAGCCAGAAACAGTTCTATTCACATGCACACACATCATGTACATCAGAATAAACAGTAATTACATTATTAATTAAACAATAATTACATAAATAACACAAAGTATTCCTGCCCGTGAGTATGTGTTTATAAGGCATAAAACCTTTTCACAGGCAAACGTTGCATCAAAGGTGTAAAAATGCAGTGAAAAATAAAAACAACTTACCAGGGTGCCATTAAGACATCATTTTTAGAAGCTGATTTCAAATAATGGATTTATTTTGTCCTCAAATGGTGGAAATGGCCTCACGCAAAGGTAATTTCTGCTATTTTGTTTCATTCATTTGTGCTGACTTTCAGGCTTATTGCAGGTGCTAAATAAATCTATTGGCACTCAAACCTCTGGTCATGTGTTTTGCACTTCAGGTAAAAAAAAAAAAAAAAAAAAGTACCTAAATTGTCTGTTCATTAAGGCGAGCATGCGAAATGGCTGAGGAGTGCTCTTTTGCTCAAGTAATGCTTCACAGACCCTGTTAAGACATCAGCTTGTGTGTACTTTTTTTTTTTTTCAGGTAACATTTTTCTACACCTTTAGGAAACGAGACAGCTGCTATTACAGTACTTGCCGGTTACGGGATATGATATGTAACTGCTGCGTTGTGATTTGGCAGGTAATAAAGTCTCCTAAACTTTCTCATCCATTTTGTGGCTGATGGCTGGATGATCCTGTCCGTCATCTCCTCATTACAAATCAATCAGCAGCTTCAAGCCAACATCAATATAACGATACAAAAACAGGTTTTTCCATGAAATAGAGTAATAATAAGCCAAGTCTGTCTGACATTTAGAAATGAAAAAAAAAAAAAGGCAAATTAAATACGTGACACGTTTTGTGTAGGTGCGAGGCAGTCTGCTTTCCAGAAAACACGTTGAGCATGAGTGAGCACAATGAAGCTCATTCTATTAGGCTAATATCTCACGGTGGGTTTGACAGCAGTACATTAGTCTTGGCTGTATCTTCCATGTCTGTGATTGATGACAGAGCGTTTGCTTTCCATCAGGAGGAATATAAGGATTACACATTCTCCCATCAGTTAGCCAAAATGAAGGAGGTCCAGCACGAGGTATTGGTTATGCTCCAGTGGGCCGAGGGGTGAGTGGCAGAAACACGAGCGAACAGGAATGGGATTTAACATCAGCACTTCCACAGGGAGCCACAAAGCAGAGAACAAGGAAAGCAATATCCTGGTAATTTATAAGCCATGTACTGGATATCAGTACAAAATTGTTTAAGGAGCAGATGGGAATAAGACTAAAAAAGAGAAAGAGAGTGTGAGCTTGCGGGTTCGCAGCTCCAGATTTTATAGCTCTGTTCTAGGGTGTGATTTCTGACCCGACAAAAGAAGCTTGTTTATGATGCTAATGTTCTGTTTCGCATGACAGTCAATACATTATCATGTGGTGAGACGGGATAGTACTGCAGGTGTTTTTAAATGTCTCTGTAGGCTTAGATGCAAAAAAATTATAGAGGTTACAAAGAGTGTATAGCTTTTCCACATTTGGAAATGTGGGTTACTCTACCGTGCTACCAGATGACTTGGAAATTTGTCAGTAATTGGACCCATGTGGAAGCCATCAGCATGTTTGGAGACAAAAGGGGACCAGCACCTGATACCCACCATAAAATAGGGACTTGGATCATTAATGCTTTGTAGCTGTTTTATGACTGGCACTTCAGGGGTCTTTTATGGCACCGTGAATTCTGTTAAGTCCAAGAATATTTCAGTACAAAGCCAGATCACTTTCCTGGACAGGCATCACAAACTATTAATTCTAAGAAAAGCCAGTGTTTTTAAAAAAGACATTTGTAATGCGTATTTGTACTGTAAATGAAGCAAAAACCATGTTTAAACCACTAATTACATACCTATGGTATTATACTGTACCTACTGTATGAAATGTATACACTATATCGCATTATAGCTTAAAAATCTCCCTTTTTCACTTTTAACTATATATGTATTTTATAAATAGATATTTAAAATTTACAGGGGGGGCGTTCAAGTCAAACCGGGACTTGAATGAAGGCGTAAAAACAGGTTGACATTTACAGAAGACCTCAAGCACAGTATGGTGATGAGACGTATAGCCGCAGTAAAACGTTTAAAATGGTGCAAACAGTTTAAAGAAGGCTATACATCTGTGAATGATGATCCTGGCCGAGGTGGCTTGGAGCCCACTGCAGACGTTTCTGTGAACATTCAGCGAGTCAAACATCCGATCCTTGAAAATCAATGGATCCATATCAGCCACTTGAAAGAGATGCACCTGTCTGTGCAACAGTCCTGACCTTTTTCCAAGGCATTTCGACATTTTTGAGCCATTACAGGAGTTCCTGGGAGGCCATGTGTTTCAGATGTGATGTCTGTTCATTGCTCCGGCATACTGAGAAAACCTTGTAAAATGAGTACATTATTGTGGCAGAAGATCATATAGAGAAATAAAGGTAGTTTTTACTCTCACAACTGTGTTCTGCACAATCAAAAGTCCCTGTTTGACTTGAACACACTGCAGTATACCTTAATGTACGCATTTTTGCTCCTTTTCAATAATGGAAACCGCACAACAAAACTGAATGAGAGAGAAAGAGTTGTCCTGAATTTCATTTTTCTCCTAAACGCAGCAGGCACTGGCACTGTAGCCTTCTTCCTCAGACAACTGTAATTACATAATGTATTGATGCAATCTCTTCCAGGTCTTGTGTCATAGATTAAAGTTTGTAGCGAGCTTTGAGGAATCTGTATCTGAGCTTTCTCATTACTCCCCCTACCTTTCCTTGGTCTATTTCAGCAGGAAGCTGCGTGAGTAACTCTCTGCGTCGTTTCACGCAGCGGGAGAAATATTAATATCCATTAGAGGTACCTAGGTGCACTCTAACTCCGCTGCAGGGGAATGCTGGGAGATGAGCTCCATCCAGTTCATTACCACTCTACTGAGTCTCAGGATGTCAGGGAAGTGAATGCGACATTCATTACCTGCACTGATGACACAATGTGGCTATAGGAATGGCAAAATGTATAGAATGAAACTTGGCATAGTAGAGCTTACATGCTATAGAAACATGGTTTTGATTTGCACATTCATGAAATTATTCAATCACGCCAAAAGCAAAAATATGATATCATTTTTTTATATGATATCAGCAAGCATACCATTCCAGAACATGGTAGTCTGAGTCAATCTAGTTTTAGTATTTTAGAAACTGCTGATCTGTGGTTTTCTTCTTACAGATTTTAGTGCAAAAAAAAACAAAAGACATTCAATAAGCATTGGTCCTGCTGGTAGAAATACATTATCTGGTTGATAGGATTGGCCAGAGAAAAAAAAAATTGCCAGACTTGGTTTGACATTTTGGATTGAGTGAACAGAAAAGCTATGGTAACCCAACCACCCACTCTTTACAACCAAGGGAAATAGAAAAATGTCTCAAAAAGCAAAACATATCAATGTTTGAGGCAGATGGGCTACAATAGCAGATGACCACATTGGATTTGACCTGTGTTAGCCATGAACATGAGTCTACACTGGGCACAGTCTCCCAAAACTGGACAGTTAAAGACTGGAAAACGTCTCGATTATGATTTTATGCATTCAGCTGCTGCCTCATGATTGGCTAATGTGATAATGGCATATATGAAAGTACACATTTCTATACTAGAAGAGGTCCCTGGCTGCAAAAACTATTGGACCTGTTACAAGAGCTACATCAAATAAATTTTAAATACATACCGGATTCCAAAAAAGTTGGGACACTAAACAAATTGTGAATAAAAACTGAATGCAATGATGTGGAG
>JAQQZT010000015.1:10818095-10831963 GCA_030068275.1 Clarias platycephalus | reverse complement strand
ATCTCCACATCATTGCATTCAGTTTTTATTCACAATTTGTTTAGTGTCCCAACTTTTTTGGAATCCGGTTTATATATGTATATGATGCATTCTCTGAATATATTCTGACGTGTGTGTGTGAATGTATTAGCTGAAAGCAGCAAAACAGTTTTGGGCTATGTGTGTGACAGCCAGTCAGCAGTTAAAAGCTCAAAGAGCATATGGTGCTCAAGCCAAATCCAGGTTTCTGCATCCCAGTGCAAATCTGCAGATGCTTCTTGACGTATAGTATACCATACATAATCATCCAAAACTAAAATATGGAGCCTTACAGCATGATCACATCTGCGCTAGTAATAATGTACATTAACGCTACACGAATGATGCCCTTTTTACTCATTATATGTGATCATCGTAGGCATTAACTCCTATACAGAATGTAGGTAAAAATTGGCAGAAGAAAATTAGGGGAAATTACACACACACACACACACACACACCCCCCACACACACACACAAAAATGGGGCCCTTTTGAGAAAATCCAAAACATGGCGCTAGCTCGCTACGTAGCGCTTGAAAATGACTCAGCTACATAGTTAGCTACTGTGTATGAGTTTCTAAAAAAGATTTACAATATAAACAATTAAATTTTTTCCTGCCATTCTATTAAAATCACAACCACTTTTTTTTTTTTTACATTATTCTTTTAAATTCATTGTAATGCATACAGGTTTGCATTAATGGTGGAAAAATGGTGCAGTTCCTCTATAATCCTGCAGGTGGTGCGTTGTACACTATTCACATATTGGCAGACAGCACGCAGCCTATATAGAGGAGCAAATTATTTACTGAGTTTAATTAGAATTGTAACAAAATCTTTATAAAATAAATAAAAAAAGATGTAATGTCGAATTGGGATATTTTATGAAATATGATGGTAAGAGGATCACAATACAAATCAAATTGGCACCTACATGTACGTATCATCATAATATTGTATCAGCTGCTCTCTGGTGATTCCAATCCTTAATAGCTAGCTATAATACTTTGTACTCCCTGGGTGATAGCAGAGCCTTGATGGGAGAGTGCCATAATGATGGATGGGAATTGGCTATGGCTAAATTATGTAGAAAATCTGGAAAAATCCATGTCATTTTGGCATTTGATATTGTATACTTAATAAATCAGGCTTCATTTTGTTATATAACGCCTGATGACATATACTGTTTGATGAACTGTCTGATCCCAAAAAAATAATAAGAATTATATACACATCATAAATAATACCTCTTGCTCTCAAAACCACTCTTCCACAATTCCTCTTGCCATTGTTGTCCTGGAATATGCATGTGCTATCAGTGAAGAAAAAAATGCATTGCTAGAACAACCTGGCCATTCAGTACATGGAGATAGTCAGTTGACCCTTTTTCACTGCCACATAATGTTGCTGAGCCTACATCAGCCAAACTGGAGCAACCCCAGATCAAAACACTGCCTCCAAAGGCTTGTACAGTGGGCACTATGCATGAAGGATGCATTGCATCATGCAATTCCCCCCTTTTTTATCTGTATTTTTTGACCAGACAATGTATTTGATGAACTTCAGAAGTAGATAAAAATAATTTTTGCCTGTGCAAAAGACAAGCTCCCAGCTGTTATGTAAATTAACAGACATTAACAGACTTATTAGGGCTCTTTAGGAAGGTCGAAATTTGTCATAAGGAATAACAATTCTCTGTAATAAAAGTAATAAATTCTCTGATGCTGCGTTCCGATCAACTAGTACGGCAGTTCCCTGTGAGGTAGACTGCACAGGATATTCAGGTATTATAAGTAAGGCTCTGAATCGTTGGGAACAAAACTACTCAATTCAAATGGAACTGTGGTGTAGGGAACAACCGTACAATGGTTCATCACTTCACCCAAAGAAGACAAGCACAATTACCCATCAGTCACTGTATATCAGTGGAGCGCAAAAAAATAAAATAAAATAAAACAAGACCTTGTATTAATCTCATGCACCATTCATTATTATCAAGGGCAACATAATGTTACTTTAACTTAATTTGTAAGCAATCTACATACAGTATAAGTGTTCATTTGTTAATAGTACATAGGCTATTATTCTGCATACTATTAATCTCTTTAGGAAAACTGGTCCATTGGCTGCTCCCATCGATGGGTCACCACAGCGATGTCCCTCCTGACGCAATCTTGCCATTTTATCCAAGTTTGGGACTGCCACTGTATCCGGTTGCTTGGGTTTGGGCACATGGCAGGTGAGAAACCTACCACCGAGCCACCAATGCCCCAGAAAAGTTTTGTAATGTATGTTTTGTCTTAATATATAAATCAATATTTTATTTCAGAAGTGTAAAAATGTTCATCGTAACTGAACAGGTATCCGAGGTGTTTATATTACCAGGGCATCGCCCTGAGGAAGCAATGTCTGCATTGGTGACATTGCAGGGTGTTCGTAATAGAGTATTATTGCCAGAGGAAGTTTCCTTAACCAACATTCCCTGTACTGGGAACAGGAAACGCCAAGCACACTTCACACAGAATGGAATGGAACACAGCACAACTCTTCAAACTTTGAAGAGGAACCATGTGCTCTACTAAGAAGCTGACTAAGGATGTGAAAATTAATCTAATTGATGCCCACAAAGCAATTGAAAGCTATGAAAAGAAATTAAAACACCTCCAGCTCACTATTTCCACTGTCTAAAACACCACTTAAAACCTGGATAAGTCAAGGCAAGATCTTTAAGACTAAGAAAGCTCTCAGGTAAAACTGCCAATATGCTGGCAACGAAAATTCCCCTTATTACAACAAAGACCTGCAAGTGAGGTGGTGCAGCAGTCTACTCTACTCAAATCATCTGCATGCGAGAGCCGAAGAAAACCATACCAGCGTCCTTGTGACAAACATGAAGATCTGATGTATGCAAAATAATATCTATATTGGAAAAAAAATTGAAGTATTTGGCCACAATCGATGAAAAGAGCTTCTTGCCTCTGCTGGTGAATGTATTATATTATACTGCACCGCAGAATGGATTTCTGTAAGTAATCAGTAAAGAAATTGGAATAGGTGTCTACAACAGGACATTGAAGTAAATCAAACTTAAAAATCTACCATTTACTACATTACCATGAACAATGACTACAACTATGACATCCGAAACGTGATGTGCATGTAAAAGGATTCAAGAAGATCTCGGAGTCAAAAGTGTTCTACAACGAAGAGTGAGTTAAAATACACTAATCAAGAACTGAAAGACTACTGTAGCTGGCTAGGAAAAAAAAAACATTTACAAGCTGTGCTATCTGGCAAAGTGGTTGCTGCTATGCGATGTCCCGACTTCATAGGGTGTCTTAATTTTGGTGAAAACAATTAACAAAATCTGACCTATGCAACAGTACAATGCTGTTTTACAGGGGACAAAAAAGAGTGAACAGGTGTCTCGGGGTTCTATGGTCAATCAATTGCATTATTTAACTTTACAAAAGTACAACTGGAACATAATCACTCACTCACCGTCTATACTGCTTTATCCTGTACTGGGGCCTGGAGCCTATCCCAGAAGACCTAGGGCATGAGACAGGCTACACCCTGGATGGAGTGCCAATCCATTGCAAGGCACACACACACATGCCAATTGGCAACGCCAATCAGCCTAATCTGCATGTCTTTGGACTGTGGTAGGAGTACCCAGAGGAAACCCGAGGTGCAAGGCGACAGTGCTAACCACTAATGACATATGACACTATATAACACTCTGACATAGCATGTGCATACTTCTGGATAAGCAGTTTAGACTCTTAGTGGCAAATAGTGAAACAAAGGCACACAAGAACGTTTCAACATGAAAAACGGTTAATTGAACACGAAGTCTTTGGCAAAGCTTTCACTGTCTAATTGCTAACTACTGTAGTTCCACTGTCAATGTCACTTTTCTCTCTTTAGCCCTAGATATGTTTAGAAGTTTCTAAGCCCTTTAAATAGAGTCTCACATCTGCAGCCACAAATTTTCCAATTGCCTTGGTGGGTTTTTCTTCTACTTGGATTGAATCTGCGATGAAAGACTGCCTGAAATCAGCTGTGTGTGTGTGTGTGTGTGTATGTGTGTAGGTTTTCATCCAATTCCACCCAACAACTTACCACAGATGTTTGGGCATGTTTGCGGTGTTAGCACTCGTGCAATGGTATTCCCCACAATTTACTGACCTTCAGTAGTATAACGTGCTCCCATATACCAGACCTTAAAGATATCCAGTTCCTGCTAGTAGTGTATTGGCTTCTGAAATACAGTGTGCGTAGGAGACATAGGCTATAAGCGGCCGTAGAAACACATTCAACCCATCATCTGGAGATTGTACAGTAAGTTCTCAGGTGATGCAACGGCCATCCATACCCACGAGTCTAGAGAACAGATGGCCGTGGTCTCCCAGGGGGGACGGGTGGCATTCCCGTACTCTCACATCAATCATAGGGACACTAGCCAATCATGGGCGTCTGTGAGCTCGCATGAGCAGAAGGTGCAGATAACGCTTTCCTCCATGTGTTAGGTCATCACCAACGTTGTGTGAACAGCAGTGCAAAATAGATGCGCTCAGCTGGCATCATGTGTCTCGGAGGAAGTGATACGTGATAGACTTCGCCTTTGACGGTTGGTAGTTGTCGCCTTGATAGAAGAGTAGCATTACAGAGAATTAGGTGGGAATCCAGAAGAGTTGAGTTTGATCAGTTGTAAACATGTTTATTATACAACAATAATCAGACCAAACAATTGGATTGGACAAGAGGCATTCCTACGAGTGGTGATAGTACAGTAAGTACATCACTTGGACGTTTAACAATTGTTAATCACACTAATTTTCGGCCGCAGGTGGATGAAAGTATGACCTGTATCGTAAACCATTATGATGACGGAGCAATTGCCTGCCAAAAAAACACATTCAAAGACAGTCACATAAGCACTTTCAGCAAGAAAACTAATCTGATAACATTGTCATCTCAAAAAAAAAATTAACTAATATTTCCTTCTACAGTAAGTCGTTCAAAATCACATATGGATTATGTTCTTTTATATACTGTATGGTTACAGAGCTAACTAGCTCCTAACATAAGGCTGAATTCCAAATCGCTCCCAACCCCCACCTGATCAAGGGCACTGTGACAATGGATTGTACACCGTACATACTGTAGAGCAAAGGCTTTCCTTTTTAATGCTATTAGGAATTCAACCCCGGAATGTGATTATTTTTTCCTGTGCAATCGTTCTTTGTTGTGTAAGGTCCAGCCTGAATAAATAAATAAATAAATGTCAATAAAGGGGAGTTCAGACAGACAGATAATAAAAATAAGCTGGCATAAAGTATGCATGGACCAGACAGGCAACTGTATTCCAGTTACTGTAGGATGAAAGCCCAGACATCACATGATCACTCACTTCTCAATGCCACACACAAACACACACACACATACAGTAGGATGCTAATTTGTATATATACTGTATAAATAACTACTGTGAACTCATTTAATTATCTAATTATCATAAAAACTGTAAAAAAAAACAACAACAACAACAAGTAGTTTAAATCATACTGTACCACACTACAGTATATGCCATGAGAAAATATTCCGATTAAGGAGTAAAGATCTTAACCCTATGCACAGTATTTATTTGAAATATACAGTACTGTCCTTGCACACTGTCCTACAGTAACAATGCGTTTCTTGTTCAAACTATTATGAAAAAAAAAATACAGGATTTATTAACTTACTAAAAACAGATTGTTTTAGGAAAATGGGGAAATAAAATGCATGATCTTTGGGATTTCATAAGACAATGTTCAGACAATACTTCAGAGAATACCCTGAGAGGCGACGGCAAGAGAAGGACAACTCAGAAAGATTACTAAAAACTCATAAGATGGGCCTGCTGGTGAAGAAGATAGGAAGAAACACATGGCATATAATAATACGACCAGTGTGTTTAGAACGTTGCTTTCCTTTCTCTTTACTAAGTGGATAAAAACACCTAAAATTAATATGAATGAAGTTAATAACTCATAAAAGTAACCATATACAGTAAGTCCCCCCATATGAACAATCGAGTTACAACTTATCGAAGATAAGAACATGCATTCACGCATGTTCACTCGCGGAACTTAGATCACATGTCTGCCGTACATTGTGACGTGAATGCAGTGTGCATCTGAGGATGTCCAGAAGCCAGTGCAAAAAGAACCGGCAAGCAATAATGATGGAGAAAAAAGTGAAATGAATCGAGAGAATGGAGCATGTGTGTGTGGATGCGCACAAGTGTCATTAGAGAGGTTCCTTGTTAAAGAAGTTTCCCAACAGAGAAGTGTTTCCGTTAGTGTGTGTGTGTGTATGTGAAAGTCGTCCTACACAGTAGCCCCCTCCCTCCTCCTCTCCCGTCTTATTTTAGCTTTACACACTCACTCACTCACTAACAGAAACACTGCTCTGTCGGGATTCTTTTCAAAAGTAAAGTGCAGGTTAATTTGTTTTATTTTTAATTTAGATTTTGTATTAATTATTTTTATATTGATATTTTTGGGTTGTGGAACGAATCATCAGTTTCCATTATTTCTTATGGGACTTTGATATACAAGCACACTTCTGGAACAAATTATGCTCGCAATCCAAGGTTTAACAGTACATGGTTAACCTAGTTATTATTTGTTGGACTAACGAACAAATTGGATTTATGAACAATCTCTCAGAATGGAACTCGTTCATACAGTATGTTGAGGACTTATTGTCTATATACTCCAATTTTCTGTAGCACTCTAGGTTAAGCATATGGTTGATAAGGCAAGACTGACCACCTGGTCTCACAAACAACAGACTTACTTGAGCACATACAAGTGTTGCCATTGGGTTCTAATTTTGCCGGTAAATTTCAATCATAATGCCTTTGCATTACTAGGTGACCTCCATCATCTGAATGAAACACTCAAATGAGACAGTTTTCTGAATTTCAACAGATACCACACTGGGTAATGAAGCTATACATTTACTAAATGAAACCTTTCCTTGAGTTGCTAAAGTATTTTTTTAAGAGGTTCAACAGGATCATGCAATAAATGAGGTTTGAAGTGAAGTTTGAACTGTGATATTGTAGAGTGTTAAACATGAAGCACGTCAACTGAGTTTTAAATTAGCACATCTACTACAAGGGTTACAGTTAATTGCAAAGCTGTAAGGAGTGAAGTAAAAATGCACAGAAATGAGAATTTTATCCTTTTTCTCAGTGGTAAAAAAAAAAAAAGTAGTTACATTTTTTCACCTTTTTATATGTTAGTTAAGAGTTCTGATTTTAAATGAGATTTTCTAGTAGCAAGAGGACCATCTGGTCCCAGTAAAGAAATGAAGAAAGGTTGAGGTTTATACGTATACTGCAGATAGGAATAGATTGTAGTAAAGTTACATTCCCAGAGAATGGCAAAGTGAGTGTGACTGGACTAGATCTTAAAATGAAAGTTTAACAAGGGGGAGATGAAAACTGAAAGAGACAAAACATTTTAAATCAGTCCTCTAAAATTCATTTCTCATGACTATCATTTATTCTTGTGCAGTTTTCTTCAGAAGTTAAATCTTTTTCCTAAGATAGCCGACCTGCTTCTTTACCATTCCGTTTCCTATTGTAGTGGAAATTCACCTGCAAAATGAAAAATCACTGGATGTGCACAATTAAATATTTAATTCAATCAGCAATTGCCTGGGTAACACCTCCTACCTTACCATCCTTAATTCAGAGTTTTAAATTCTTATTAGTACCATGTAGCCAAAAGGTGGGGAGAATCAAACAGACAAAATTTTGAAAAAAACATCTTGACGTGTTCCATTCCTCATCTTATGCCCCCCTAAATAACTTTACAGTTTTATTATATGTACCCTGTATATAAGATAATATACAATATTGTTGGTGTTGTCATATCTAATACAAGCGACCTAAACACGTGTAAATATGCCTGCTTACTTTGATTATATTTGACTGATTTTATTACTTGGACCCCATAATAATGTCCCTTTGAAACTCTGGAAAGGAAAACACACTGATGTGGATATTACACATCTGTTATGCATTGTTCTAACAGTCTCCCGTACTGTAACACGGCACCACGGCTTTTCAGCC
Organism: Clarias platycephalus; assembly: GCA_030068275.1. NCBI lineage: Eukaryota > Metazoa > Chordata > Actinopteri > Siluriformes > Clariidae > Clarias > Clarias platycephalus. The sequence continues at coordinate 10,823,809 of JAQQZT010000015.1, read as the reverse complement.
ATCTTGTTTTCATCCTCGGTTAGCCTCATTAACTCCAGACGACTTCCGAGGGAATTCGACCAAATTTTCATCACCGACCCGGGGGACTTGCGGATTAGCCCTGGATCCTTCAGAAAGGCATGGGATTATCCAGCAGGATAGACTGGAGCCTGAGAGGCGCTAAGACAGGAATCCTACGCGTTAAAAGCCCTGAGACAGACTGAAAGCCAGCAGGGGCACAAGGGCCAAAGCTGAGAGCAGATGACAGCCTAATATGAAGGGGGAAAAGTTCCAAAACACACGCTCGCATTAATGTAGGGCACGAGAATAAAGTAGAGGAAACTCTTTTGAGTTATGTCACTCAGGCGCTCTTTGAAATGGTCTGTAATCTGCAGGATGACATTATATTTAGTGCGTGAGGCTCAGAAAGATGAAAGTACTTCTTTAAAATATAGCCTAGCGCCCAGACACCGAACATACAATAGTGTTCTGATTAAATGATGATATGAAATTGTATACTTTAATAAAGACAGTATAGTCAAAGCTCATCTAATCGCTTTTTAATCCTAAAACTTGGCTTTCATTGACAAAAGTCCCAGACGACAATCCCACCATTCCGACTGAAGCATAATAGAGTGGGAATGCTGAATACTGTCCTGAAATTCCAGAGACACCTTCTCCTAAAGATTATGCTTGAAAGCTACATGTAGCACGCATTGTTTGCCCAGAACAGCTCATTTTCATGAAATCGTGAATACAGGCTATTACTAAATAATACTTGTCTGAAATGGTGTCAAAACCAGTTTGGTGTTATTTATTCATTCATTGTGTATGCTGTTAATATTTCATTAGACCCCGGTGTCTTAGACTCGGCTCTCCAGGGAGCGGTTTTCTGCTGACTGATCCCATTGAGCCGTGAATGACAGTTGAAATGTATTCATTTCATCGGGAGCCGTAAATATTAATAGTGTCAGCTCCATCTGCTAACTTCTACCTGAGACAAAGGCCTCGGCGTTAACCCCGACAAGCTCTTTTATGCGACATTGTGACACCCGGTCCAAAGCTGGCTGTGTGGTGTCAACATTGCACATCCACAATACTTGCTGCTCCTTTTGTACGCCTGACAACGGAATCCGAACACGTCAGTCATAGGCGGCGCTGCCGGGGGAGAGAACTGGCAACGAGTGAATGGCAACGGCAGATAATATGACACTGACAAAGAGGCCCGGGCCTTCAGCATTATGCAGAGGGACAGCGTGGTGCGATTCGAACGAGCTCCTGCAATCAGTGCTTCGCTGCAGGATGTGCCGAGACTGACGACGCGGACGCACAGGTGCCGCACAGGGCTACTGAACAAATCGGATTTACAGGATGTGCTGTGTCGTGTATGAACTGTCTGCCAGAAAAGCCATTTAGTGCAAAAGAATGAGGGATAAATAAAAACGCACAAGATTTAGAAAAGGGTTCCACTTGAAACATTTCAAACTGTACTTTTCATTAATTCTACTCTCTGCCATTTGCACTGATAAATCAGGAAATTCAATTAAATTATTGCATGTAGCACTATATTCTACATTTTATCTTGTCATGCATGTATGCATTACATATTCAGCTGAGTGCAAAGGGCTTTTTCATAGTTAAGGAATATGTTTAATCCTGCTCCTGGGTTATATGAGTCCAGAGCCTGTGCAAGGCGAGAGTGCGCCATGGTTAGGAAACCAGAGAATCTCAAGGACAACCATGCAGACACGAGGAGAACTGAAAAACTTTTTCAGCCTTCGAGGATATTTTATGAATGCACAGTGTGGTGCAGTGTACACGATATCCCAAAATGCACCAGAATACCTTTTGTGTGTGTGTTTCGCAGAGAAGCGTTTAATATTAAAACAAGCTGCAATTAACCTTAAACCATGGATTGATGTTGCACCGCTCACAATCATTCCTGTATACACTTTATCTACATTAATTGAATCTAACAGCATATTTGGAGTTTGTGCAAGGTCTCCAGGTTTCACTTTGAAGCTCATGGTGTTGTTTGTTATTCTGTAAAGTCATGTGAGTGGGAGATAAATGCTATGCAAATGAATCACTCAAAAGTGCTTAAACGTGAACAGACACGGAGGGTAACAAATATATAGCAGAATCAGCACCATGCATATGAGCACTTCAATGAGAGAGAATGCGCACTTGTGTGAAAAGTTTGGTAATGAACTGCGCTGAGAGATTACCACTTGAATAAGAGTGATGTTCAGTGTCATTTCACAGCTGCAGCACTGCAGAGGCCTCCTCACGAGCTCCATTTCCTCTCAAGCCCCCACGTGAGCTTTTCTGCCGCTCATTTGAGCAGGTGTGTCTGTGTGGGGGTTTGTGGGCCATTTAGAGCCCCCAAGTAGGTCATTCGGGCACATTTATGTAAAAAAAAAAAAAAAAAAAAGAATCAGTTTGCATGCTGTTTTATGTTGGATTTTAACGATAGGGACATATCGAAAAGCAGTTTATGTTTAAAAAGACATTCTAAATCAATCGAGTACAGATCCGAGGCCCAACAAAGGAATCCTCATGTCTTTCTTTTGTCGAAGACAGTTTTTTCTTTGCTGAAGACTGAGAGAATAAGGAGAGGCGTGAGGAGGAGAGGCACTGACAGTCTTCGCTCATCGGACATTGTCTGGCTGTTGGAGACTGACGGACGGAGCCTAGACTCCTGACGGGCCTTTGATCAATGAGTGCCTCGTCGATGACAACAGGACACCTGCTTCTCATCAAAGAGAAGAAGGCCTGCTAGAGGCAGCATGGACAGCCAGCACTCAGCATAGATTAACCCTTATAACCACAGAAATGATCCTGCTGCAGATTTACAGCCTTTTTAGATAAAGAATGAATTACAGCCAATGCATACATAGCTGAGACACAATGCACTGATTGTATACAAATAAAAGGAATGGAATGAAAAGATTAAGATCACAAAGAAGGATCACTATATATACTGTACACATACACACAGTATACACATATGAAATTCATTGGATTCACCTCGTGCCACATGCTGTGGTTTGCAGGGTGGAGCCTCCCTCGATCTGACTAATTCGTCCAGCAGATGCCATGGGTGCTGGATCAGATTGGGAGCTAGGGAGTTGGTGGCTTTGGGCTCTTTGCCTGCTGGGCCCCATGCATGGTGGGCTGTGGTTTACTGAGTGTTCTAGTGCCATTCTATTGTGGCCAGCATTGAGTTTTTATGTGATTTGTGTTGCATTGGCTTTTCTATGGGATTGGATTGTACAGGCTGGACTTGAATCCCAATGGGGGAGCCTTGGGTACCTATCATCCTGTCACCAGTTTGCTTGTGTCGATTTGGTGTTGATGTTATGGATAATCAGTGTATAAAGACAGGGCATTACAAGCTTTCTTCTGTCCAGTGAGAAAACTTGATTTTGCCCTGACATGACAGTGTAATGTCTGCTCAAAGCAAAGGTCAACTCCAAAGCAGCTGCTTTCTTGCATGCACAATCAATGAAGTGGAAAATCTTGTTGCCACAAGAAAGTGAGTAAAGTGAGTAAGACTGCACGATATAGTCAACCACAATCCAACTACGCTAATGTTTAAGCCAAGGTTTAGATCTAAGTACAGATACTTACAAACATTCGAGTTATGGATTTCCGCAGGTACAGACGGACCATGGTTCTACTTCCGGTTCAAGCACGGAAGTAGCGCACGTGTATTGTACAAAGAGTAGACACTGCAGTGCACCAGATACCAACATTTATAGTTATATTCTATATTTTCAGTGTGTAAGTGTATGAAATGTATAAAATGTCTAGTGTGCGTGTGTGGGTGCGGAAGAAATGCGGAAGAAATTAGTAGACCTCACTGGTTTCCATAAATCAGGCCAGAAGCACAATGATAAAATACTGCTGTCCTGTAAAGCTGCCCTGATGGTGACTATTCAGAATTTCGGAAAATCCTCAACAAAGCAGAGTTCAAAGTAGAGACCTGCACTCCCGCGGGAGTACCGCGGGACCCAGCGCACGGAGTGAGGCGCGGGACAAGATTTGATGGGTGAATGCAGGTGCGGGCGGGAAGGTCCTCATGTATGTGCGGGTTGCGGGAGAATAAAATTAATCGCGGGACTCCGGCAAAATGGAATTATCTTAAAATTTATTTATTTTAAACAAATACTATATTATTTATCTACTCAGGCCACATAATGGCAGTGTGGGGAAAGGGGACAGATTAAGTCAAGTGGATTGGTATGCTTTATATTGTATATTCTGTCACAGGTGTATAAAACTCACTTTGTCTGACTTAGGAACAAATTGGACTTATGAACATGCTCCCGGAACAGAACTTGTCCGTAAGTAGGGGACAACCTGTATTAAGTTATTATTTCGCTTAATACAAGACAAATCAATCACTCACCTCAGCATGTGTCAGCATTTATCAGCACACCAAGGTCAAGGTATGTAATGTTTCTTCTCAAATACATATGACATGTATTGTGAGGAATAGGCTTTATAAAAGTTACACTTATTATTACCCCTTCTCAAACACAACAGAATTAGGAGTAAAAATGGAAACAAAAAATAAAAAACAACAAATATATGCAAAATGATGTATACCTATTTAATTAGTAGATCCTCTCATTCCACTTTAATCCTCTTATTTCCTTTTTTTTTTTTTACATCCCTATAATTCTGTAAAGCATAAAATCAAATGTAATTCATTGCAGAAGACTAGTAAGTACAAACACGGATCAGAGGCTTCATTTGTGCATAAAAACATAAAAAGACCAAAACCAACTAATTCTCGTTCATTTGCAAATTAATTGAAAACACATATACCTTTTTTTAGAAGCATTTGTTCTTGTCGAGTTTAAACTATGTCTCATAAAGACCATCCGTCTGTTCAGTCATATTTACGCTAACGTTTACTCATTTGGCTGTCACTTTTATCCAAAGCAGCCTGAAATTGATAAAGGATATACAACTGAGTAGTTGAGGATTAATAAGCTAAAGGGGCAGATCGGTGATGTTCGGATTCAAACTCACAACCTTCTGCTCAGTAGCCCAGTACTCTACTCACTGAGGTCGCAAAACCTGAATGGTTGTATCGATGTTAAATCAGATTTGCCAACATTGACCCACTGATGTACTTTATGCTGTAAAGCTGTGATATGATAACTGATAAGATAAGAAATAGACATTGGGACATAGGAGAAAAAAAATCTAGACCAATCGAGACTCTCTACTTCCGAGTCAGTCTTCCAGTGCAAGTTAAGAAAGCGTGTTTCATAAGCAGTACGGTTTCTCTTGTGGTATTCCTCTTGCCATCATGAATGCTTCTGGGTCCCCCTCCATTGCAGCCAGTGGACAGCGCTAACGTTACTTCAACACAACAATGGCTAAAACGCACTGACATACTTGCCCTTTCTGTATTTTGCTGCTAGAAGACTGACCTGGAGGTTTAAGTCACATTGTCTATATTTTTTTTCCTCTTGTTTCTCCAGATTTTTTTTCCTACATCAGATTTTTTTTATTATTTAATCGCAAAAGGCTGCAATATATTAGAGTTAATGTGAGCATAGTAAGGAATTTATGTAGAGTTTGTCAAAAATGTAAGCATTTGTTTTTTTCCCCTGATTTTCTCCCTAATTTACTGTACCTAATTCCTCCCCGTCACTAGGGGGCTCCCACGTTAAGGCTACTACTACCACTCAGCCGGGAGGGCCGAAGACTATCAC
>JAQQZT010000015.1:10772872-10794817 GCA_030068275.1 Clarias platycephalus | reverse complement strand
CGGGAATCGAGCCTGGCCGGGAATCGAACCCGGACCCTGGAGGTGCAAGGCGACAGTGATAACCACTACACCACCGTACATTTAAAAAAAGTAAAAATAAATCCCGACAGATAAGTGTTTCCGTTTATGCGCGCAGGCGCTGTGTGTGTGAATGTGTGTGTTTGTGTATGTGTGTGAAGCTAAAGTAAGAGGAGAGGAGGAATCTGACTCCCCCCCCTTCTCGTCTTACACAGTAACCCTTCTTCCTCACTCATTTGAGTTTTTCACACACACACACACACACACACACACACACACACACACACACACACACACACACACACACATCAAAGGAAAGACTGTTTATCGTAAAAATTAACCAGATAGAGAAAAACATTTTGTTTCAGTTGTGATCACGTGACGCTCGGCGTCAAAACAGGAAGCGCATGCATGATACATGATACTCGGTACTCGCAAACCAAGACTTGTTCGTTTTCCAAATCTAAATTTATTAAATATCTTTGCTTGTCTTGCGGAACACTCGCGAACCGCGTTACTCGCAATCTGAGGTTTCACTGTATTTTGTTCATGGAAACAACCCAAAACAAGATATCATGTATATTTGTGCTATTTCTTTGCCCATGTGACCTATTATTATTTACTCATGTTTTTATATAGTAAAAATGAAATAACATTCAGTTCATTATATTGCCTAAGTTGTTCTGAAAAAAATTATATGTCATACTACACAATCCTGATCCCTGTACATGTTAAAAAATAATAATAATAAAAAACACACAAAACAAAAAAAGTGGTTTAAATGCTCTGGGTTTGAAGAGCTACACAGTTCTAGCAGCACAAGCCAGTGTATCCCATATTGCCAAGGCGTAGTGTATCACACTGATTTATATGTGTTGGCTGCCACACTATCAACATTGTTGATATCCACAAATTCAATTCCTACTGTTTAATTATTTAAAATGGGTAAATCCTTAATTAATTGTACACAGAGCATTGATTTGCTCGGCCTCTCTTTCACACACAAACACACAGACCCATCTGTGAATAGCCCTGCCCCTCCACTCGCACACATCCTCTGTGTGTAAGCACTTCACGCTTCTGAACATAGAACAGTTTATGCCAAAAGTGTTTTAGAACAACAGTGATCAGTTTTGTGACAGAGCTCTCCTGAAACTAAAGATGACAGAAGAGGATGTGGATTGGAAGCAGGCTAAGTATGAAAAACAACCCTAATCTGTTAATGCATTTTATAATTCGAGTAACTATCATAAAAAATCTAACTGATTAAAAATGTATTAACCAATAAGATGTGTTTTTCAAATAGTGATAGCCTCGACAATCTGGCTATAATTTAACATGACCTCACTTACTCACTCACCGTCTATAGCGCTTTATCCTGTATACAGGGTCGTAGGGGACCTGGAGCCTATCCCAGGAGGCTTAGGGCATGAGGAACACCCTGGACAGGGGTTCCAATCCATCGCAGGGCACACTCACATACACGCACTCACACACTACGGGGAATTTGGAAACGCCAATTAGCCTAATCTGCATGTCTTTGGACTGTGGGAGGAAACCGGAGTACCCGGAGGAAACCTGCCAAGCACATGCAAACTCCATGCACACAGAGACCTTAACCTTACCTTAGTTATCCGATTATCTACATATATAATATCTATAGGTATCTAACATACAGTACACACACACATACACACACACACACACACGTGTCAGATACCTGTAAATATAATATAATATATGCCATAATGACACATCCTGGTCTGTATTCTTATAACTATAGAATTCTTGTAAGTAGAAACCTCTCTACAAGAATTATGTCTCATATAAGATTAATTTGAGTCCTAGAGCATGTACACACACATTTACTATATGTTTCATTTTAAGTGATTTTTAAATAAGACAGTCATTAATCACCACACTCTGCTAATGCAACTGAAATTAGGTTTATTATGCTGCACTTTCCATCTTTTTCCAGCACAGCATGCCTTCTGTCTCACAATGCAGCATAAGAATCTGGTCAGATCTATGACTGGTCATAACTGTATCTTCAATGTGCATAAAATGCAAGCCGATCTTAGAATATAAGGCGGGACTTGAGTCATCCAGTTCAGCTAAAGTCCAGCAATTACTGTTTATTATTAAATCAGCATCAATTTAAGTCTAAACATGTTGACAAGTAATTTTAGTTATTTTTAAATTAAGATTGTTGTTGATGTTGAGGATTATTTGGCCACTGTAACAGTTTGTCTAACAGCTGAAGAATGACACAGATAAGTCACCCTGAGTATTGTGAGAATTTTATAAGATCTATTTAGATAGTATTTTTTTCCATCCATGTCCATTTAGGGTCTTCATACCAACCAGTAAATATAATTCTTAAATATAAAAGACCAGCAATGGAATCTGAAGAAAGAATCCAGCCCCAAACAAATACAAACGGCTCAAACAACTGTGCTAGCTAACCAATATTAATATAAAACGTCACTTAAATGAGCAGCAAGCAAGCGCACAACCATGTCATCTAAAACAAAATGGAGTAAAACATAACAAGATTTAGTTGTGTTTTGTGAGATACAGTTGTGTAAGGGACAGTTTTGTTGAAGCTACAATGACTGATTAGTTTTGGAGCTAAGCTAACAAGAATGGTAGCATTAGCTCATTAGCTAGTATATCGTGTTGAATGATGCATGAGTCTTCCTGGATATAAGTCTTCCACAAACATTGTATAATCAAATACAATGAAATAGATGGATTAATGACACAGCAAATAATTGATCTAACATTAGCTAGATTCTGAGATACCAAACTGTCACTACAGTTGCTGCTGCAAAGTTAGCATGTAAGCGTGGTGGTGTTAAAAATTATAAGCAGTATGGTCTTTTCATGTACAGAGGGAGAAGTTGTGGATCGTCCCATAAGTTAGTGGTTGCCATTAATAATATCATTGTAAATGTCATCTGCAGTGGTCAGAAATCAAATATTAAAGGTGTATCAGGTCGTGCATCACAGATTCTCACTCGACGCAACCACATGAGAGGATGACAATTTCCAAGAGCCTGCATACTTTACCAGCTCCATACTCACAACTCTCCTAGTACTATAGCTAAAATTATAACATCATATCTTGGGGCTCAGTGGGTCAGCCATGCGCATCTTGCCTGCCATGCGGAAGGCCCGGGTTCAATTCCTAACCAACGCTCAAACCCCAGCCACTGGATACAGTGCGTGTCCCAATCCAGAATAAAATAAAAAGGTTGTGTCAGAAAGGGCATGTGTTGTAAAACCTGTGCCATGTTGTCTGTGGATCGGATGGTCTGCTGCGGCGACACCTCGACAGGAGCAGCCGAAAGACTGGGCCAGAACTTGCTGAAGATCCATGAGCAAATGATGTTACCTGACACATCAATGTGACACAGGTACAGTACCTTCATGCTAGCTAACCAGTTAGAATTAGTTATTACAAACATTAGCAAATAAAACAAGACAATACTGACCTACTGGTTGTATGTGAAACAGAAAAACTAGTGTTACCCAAGTGCGATGTCTGCATCCGTTTTTTCTCCATTGTTGAGACACCTCAACAAAACTTGCCTGTTTATAGAACCTAATTTTTAATTATTCCTCTTTGGCTCTTTCTTGGCTGTCTCTCCTTTCTGACAATGTGTGGAGCCCAGCATGTTAGTACGTGCCAGATTTATCACCGCTCTTGCTTTCACTGTCCCTTTCCCTCATTTTCTCTTCCCCTCCTAGTCCATCCGTCCTGTGCACAAGCACAAACACCCCCCTTGATGTTGACTGGCTGGAATAGAGTTGGAGCGGTCTGCACCACGTTGTTTGCTTAACATTTACAGAGCCAGGGCAGTGTATGAACACTAGATATTTTTTTCAGCCCACACACAGAACAGACAGCAAGCAGACAGTGATGAGATTTTAGCTGAACTGGCCAGAATTATACTGGATTAGAATCGCATACTGTACTACACCTTTTAAAACGAGCACATGTTTCGGGAGTACACCACGCAGTTATAATGAGTGATATTTCATTCAAAGGCTGATGGTCTTTAAAATATCCATATCCATTTGCAAATCTCATCAGCGCCTCAGTGGATGTGTGAGTAGATTAGTAGCTTCAGGCCATAGAAGCAAATTAACTTTTCATCTGATTTTTAATCACTCTGACTAGTGCATATTTAGCTCAGGGAACTCTCACACTTTTGCACAATTCTCCTTGGAACAAAAAGCTTCTGGGTCAGATTTCGGATTTCAGATTTCTGTTAACAGAAGACAAAGCGACAGAGGCACATTTCCTTTAGAATGACAATAGGTAATAATGACAATTATGGCAATAGGATTTAGTTAGGATTAGTTGTAAATCTAATTTCGATGCTTTATTTACAAAATGTATATGTATGCAGTTGAAGTTTGTAGATATAATCAACTCCAAATCAAAATTTAATAATACAAATGCTGGATTTAAAAATGCAAGCTGGCAAAACATTGTATTGGTGTTAATAAGTGTCTCACCTAGGTGAAAAAGTAAATTTTCAGATAGGATCATATAACACCATTTTTCGTAATACTTCTCCTGATCTATGCTTTGATTTCTGTAAATATGCATAGACATTTATATTATTATCAGATAAAAAGAAACACAATTTCATGCCCTTTTTTGTAGTGTTTGTAACATTAATTGTCATTCAGAAGAAATTAGGCCAATTTAGATTTAAAAAAAAGAAAAGACATAAATGTAAATAAGTGTATTATTCTAAAAGGCTTAATCATACCATTTTGGGGACACATATAAAATGATCTATCCGAAACAGCCGATGTTAGCAAATAGAAATTTTTAAGGAAACGAGATCGGTCACTTCAATGTTGCATGAACTTCAGAAGTAGCTTCTTTGGCAAAACGCATTTCCTGTATTATACAGTATGTATACCATAAAAAAAATTTAATCAGCACCAGTACAGTGCTTTGGCCAAAATAATTCCTGTGTGTTTATTCATTTATTTTACATATTTACAGTGAAGTTAAATGTAAATATAATAAATGTAATATAAGTGTTTGATATATAGTATAATTTAATATTTAATAATAAAATATAAAATATATACATTCATTTTTGCAAACACAAATCCACTCAGTCATCATATATACCGCTTTATCCTGTATACAGGGAGGCGGGGGGTCTGCAGCCTATTAAATTCAATTCAATAAAATTTTATATAGCGCTTTTAACAATGGTCATTGTCTCAAAGCAGCTTCACAAAAATTAAAAGAAAATTTGAAAAGAAAATTTATGAAAGTGTGTATGTGTGAGAAAAATGTAATAGATAATAATAAGATTGTCCCAGATGAGCAAGTCAGGCGACAGGCGACCGTGGCAAGGAAAAACTGCCTGAGATGGCAATAGGAAGAAACCTTGAGAGGAACCAGAATCAACAGGGAACCCATCCTCATTTGGGTGATAACGGATAGAAATTATATAACATCATGCGTGTTATGCAGCTGAAAGATCAATATAACAGAAGTTATTTAAATTAACATGAAGTCCAGTTCAGCACAGGGACGAGTCAGCAGGTGCAGAGGGCAGACGGGGTCTTGATCACTGGAAGCACAGGAGCAGCATGTTCTCCAAACCATCATGAAGCAGAATTCAGCTGGAGCTGGTCCTTCTCTGGATGCCTCAGGATCCTCGCAGGGTTGGCCTTTGTCTACTGAAGCTGGCACGATCTCCAGATGCCTCGGGATGGGTAGCCTATCCAAGGAGACTTAGAGCACGAGGCGGGGTACACACTGGACGCGGTGCCAATCCGTCTCAGCAAAAGCAACTAATAGTGGCATGGAAGGCTATAGTTTTTGGGTATTTTGTGAGAGGTCTGAGGATTCTACATATTCATTCAAAGTATTCTCTTATGTATCATTTCTACAGCTGTGATATATGACGTTTTTTTTTTTTCCCCAACAAATTTCACTATTTCCAGCCAATTATAAATTAAAGATGAACTCAGTGTTCTTTGAAGCATGCTCAACACAGCTTTGAGGTAAAAAGCAATAATAGACCGACACTGCATGATGTATATGAATTCTGTTTTTGCCTCGGGATATTTTATGTCTGCTTCAAATAAGTCACTTATTTAGGGAAAAAAACATTTTCAGCAAATTAGTTGCACAATATAAGCCACACTGAAAAGACAGTCCAAATTCATTGCCCAATTTCATCCAAATTGACACATTAAACAAAACTGAGGCGGCTGAGGGATAATTAAGCTGTCAAGGAGTTGGCAAGTCCCTCTTGAATACCTGATAATTTCACCAATCTGACCCCTGCTAAGCCTGCAGACAAAACTCTCTTATTTTAAAGAGAAGCCATTTCGATTCTCTAAGGCTTTACAGCAACATCAAATTCCAATCAGACATTAACATTACACTTCTCTAGACAGAACGCGAACGAGTACGCACTCACAACAGCTTGGATAATTACAAGCTGAATTCGCGCTTGATTATTTTTGAAATGGCGAGGCAAACAAAGGAGGCAGCGGCAGCACATTTGATTTTCTCTGTGCAGGCCAGACAGGGCTTGCCTAGCTGATGGCTTCTGACGTGGCTGAAATCGGTTAGGTTTGTCCAGCTTATATAAAGGAAAATTGTCAGAGGAGCTTTGGGGGGAGGGAGGGGGGAGCGCCAGCGACTAACACAGCAGGACGGGAGAGAGCGGCAGGCCGAGAACGATGCTCGACACACGTCACATATGGAGTCAGCACTGCTAGACATCATGTGACTTCACTACCATCATCCAGGTGTGCATGCACAACATAAGAATTTATTTATTTATTCAGTTATTAAATAAAATAGTCTTATCCTTTGCAGAGTTTATTCAAGTGAAAATATATTATAGATCATAGATTTTTTTTAGATAGTATCATGTAAGGTGTGACATTTATACACTGAGACATCTATGATAGCTTTCCTTTATTTTCCATGCACATCTTTAACAACCATTGTATGATTCTGATAGCATGTCTTTACCGGTAAAAACTATAATCTACTCGAATCTAAGCTCTAAAATACATAGTGCAGCATTTTCATTGAGTATCTTTGATGCAGTGTTTATGCTATTTACAGCACTGAGATATGAAGAAAGAGAATTTGAGGTTAAAAATACTGACTTAAGATCATAACCAAACCTTAGGTGCTTTCAACAACGCATGTGAATGTGAATTCAAATTAAAATCATGAAAAGACCCAAATGTTGGCCTCAGTCTATATAAAACTACAGTATATAAATTGTGATACATACAGTATATGGTGGAAGTATCATAATGCAATATCTTTGTCATATCTTTGATCCCTGGTGTACAGGCACCATCCCATTCGTTAACCTTTCACCCTACCAGACATCTTTTACATCATCACTATAGTTACTAGATGTGTATGTATATATATATATATTTTTTTTATTTTATTTAAATAATAAACTGTCACTCAAGTGAAACTACAAGAAAATCTAACCTACATGAGCTCATTTGAATAATTGGTCAATTTACTACAGCATAGTACACTAATAGAGAGATTACCAGAATTGATTATTCATTCTTACTCATCAGTTTTGGACAAAGCCTTTACAGCTTTGTGACTGATTTAAAAGACAAGCACATGAGACGCTACACTGAGCCTTGGTGCACTAAACAAGTTTCCATGTAAAGAACGATCAGACCTCTAATATCACTGGACACCACATAGGCAGGGTTTCTAAACTATTTCTTAATTATACTACTCACACATTATCCAATGGAGTTTACTGCTAAACACTAAACAAAATAGAGTGTTTTGTTATTAGGGCACGGTGATAACAGGACCGACACAAAAAAGCTGTCGCATTCAGCTATGCTTGATTGTACCATTATGCATCCTAAAAATCAGAGATGCAAGTGGGTGAGTTCAGACATGTGAAGGCGTGCTTAGTATTGACTGTACAGACAATCTGAAACCAGATTGTACAGTTGGTTTTTTGCACTCATTGCTTATTCATAACATTCGACCGGATTTGCCAAGCAAAGTTAAAAAAGAATAAGTTACATCCAAACATCCTTAAAAAAAAAATCAGTCATACTCTACATTAAATTCTGTGCTCACTCATACTTTTTGTGATCATCAGTGCACCGTTGGATTTGATTAAACCAAAAATCTACACAATCAGCTTGACGGGTAATTAGGAGATTAATCAGGGTAAAAGTCTTGGGTTTGGGTTTCGTCAATGCATACTGTATTAAGACTGCTGCGAGGATTTATTAGAAATACTATACATAGAGAAATTAGCAAGTTCAAATCACAAGCACATTAAAAAATAGTTTTTCCTTTAATATTTTATCTGAAAAGTGAAAAATAATCATTCCAAACTGAGTCATCATCAGCCTCCACATTCTTATTCATTTGGCCAGTCTTTATCTAAGCCTAACACATAAATGTGTAATTTAACCAATTGACTTCTACATAACCACATTACATAAGCATTATTAACTGCAGAACAATCATCGGCCTCAGCACTGATTAGCGATTTATGCTTAAAGATTTTTGGGTCTGAAATAAAACCTGAGTTTAAAGGGTACTTCCATAAAAGTGAAAGGAACTCAGCTTGTTCTTTTATTACAACCACTGATCTGGTTGTAATAAAATGAATGAGCTCATAGTGTCATGAGCAACAGGTATAAAAATAGTAAAATCTGTCTTGTATATGCACCGTGGTAGTGAAAAAGAATTTCTATCGTATTGCTTATGATCGCTTTATAGTCTTGGCTATATATGATTTTTTTCCGATTTCTCAGATTTTCCTTTAACCTAGCTTTATTATGCTCTTTGCAGTCCAGTGTAATATACTGCATTGTATACTGTATGTATACGGCTGGGATGACAGTAAAATTGAATTCTATCTGACGGTATGATTTATGTTGTTCAGGCACAGAATATCAACTACCATGAGGATGTGATTTGAAGTCATAAGAATATGAAAAGAGAGGGAAAAAAATGATGACCTATTTATGGCTTTTAACAATGGCACTAGATTAGACGTGCAGACGTCACTGTCCTTGTAAACCTCATGCACACTTCCACACCACATTTGTGGACTCTATCCACCAGATGTAGTGACATTTTTCTTTTTTGGGGGAGAATGTAATTTTCCTTTTAAAATCACTGCTCTCATTTAGGGATGACTTGACTTTATTTCTCATTTTATATTCAGACTCAAAGTGTGTCCACGTCCTAATGTATTTGGGTAGAGACTGGTTGCCATGATCTAATGCTAATTATAACCCCACCCCCTGGCAAGAGATCGATCTCCTAATATGGTCACACCACCGATCAGGATTGATGATTGTAGTGTTCATTAAGTTTTTAAAAAGGCTATTTGGTGGGGGGTTTTATACATAGAAAAATGGCAGAAAGCAAGTCATGTTTTTTTTTTTTTAAATATTAACAGTAATAATCATTTAATCATTCATTCATCTTCTATACAGGGACATGAGGGGCCTGGAGCCTATCCCAGGAGACTTAGGGCATGACTATGGGCAATTTGGGAATGCCAATCATCCTAATCTGCATGTCTTTGGACTGTGGGAAGAAACCTGAAGGAAACCCACCAAGCACAAGAAGCACATGCAAACTCCATGCACACAAACCTGAGATGGGATACGAACCCTTGATCCTTAGAGCCATAGTGCTATCACCTACACCACCGTGCAGCCTATTATTAATATAATTTTTTATTATTTTTTTAATACCCAGTTTAAGTTTGGAAAAGTCCAATTAAGGACCAGGGTGTTTATTTTGTGAAGTTACTATTACAGTAGATTGTGTGGTCCTGCAAGACAAGTACAATCAGTGTGTAGATGGAAGAAATCAGCCAAAATAACAGTTTTATGGCAGATCTTAGTACGAGGCGACCTACAGGGGATTTGGGTGAGTTTTAAGGTTTAGAATTCTGACACACTATGCAGTACATTAGTATGCAGTTTGGGATGTAGCACATATTCCAGAAGTTTCCAGTGTAATCTCTGTGCAGCTTAAAAGTTAAATAAAAAAATAAATAAATAAAACCTTTTAACCAAAAAAAAAAAAAAACTTTTTTGCAAAAAATTTTAGTAATAAGTATTTAGTAATAAAATAACTGAAACAAAGACAAAAGGAAACACAGTGTATCTAGTATACATTATTAGTGCTTAAAGCGCATGAGGTTACTGGCTCATGGCAATAATAAAAAGGCAATTTCAGAGCCAAATAACGTTTTTTTTTTCTTTTTTATGTTTCTGGCAGCTGTTCATTTGCACCTGCAAGAAACAAAAAGAGGCTACACAAAAGCATGTACACCATACAGTACATTAATAAAGCAAAAGCAACAAAACAACACCGTTACTATTCCCTCTAACCCTGTGTGTTCAGGACAACGGCGGAGTCGACCATCACACACACACACACACACAGCCTGGCACTGGTACACAATTCAAAGCAAGCCACACGTTGTGACAAGAGATAATATCTGATCTGCACTCACCTTCTACAGCCCGGATAGGCGGCGTTATCCATAATAATAAAGCGAGAACGTGTAGAATGTGTAGCAGTGCCATCACAGGGGCCATCTGACTGCGCGGAGCCGCGCTGTTCATTCACGATCAGTCCGCTGGCCCATCTGTAACCGCGCCGCGCGCACACAGACAGGCGGCCACAGCACACACTGAGAGGCAGCGTGCGCGAGCGAGCGAGCGCGCGTACACACACACACACATACATACACACGCGGTAAGTTCGGGAGAAACCAATCAAATACAGACAAAGGGGGACGGGGAGGGGTGTCTGGCTGGTGGGTAGCACTGTTTAACACACTGATCACTCGATCTCTATAAATGATGATAATGAGGATTTTTATTGTTATTGTTGTTAACCTACTCCCATATAACTATAATGACTATATACTATACTATACTATAACTAGTTTTTATATTATTATTATTATTATTATTATTATTATTATTAAACCACTAATAATAACAACAATAATAATAATTAAAGACATTAATATGGTTTTTTTTTTCATTTTTCATTCATATCACTTCCTTGCTGAGCATTGAAATATTTAAATTCATCCTCCTACTACTATTCAAATTCAAATGTCAATTTTATTTGTCACATACACAGTCATACTCTGTATGATTGCAGTGAAATGTTTACAACCGCCCATGGACCTTAAAAAGAAATTTTAGAAATAAGAAATAAAGTATTTTTTTTAAAAAGAATATAAAATAAGAATATCATAATAAAAAAGAAAAATAGAGTATAAATAAATAGGAAATATAAAATGTGAAATCAAAATATAATAATAAGAATTGTACACTATAGAGAATATAGAAATCTTTTAGCAGTAAAATGTACCAAGTAATAAAATACATTAGAATCGAAATAGAATTGAAATGAGGATGTCCAGTCATGAGCATAACAGCTATAACAGCATAACAGCGTGCAAATGACTTTTAAATGTGCAAATGTGCATTGATGTGCAGTGCGCAATGTGCTGTGTGGTGTTGTGATTGAGTGTCCGTATAGCCTGCGGGAAAAAGTTTCTCCTTAGTCTCTCTGTGTTGGTCTTCAGGAAGAGGAATCGCTTTCCTGATCGCAACAGAGAGAATCATTCATTGTTGGGGTGACTGAGGTCCTTCAAGATCTTCCTGGCCTTGATCCAGCACTACCTGTGTCTATCCAGGAAAACCTGCTTAAAAGCCTAAAAACCTCTTGTTCAAATGTGTCCTGGCCAAGACAGCACGGTTCCAGACAAACAACATAAAATTAATCCAGATAAAACCGTAACACCATGTCTTCCAATAAAATGAACCAATAATTCATCTCAATAAATCTTTTGGGTTTTTTTGTACTGGATTGTACTGTCTTGTACTGTTTGCACATATTTGCATGCACTTCATGTACTGTGTTTTAGTCAACTTTAATTAAGTGTAGTCTTGTGTAGTTTTGTGTTATGTAGTATTTTGGCCCAGGGGGAATGTTGTTCATTTCACTGTGTACTGTACCAGCTGTATATGGTTGAAATGACAATAAAAGGCCACTTGACTTGACCTCTCTATGCAAAAATATAAAACTTTCAATAAAATATACAGGAACCACTATTGATTACCCTGACAGTGGCAGAATTTCAGTTATTCCCTTTCTCTAGAGATTTCTTTGAGCGGGATAGTTCTCATACAAGCAGGACTGCTGTATAACCCAAATAACTGGTTTATAATAATAATAAAAGTAATAATAATAATAATAATAATAATAATAATAATAATAATAATAATAAATTGTGTTCTATTATACTACACAATAAATTTCCCTGTGTTGAATTAACACCAAGGGAGTTGAATTAACACCTTACAGTAATTGGTCTCATATTAACTCTGGGGATTTCACTTTAGTAAAGAGAAATCCCCAGAGTTAATATGAGACCAATTACTACTGCTTTAATGTTGGTCCTTTTATGTTTTACAGTACTTTACTGTCAATGCAGATTACAGCAGTGTTTAAGACTCTAAAAACCCGAGAGATCAATGTGCAGAAATACTTGTATCAGAACATAATAAAAGAACACAAACAGATCTTCTTGTATGAATTACCTAAAATAATTGATACCCACAACTTTTCCCAAATATCACTAAACCCAAATATCACATTATATTAATATATACAGTAACTGAACCCAAATATCATTGACCAAAGACTGATCAAAAGCGCAGTAATTCAGATGTTACTATTAACAGTTAGTTGGATAGTCTAGAAACCACACGGCCTTGGACTTGGATTTAATGTAGTTTTTACCAAAAAATCTACTGTTTAAAGTAAAGAGTGTTGGAAATTTAATAACAGAAATTTTGCATGTTTCATACTTATTGAGATTATGAAAAACCCATTCTTAAGGTCTTGGAGAGAAGGAGGGTCAGCTTCAGGTGTCTGACACCGTGATGGTTGATAGTTTCAGTAATGGGGCAGGGAATACAGGTGCAATTCTATCAACTGTGAGTACTACATGAGATGTTGTACTGCAGTTGCGTATGGGATCCCAATTAGGCACTGCGTAATTCCTGCATTTCTGGTAAACGTGAAACCTTCTGTAACCTGGGAAACTCAGACAACAGATTCCTGTGCAGAATATTCACAAGTCTCAGATACACAAAGTTAGGGCCAAAATGCATGAGTTAGTCAATAGTAGAGAGACCAATGTCAAAGGTTAACCGAGAAAACAAACCAGGAAAACATGGCGAAGGTCAAATTTTTAATTAGTTTAAATTAACATCTCAAAACCTAAACAAAAGGTAATATCGACAAAGCTTCTCAATGACTGAATGTTCATAAACTGCTTATATAGTCACAAACCCGAACACGACCTGGAAGTGTCAGAAACAATTAAAAGTAAATAAAATAAAAGTATGAAGTTATGAAAGGTTATGTGCCAATAAAACTATGGAGCATAATAAAGGCCACGTAAATTCCAAATACAAAACATGGTTTATCTGTTAAAAGTCAATGATGGAATGCTTTGGTTGAATGTTTTTTTTTTTCTTCTAATGCTCTCTGGGTCTTTCATGCACCTCAAGTTTCCTATGTGAAAAGACTTTTTGTATGTCGTTCATTTGGCATTCAGAGATTGCTATCTTTGCTGGTGCATTATGCACAAGTGGAGTTTGCTGGAGTTGTAATATGACTTGAGGTGGCAATGCAGGTGAGGGAAGGAAAAAAAAGTTGTGGGCCAATTTCTTGCCCTCTTGTAACCTGAAGGAGAGTTGCACCTGTGTTATATCCCTTAGATGATAGAGGTCGCTTTTAGTAACATTAATAATAATAAGTCAAAAATTACACCATAATTTATTTTTTCACAAACTTCAGCTTTAGTGGAATCATTAGAAATATTGCAATACCTCACAATTTGTTGAAATCATTAAAGGCAATTATAACACTTTGATGAATACATTTGCGTTGAGATCCTGCATCAACAGTGGCACCTGGGGGTTAACAGAAAAATCATTTCGGTTGATGGGGAAGCGTAGGGTATTCAGTTGTTGCATAATCATCTATTAAATCATTATTTTATCCTCTTTCAGTCATTATCACAGTGAGGATCGCAGGAGACTGACAGACCAGTCAAAGCACTGATATGAGGAGGACAATTGGCCTACTCCTTTGTATCTGTTCACACGGTCCTTGACCTTTATGTGTCAGGCATTTCGATGGAAAACAGTCAGATGTGAAGACCTTAATACTTGGCATGGTCCGTTTTGTTAACCGTGCCAGAACCCAAAGGCCAGAAACATTTATTCAGTCTAGTCGTGTTATTTCATAGTCAGCTTCGGGGCATGTTAGGGCCTGAAAAGGTCATGGATGAAAAATCTTTATGGACAATCTTTATGGGCCTCACTACACAAGCACAATTTCTGAATGCAAAAACATTTTACAATTTGTTTTTCTACACTGCAGTTTTTCTACCATTACACATATACCATACAGTATACAGTACATGCACATATGGGTGACACTGGCCAGATATAGTTGATTTTTCCCAGAAAATTGATTTATAAGGTTATGTAAGATGTAGCATACAGTATATTTACAATATATGGGTTGAGCATAAGGTCTTGCCATTTTTATAAATATGTCTGAAGTCAGGGAAAGACTTATTGCTCACCCTATATGTTATAAATATATGCTACATCAAAGCAATATGAATAACAGGTTGGAGAAACTAGGAGGAAAGATAGAGCTACGAGAGGAAATAGAGCAGAAGAATATGGAGATGACATAAAGCAATCTAGAATAATTCAGCCTCAAGATGAGTGAGGGCTGAAAACCAGCAGACTACAAGATATGGGGTCATTGCCATGGAAACCTTTGCCCAGAGAGATCAGCGACCCTCCTGTCCTCAAATGTGAGCACAGTACAGATTGTAGGTCACATATGCCACCAGCAAGTCAATCAGCTCTAATCTGTCTTGGCTTGTCTGTCATGGATTGTCCCATGAAGGTGGTCTATTCTGTCATGTAACACAGATTAATCCATGTAAAAAAAAAAATAAAAAAAAAGTTTCTATGTATTATTTTTTGCACTTGTAATATTATAGATATAAATAGTTCATGACAAAATGAAATGATTTTTGGGATGTCAGTATAGCACTCATACTCAAGTGTTCATAGGAACAACAAGCTCCAGTGTTGAGTCATATGATGGAATGTGGTGGTGAAAAACAGTCTGCTGTAACATGCGAAAATGCTCTTATATACTGTAGGCTAACAACAGCGGGCAGGGGTCAAGGAATAATTAAAGTCGTCAACACTGGCAAGAGAAGAACATCCCTGTGATTAAATAATATATACACTGAATATATTTAAGTAGCCTAAAGATGGACAATTTTATTGCTTCTATAACACACGTTTAAAATAAGTGCAAAATGGTTCTCTAATGATTAATTGGCATCAGGATGACGTTGTGGTTAGCACTGTCACCTTGAGTGCTTTGTTTTATACTACACAAATGTCTTAAGCGATGCCTTATTTTTAGGGCCCAAGCACTATGACATCGGCACGATGACGTCACTATTACGTCATTGTAATCGCTCTGATAATGCTGTTTTAATACTGCTGATGTCATAAATGTGTGAGGGCCCTTTGGTTCTTATAAGGATTATTTAGGGCCCAAGCACTATGACATACACACTTGTACGTGTTCACTAAATGTGTACCACCACCGGCGGTACACATTTAGAGCTCATTGAGCTGAACAAATTTCACATTGCTTGTCATTTGCCCAACTCAATAGGAAATCTGTTTTTTTTCTGCTTTTATGTCGTTTGCTAAAATGCACCAGAAGGAATTTAATATACTCCCCCTAGGGAATTTATTCGACGGGCCCTATGTGATCTAAAGACATTGAGGATGTTAAATTGCAGAGGGATTTTTGATATTTCAAACGGGTCAGCTGTGACGATGCCTTAAACATGTGCCAAAAAGTGGTTAATAACTCATCATATTGAGTGACATCATGTTCAGTAACATCACACTGAGTGACTACATACCTGTATGTTTGCTTTTTTCCCAGCATCTGGGGCTTTTTGGAGAGCTAAACATAAAATCCTCCCTTTTCTAAAATTATGTCATTATGGTATTGGGATATCCCCTTTAAATCATGTGCCCACTGTCCCCGCTGTTTTCCCTGGCGTGCCCGGGTAGAGATGGTGCAGGGTGCTTGCGCCCGTTCATCGTTGCTTGCAACTATATTTCTTATAGCTAACCAATTTTAACTATGCACACACCAAAGCACCTGCACCTGCTTCCAAAGAGCCAGACTCTCATGTATTTTTAATGTAGTGTTCAGAAATTTTTCTCCAGATTTTCTGAAGAAGTTTTGATTTTTTTCTTTCAAGTTTTGACTCTCTTATTTTCAGTCTAGTCCCTGTACTTTACCAGCTTTGACGGAATGTTTTTTTGTTTATGAAGCCACCCAGCGACCTATGCATCAGTGGGAAAAATGTACAGAATGTTTCAGATGATCAGGCTGGTGATTAGTATACTGGTGAATTTGAGCAGACGAGAGGGGAAATGAGGCTGCTGCTGAGGCTGTTACATAAACAACCAGTTTTTAAATTGTATCTTTAGACACTTTGCAGCCTGTCACAGTAAAATATTTGTTCCCATTTTGTTATCTTAATCTGCATCACTTATTTTAATATGGGGTGGCTCAAGACGTTTGCAGTATATTTATAAAATAAGGAAATGTAGCGGTAAATAGACATAAACCTCATCCACTTATAATACTGTATTTGCATTTTTACACTACTTCCATATGAAACTAACAGATAATTCTTTGTAAAAAGTAAAAACATTTACAGCATTTGGCAGACAGCCTTATCCAGAGCAACTTAAATTTTATCGCATTGTACATCTGAGGGTTAAGGGCAGTTCCCACAGGTCCAGTAGGGGGCAACTTGGTGGTGGTGTGGGGGTTTTGAACCTGGGACCTTTTGAACAGTAGGCCAAGGCCTTAACCTCTAAGCAAGCCCTGGCAAGAACAATAATAGATTAACTGAGTAGACATGAGACAGAAAACTTTAAAAAGACAAAATATCAAAAACAGTTTGAAAAAAAAAATCAATTGTGACTTCTTTAGTAACACGTTGGCTTTCAATCTGAAGATCTATGAGATTGGATGTGCAATTGGATTTTGTACAATTCCAGTGTAAAATAATCATGTATTAATATGCTTTGCTTCCTGACTGTGGCTCATGATTAGCTTATGTTATGTTTGCAAATCCATAACAATTCACACATATTTGCCACATCGGCATCACTTGTTGCTATTGGTAGGTTGTGTCACAGTAACTTTCAAGTCTTTCTCTTGTAGATCTGAAAGGCTGAACTTTTCATTTCAGAGACCTTTATATACCGAGGAGAAACACTCTTGACGCCCAACTGTACCTGCCTCCTCCAGGCCTTTGATATTAACGCACTGTGAGATGTGGCTTGTCTTCGAATGCTGCTGATGTAAATTGGAAAAATTGACCTTGTACAAAGAGGTGACATGGGGTCGCTCTATCTGACATTTTTAGGCTGTGACGCAGTTTTCGTTAAAGACTGCTAAAATGCCTGGAGGACATGCACCTACTTCATGAGTAATTTAATATGTGGATCATGGACTAAACCCTGAAAATAGAATCTGATATAGAAGACCGTGCAGCAGCTCTAGAGTCTTTAAGGTGGACAGGGTCATCAGCACACACACATAAAAAATGGCTGGTTTGTATTAGTGCCCAGTTGGTGACAAACTCTGCTGCTCACCTCATTTATCACGCACGGGTCCAACAAAAGAATCAGTGCCCTAAGGATATAAAAAATGGGAAAATGTGGTCAAAGCAGCGTTGTAATTATAACAAGCACAGATGGTGCATGTCCCTTGCTGAGCTTTGGTCATTCATATCTTTTCAATACATCTGATTGGTCAGAAGATGTTGATTAATGTTCCGTAACAGCCAGCCTGTAGGACAGTGACTTATATGGAAGATGCTATATAAATCTAATGCTATGTAAAAAATAAACGGGTTTAAATACATGTTATTTAACCAAGGTAAGTTTCCTTATAATAAATAGTGTAGATATTCCCCAACATTAAAAAAGTAAAAAGCAATTTCCCTCTGGGATTAATAAATTTCTTTGAATCTTGAATCTTATTCACTGATAAGGAATAAAACACATCATGACATGCCGCTAAAGGAAAACAGTCAATACTGGGCACATCACATATAGATTACTTGTCTATAACAGCATTCACTGGGGCTTTGTGGTTAGCACTGTGGCCGCGCTCCTCCAGGGTCCGGGTTTGATTCCAGATTAGGCTGAATGGTGTTTCCGTAGTGTATGAGTGAGCCAGTGAATGTGCATAAGTGTATGTGCCCTGCAATGGATTGGCACCCCATCCAGGGTGTACCCCACCTCGTGCCCTAAATCTCCTGGGATAGGCTCCAGGCCCCCACGACCCTGTATACAGGATAAAGCGCTATATGGAATGAGTGAGTGAGTGAGTGAGTGAGTGAGCATACACTGTTGTGTTTCATTCTATAAATAACGGGCACAAAGGCTGCAACATCATTTTTTCATTACTCTAATATGGATCTTTTCAATAAATTACTTATTTATGTATTGAACTCCAATTTCATTGCCTGATATTTGATGGCACTCTTTGTGTTTCATGCTGCATCAACATGCAGAAGAATCTGCTGCCCTCTAGTGCTGTTTGCTGTATATCATATTTGATTACAAATGTACTCAGATATCCCCTAAAAACAGAAATCTGTCATATGATTAAAGAAAGAACATTTAAATCACCTAAGTTTTTGGTTCCCCCTGTGCCCCCGAGGGGGCTCTGGGCGGGGCCTCTGAGGAGCAGATTTGTTTCTCCACTACACTACTTTGTAGCTTTTCTGTGGGATTGAACCAGATGGGTTAGGGTTTATAGGTTAGCATGATTAGTCACAAAATTTTAATTAGGGCTGACAAAGGAATCCCTTACAATGCAAAGACATTGAGATATTTTCTTATAAATGAAGTAAAAGAGCAAGCTGCCTTTTTTCTCACTCACTTATTGTCTATACCGCTTTATCCTGTGTACGGGGTCTTGGGGGCCTGGAGCCTATCCTATAAGTCTTAGACAAGCCTACGCCATTTAACCTAATTTGAGGTTTTTAAATTGTGGAAGGAAACCGGAGTACTCGGAGGAAACCCACCAAGCAGGGTGAGAACATGCAAACAGGCCCGATGAGGGAATCGAACCCGGAGGTGCAAGTCGACAATGCCAACCACTACGCCACCGTGCCACTTGCCATTATTCTACTTCTTTCAAATACTTGCATTGTTCATCTTTGTTCCTTTGTTCCCACCATCTATCTTTTATAAACAAAGGATTTATACCAGTGTTGTGTTTATAGAACAGGAGTGACGAGTGTACATTTAAACCTACGTACACAGGTGTCTAATATGAGGAATGACTACAGATTGTATTTCAGACCTGACACTTTGATTACACCTTTGGCTTGTAGGGGAAGTAAAAGAAAAAGGGAACAAATTTACCTGAAAGAACAGATAAATCATGTTTTGCTTTTGTTTTTTTCTGCAGTACACCAAAGCAGACCCTGATTAAGAGTTTGTGTGAGCTTTTTATTTAGGCTTGTGTCATCGCCATGGTAGTCAATTATATAAAACTAATTAAAACAGCTAAATAACAGCTTTCCAGTTTGCTTATTGCTTCGTTCTGTTCTGCTCATGACAACGTACACACTCGATCAGCTCAGTGTTCAGGGAGAGAGAGAGAGAGAGAGAGAGAGAGAGAGAGAGAGATAAAAGAGCTATTACTGTACATTCATACAGTATATGAGGAAAACGCGTAGGTGTGCCATGTTAGTCATGCCACCCTCATGCTAAACAATGCCCTTTAACCTGCTACGTTTATGTATTTGTGAGAACCAAATGCTCGACTTACTGCAATTTTTTTCATACCTTCTGGTAGCCTCAGTATCAGATATGGTTTTAAAAGCCACCATATGATTTTTGTTTAATATATAGAAATGCAACAAAAGCTATGAAATGGCAACATTTTACTTTTGCAGTAAAGTGTGAAATTATCATTAAAATACATTTGATTAAAAAATTACATTTAAGAATAACAAGATCTAATAAAACAAAGCAATTGGATGTAAATTATGTGTAATATTTTATTTATGTATACTGTATATACATATAGTATTTGTCTTAGGGAATTTCCGATTTTAATTCTGGATGTGGTATTCTTAAGTTTGGGAATAGCTGCCTTGGCTGCATTTCCAACCTGAATCTCTGGCTTATCATTCTTCTTGCATTAAGAACTTATGATGTAATACATTTTAAAAATCGTTTCATTGTTAAGCAACTGGTAGCTATTGAAAGACATTTTATCCCTGTCATCTAACATTACAACTAGACTACAAGTCATAAAGGTGAGGTACAGCAGGCAAAAGTAAAAACTGCTGTAGCAATAATGCTCTGGTTTTAATTCACAAATAGTGTAAAAGGAAAAATATTTATGTTCTGTACACAATTGATCAGTCACCTAACAACATCACTCCATTCTTAATATCTAATTTGTTGTATTTCAGTGATGTACAAAGTCTTTAGGCGTCTGTCTCTAAGACTAAAAAAGGAAAATAAAGACTTCATTATGGATTACGTAAATTATTAAACTCCATGAGCAAAATGCATGGGTCTTGTACTGTATATAGGATTCCCACCTGGGTGAGGATTTACCAGATTATGACGTAGAGCGGATAGTGAGAAAGTTTGCGACTACATGACTGATGGACAGATGGTAGCCGCACATGTACTTGCCAAACAGTAGCTTAAATCTACTTGTGATTTGAACATTTCTGACCGGAGCAACAGAATAGAAAGAAGATGCTGAGCAGTATTACATTATGGGGTTGAATCTCTGGCACCGGGTGCCTCGGCAAAGCATCCTTTGAAAAAAGGTATGTTGATTATTAGCTTGGAACCTATAGAAACAGTACTATCCATTTCATCTAAAAAAATTGATTATCTCGATTTCCTTAACTTTACACACCCACTGAAGACAAATCCAACCTTCAATATGAAGCTGATGTGGATTAATCTAGGCTTCATCTTCTTCTTCATCCTCTCCATTATCATGACTGGGTGTTTTATTTGGCAGTATAAGCTTCCCAAGGCCAAACCAGGTAAGAGAATAAAGTATTGCAGAATAGCATTTGGAAAAAAAAAAGGTCTTTTCAATACATTTAGTAACTGAAAGTCTGTTTGTACTGTAACTTTGGGTTTCGGGCTTTCTAATCTCCTTATGCTTAACTCATTGTTTGTTGGGGGAAAGCCTGAGGATTACACAGAGCTTGACATGGAGGCTCACTAAGTACACTGGACTGTAAAGCCTAATATTCACTTGGGGTGGGCTGTCGAAGGGAACTTAATCACTCTATAATGAATGAGTGAGTCACCCTAATGCACCCAATTTCACATTCACTCTGCATTACATTCAGCTGCAAATGCATATGAATATTTTATAATAATAGCCCAGGGTGAATAATGTGAGCGATAATCCTGACTACATTTCGGTATTAGATGTCATTTTAGAATAAGTGACATTTTCTGTAATCTTAAACAAGAGAATAAAAGTGCCTTTTATAAAGTGTACTGTAAATGTAAGGATTGAATCACTCCTCGGCATGCCATTATAGGAAATCCATTAATGATAGGGAGGTGTAAGGGTCATTACCACACTGACGAATGGTGAGTATTTTCTTATAACTAGACGTCTATACATTTTATTCCTCTTATACACAT
>JAQQZT010000015.1:10751405-10764610 GCA_030068275.1 Clarias platycephalus | reverse complement strand
AGGGGGGGCACCTGACTGGTTATATCTATAGAAATTAATCATTTTATTCTATTCTTATCTAGGAAGGAGAATTTTCTTTCTCACTCGAATCAGTGAAAAGGCTTTGGGACATCCTGGCTAATGAAGAGCCAATGAAACAGCCAAAACTCTTCAGTGTGCTCAGCGCTGTGAAACTGTGTAAAAACCCACTCCTTCCTGAGGAATTTAAGCCTCTCTGCCAAGGCAAAAATGCACAAGTTCATTTCTCCAGACTTGGTAAGCAATGTTGAATAGAATAGAATAGAATAGAATAGAATTCCAGCAATATGGAAAAATGACACAAATCTAGCTATAAAACTATTTATGCCTTTATCCAATCAGGGTCATAGCTAGACATAAAGCTCTGCTGGGGCATGAGACCACGTTACTCAAATCAACCAATTTTTTTTTTTTTTTTTACTTAAATGTCTGTTGCATGTGTGAAACGTGTTATACAAACTGAAGCTATTTCTGATGTCCAATCACAAAAATCAATACTATTTATAAACTTACTTCAGTCCCATCATTGTATCATTTATCAGCTTTAACAGCAAAACAATAACTCAAAATGAAATAGCATATAAAACTGGATAGTCAAAAATTGGAAAATGACCAGGATGTGATTTTTTTCATTTTTCAACTGTCTACTTTCTAGCTTTTTATTTTTCTGTATAAATTGGGTGAAAATCCCAGGAGACAAGCAAATATAAAATGCTCAAGCCAGGCCATCTGGCACCAACAGACACAAAATGGTCAAAGTCATTAGGATCACATTATTCCCCATTTTGTTGTCTGATATGAATATTAAGTCAAGCTCTTAAATGATATCTGTGTGAACTCATACATTGTGCAGCTGCCACATAAACAGCTGATCTGATACTGAATTGCATAAATGATCAGTAATACGGGTGTTCCTATTAAAGTGGCCAGAATCACAGGGTGAAGGAATGTAATGTGAAGCAGTCAGTCGTATTGATAGTCACTGAAAGTTGAAACTTTTCACCTGCTCATGTGTTGTGCTTTTTCTTATTTCCTGAAATGCTTAGCGTGAACTGAAAAGGTATTTATTTCTGTATTACCTGCAGCACTTCTCTCCAGGAGTAACGATATATGCGAGGTCTGTAAATTTGCTGCTTGCACTGGTTGCTGAACATGATCCAGTATACCGAGCTTCAAGATCTGAAATCTCTCTCTCTCTCATATACATACCTCTATGTGATATGTCTTTGTGTTGTAATCATTTTTATGTATAACCACCATTTAAAAAGAACTTCAAATTTACCTGTATTAAAACTCTGTTATGATAGTCTTATTATTCAACACTTTGTAGAAGAAATGATGTATCATGAGTTTCTTTTTTCTATGTACTTTATTATCAGCATTTATTCTGCTTTGATCATTAATTATATTGAATCAACAGTTATAAAACTATGATATAATATAAACGCAAAGTGAAATTAAATATAATAGAAATCCCAGCTTGTGTTGATCATTTGATCATTAACATTTGACAACAGGGGATACAGTATGAGTGTTTAAAAAAATCCAACATGATGTTTTTGTCATAAATAGTGCATTAGTATAACAAAATACTTAAATAATTATAATTAGGTGAAATAAGATCCTGTATATTACATGATGCCCTAAACATTAACATTTTTTACTGTTACAATTTGTAACAAATGTAATTTTTTACAAAAAATAAAATAAAATGAGTTTAATTTGGAATACAGTACCAGTCAAAAGTTTGACATACCTTCTAATCTAATGTTTTCTGTTTAGTGATTTAATAACCAATTAACAAACAGCACCTAGAGCCATTATGAAGGATTAAATATAGATGAACAGACTGGTGATGACCACTTGCATTATTTTATGTCTTACAGTCCCCCAACACACAATCATGTGCACACACATGTAGATTTATTATTACAAATGATTATTATTCATAGTTTTATTCACTTCCAGCCTGGGTGTATCTAGTTGAACTGGTCAGTTGTAATAATTTAAGAAGGCACAATACACAATACTGTATATAAACGATAAACAATGTACACCCATTGTAAACAATGTACATTTCACCTCTCTAACCTCTCCTTGGTGTTACGGTGGCTTAGTGGTTAGTCCTGTTGCCTTGCACCACTAGGGTCCAAGTTTGAGTCCTGCCTTGGGTCAGTGCGCATGTTCTCCCCGTGCTTGGTGGGTTTCCTTCGGATACTCCGGTTTCCTCCCACAGTCCAAAGACATCCAGATTAATCTAAGAGGTGTTGAACAGAGGTCCTACCATGGTCATAAAATGGGAATAAATACAATGGTCACCATTCGCCTCCACGGTCCATAGCTAGACTGCAGAGTTTTCTGGATGGATGGATGGAAGGAAGGAAGGAAGGAATCTCTTCTTATTTAAAAACACGAGGTGCAATGATTAATAAATTACACAAGGTGTCACTGTAACATCATGAAAAATTCAAAGACGCCCCGATTACTAACACTACCTGTACTAAACCAGGTCTTATAACCACTAGTAATTAACACTGCTGTAACATTTCAAGTATGATAGTATGCTTTTTATTTAGTTTTTAATATAATTTTATTTGGCGTGTAGTCTTTACCTGTAGTGTTTTAATCGCCGCTTAGTGTTCGTTATAAATTCCATTGTCCGAAAGTTGCCGGAAATCTCCGATGTAAGCCGAGACGTCAGTCCTGTAGGACTGCTGGCGGCGGCCACATCGCCATGTTGAACGAAGTCATTCTCCTCAGTAGAGAGCTACTCGTGAAATAGCAGTTCTAAAGATCGGGTGTTATTAATTTAAGAAAGGGCACGTCGTCTAGACCGCCCTGGCAAGCAGAGACGACCTGGATCCTCGGACACCCCGAGCGGGGAGGGGGAGCAAACCCCCTACCTTCAGCAATGAAGATAAACCCCAATAATCGCTAGCTAGCTAACGTTAGCTTGCTACTGTATCAATAAGCTATCCGGACTGTTAGCTAGCTAGCTAAAGCTTTCTAACCGTGCTAGCTTTTCCGCCACCGGCAACTCGCTCGTTTAGGGCCTGCTGCTGGCGCAACTTGCCGGCTAGCTGTATTTTATACGCATTATTTTAGAGCTACCGGTCTACAAGGATAGCTGTTACTGTAAATAGTCGCCTTTGATTTTTGTTTGGTTGTTTTTGTTTTGCAATGAGTTTGCCGCAGAAAGCGGTGCCGAAGCCAGCCGCTCCCGCCACCGCCGGACCTGGACCCGGGCCGGCTAACTCCTCTCAGCTGCGGACTCAGCTAGCCACAGTGCCGCTGCCGGGGCCGCCGCTCGCCCAGCAGCCTCCTCCGGTACCACCGACGCAGTATCCTTCCCTGAACGCATACCTGTGCCATTAATAGCTGAATAATCCTCCAGTCTGTGTGTTGTGGCTTTGTGTTTGTGTGGTGCCGGGTGTCTTAAGTTATACTGTATTATAATAACTAACGTTAGTACGAGTTGTGTTTGTTGTCAGTTTGAACACTACAAGTTTCTAGATTTGGTGTCTATGTTGTGTTAATTCTTAGTTACAACAACAACAAAAAAACTATCATATAGCAACTATTTATTTTTCTATTATGTTAGTTGGAGTGCTCAGTGGAAATCTGACTAGCTATCGGTTATGCTAGGTGGATATGCTAGGGGTGTTGTTAGCGAACTTAGCCAAATAAAACGAACAGTATGTTGTGTTTTTAGCATTTGGTGTAATGTTGGAATTGTTTGTTTGGTGTGCTGTCAGGAAACCAGTGGTTTATAAACGGCAGCAGTTTAATGGCGTCATTTAAAAAGTTTTAAAGGCACTTAAGGCAAAGTGTACCGGCTGCTGTTGTGGTGTAGCTGACTTAGCCGTGCTAGGCGGGTGGGTTGGATGTGGGTTCAGGATTTAAGGCCCCTTTTAGTTTGACATCTCTCATTTGACACTCGTTTACAGGTCATTGCCTTTCGGACGTTTTTATAAAACACTTGCTCACTCAAGTTCGGCTTAAATCTATGAAAAATCTATGAGAGTGTTTCAGGTCTGTCGAAATCTTTCCAGTGCGCTGTACCGCAGTGCGTATGACACTTGTACACTCGCTGTTTGCGGATGTCTGTGTGGAACATTATGACATTTGTGTAGTTGGCCTGAGAAAATCCTTCACTCTTACAAATTTGGACATTTTCTTCCTAGGTGTCTCAAACCTATAGACTTTATGTAGAGTTTTCTTCACATTTTTTTTAAACCATGGATCTCAACCAGAAGCAAATAAAAAAATGTAACTTTGGTTATGCACAGACGCAAAAGGAATAAAAATAATAATAAATTTCAACATTCGAACAAAATTTCTATTGAAATCGGCAAGTCCAAATAGACCAGGCGGCACTGTGATGTAGTGGTTAGCACTCTGGCCCTGCACCTCCATGGTCAAGGGTTCGATTCCTGCCCCAGGTTTGTGTGTGTGGAGTTTGCATGTTCTCCCCGTGCTTGGTGGGTTTCCTCTCACACTCCAAACACATGCGGGTTAGGCTAATTGGCGATCCCAATATTGCCTGTGTGTGTGTTCGTTCGCACTCTGCAATGGATTGGCACCCTGTCCAGGGTGTACTCCACCTTGTGCCCAAAGTCTCCCGGGATAAGCTCCAGACCCTGTGACCCTGTATATAGATGATGAATAAAACATCCCGAGATGTACTGTTTATAGGGCTGGTGTGATGGAAAGCAGAGGGTTGTTTTTGTCACAAAGTTGATTATATTCCAATAACAGCAGGTCCTGAATTATGTTCCACTTATACCAGGTCTTAAACTTATAATTCATTAATGGTTGCACTTTTAGTTATTAATGGAAATGTTAATTTTTACCATGGAATAGCTATATTTAAAGTTTCAAAATTGTGACGCATTGTCTTTAAGTTAATAGGACAATAAATAGAAATTTGTCATCTATATAGAAAAATTTAATTGTAACCCTCTTTGTTGTACTAACTTCCCCATGGCAGAAAATTTCTTAATGGTTACAACACCCTGACTTTCATAAATGTTGAAGTAGCATTTTTTTTGCCGGAAGGCTTTTTCCGTATTACCCATTATACATTTAAGCAATATCACACAAGACGTAGTGCTGTATTGCTGGATATAGCATGGCTGTGATGCGATCATAGGCACGAGGGTGAATTGTTATTAACAGAGTTGAAAGTATTTTTTTTTTTATTATTATTCTTACGTTACTATGCAGCCAAAAGATGAGGAGAATAAATGTAGAGATGGTGGATAGTCTTGTAAATCTTGGAAGTGCTCTGTTAACCTCCACGTTGAATCCTAAATGGCATTAAATGGATAAATCTAGTGCACTATGTAGGGTGTACAATCCCTTGTCAGAGACACCAGGTAGTGCCTTTTGATCAGGGTCTGGAGAGCGATTTGGAATTCAGCCTTGTGTTAGGAGCCAGTTAGTTTTGCAGATGAAAATAAGTATAAAAGTGATGGTTCAGATGTTATCAGATGTTTTTTCTTGCTGAAATTACTTCTGCGACTGGTTTTGAATGCGTTTTTCTGCAGATAGTTGCTCTCTCCTGTACTGTGGACTGAACAGACCAACTTTCAACATGTTGTGACTTCCAGACAGTTAGTGTAATTAATGATTGTTAGAGCACCTGAGATATGGCAGAGTAATGCATATAGTTAAATGTCTTAATGGTGTCCATTATCACCACTGTGTCACAGAATGCCTCTCGTCCAATCAGAGTGCTCGGTCAAAACTAACCGTTGTATAATTATTTTTCTTCTTTTTATTCACAATTTTATTTACTGATTGTGATGCGCGAGTGTGCCTTATGAGTCCCTGTGAATGAGTTGCTACTTTAGAACAGATAAGCTTATTAATATAAACCTTCTACGTGAATTGTAGCTAGCACTCTTTCTAAGTTTGTAACACTTGTGACTTTTGTTGATCAGGATGCCTTTGTCTCATCACCTGACGTAAGTCACTTATGACATTCAAACGCCAGCCTCTGTCTCATCTCTTTACACATCTGACCAATTCAATTCAGTTTTATTTATATAGCGTTTTTAACAAAGGGCATTGTCGCAAAGCAGCTTTACAGAATTAAAAAAAATATGGAAATGTGTTTAAAACGTATGAGGAAATGGGTATAAATCATAATTATCAGATTGTCCCTGATGAGCAAGTCGAGGGTGATGGTGGCAAGGAAAAATTCCCTGAGATGACAATAGGAAGTAACCTTGAGAGGAACCAGACTCAACAGGGAACCCATCCTCATTTGTGTGGAATCAGATAGCATGAATTGATTTGCAGTCATACTGTGTGTTAGGAGGCTGGAAGTTCAATATAACAGGAGAGGTGTTTAAGTTAATATTAAGTCCCGTTTCGTTATTGGAGGCAAAGGTACCAAACTGTTTGTAGGAATTTCGGTTCTGAACTATTGAGCGACTGCAGTCACAAGTCATCAACAGTAACCTCAGTTCTTGCTAATATCTTCAGGGAAATAATTGCTGATTAATGTCAACAATTCTGTTTTGTTGGATAAACTAATTTTATTAAAGAATTTTATTAGGATATTTAAACATTCTCTCTGCTGTTATGTATATAACACGTGTAAGTGGTCTACCTTTCGCTATGGCACATAGCTGTTCAAGAAGAATTAAATTGTGATGTTAATCATGTGAGCAAATGCCTGGTAGACTAGATAATGTTTTTTATATTTTGTGATTCTTGATGGCAGTCAGCCTAGCTAAGGTTAGGAAGTAGCTTAAAAATTGTATGTATAATTATTTTGCCTTTTATGATAACTTTCCTGGCTTAGATTAATTAAATGAATAATAATTGTTGGCTGTTTTAACAAAATACAGCCTCAGAGACATCCAACTGTTTTCCAAACCAACCACCTGTTTGTTGTCAGTGCCACACTACTGTAAGGTTTGAGAGGGATTTGTGAAACTTTTTCTTCTAGATGCGGTGTCATGTCTCAGTCATTTAGCCAATATGTCATTTATCATTTCTGCTCTTAGTGCTGAGCCACGTCTGCCAACACGTTAAGGTTTTTGTGTAAAGAGTATGTTTTCTCTGCCTGCTAGGACTTTTTTTGCTTTCATTATTGGTGACGCTGATGAAGTGATGTTTTTTTTTTCTTTTTTTTTTCTGGGCGCTTTCAGTTTCTATACACGAGAGCCTTTCAAGTGACTCAGGGACTTGTGGTGAGATTTCTCGTGAATGAAAGTGTAAAACTGATTGCACTGTCCTGGAAGTCTCCTGTAAATGTCAGTGATGAGACTCTTAGCCGCAGTAAGTGTTTTAAAGAAGACCGTACATCCATGAATGACACTCCTGGCCGAGGTGGCTCGGAGCCCATTGCGGTCATTCCCGTGAGCATTAAGTGAGTGAAACACCTGATTATGAAAATTGCAGCGCGCAACTTGTGGTAGAGACGCGTCTGTCTGTGGGAACTGTTGCAAGTTACAGGAACTCGGGTGGGAGTTATTGCCACAGAATCTGTACAGTCCTGACCTTGTGATTTCTGAAAGTTTGGGCCGTTAGAGGAGTTTCTGGGAGGCCAGCGTTTCAGACGTGAAGCAGGCAGTCTGATCACAAATCGAAAAAAGTCTGATAGAAAACTTTTTTCCTTGATTTTATTCAAGCTGTAGTGAAACAGTGGGATAAGTGCATTAGTTTAGGTGGAGAAATAAAGGTAGATTTTTACTGTTTTTAATGGTATTGCTGTCCCGTTTTTACTTGAACGCCGCTTGTATGTACTATTCTGCTTGGCGAACCTTGATTCTTATCTTCATGCTGTAAATGAATGATACCATATTGAAGAGAAGTTGTAAAGATTCATGGGTAAAGCATTGACCTATTTTTATCAGTAGTAAAGTGCTTCTTTAATTCACACTGTTAGCCAGGTGGAATCTGATAACATGTCATACAGGGTCACAGTGTTATGTGACAGTGTAGATCCTATTTCTTTCAAAGATGCCATTTTGTGTCTATTGATGAGTTTACTGTACAAGTGTTCAGATTAAGTCCCTCAAGGTTAAGTTCTCAATCCCATTCTCTTAACGGTATACGTTTTAATGAAGTGACAGTAACTTGTCCTGACCTCCTGTTATGCAGTTATGCATGTATCCAGGTTTTAACCTACATATTTTAATACTTGAATGAAATTCTCATGAAGTGTTGCTTTCATTTATCCCCAAACCCTGCCTTTC
Source organism: Clarias platycephalus (assembly GCA_030068275.1). Lineage (NCBI taxonomy): Eukaryota > Metazoa > Chordata > Actinopteri > Siluriformes > Clariidae > Clarias > Clarias platycephalus. Next base: position 10,756,379 of record JAQQZT010000015.1, on the reverse strand, counting down.
AAATTTCCTGTTTATTAGTTTTTTTTATTAGTATGGCTACAATAAACTTTAATATACTGCTACTAATTTACCAGCCAGAACTTTTTACTGCTCCCCAATAAGGTGACTGTTCAGTTCTTTATCAGTTACACTGAACTCTCAAGCTTTACTTGCCCCACCTTGATACTTGCATGCATAGAGCTGGGTATTCTTAATATATATACTGTATGTGGTTTTTTTCTTTTTCTTCACACGATTCACTTCATCTGTGACTAATCGGAATAGAAAGAAATGAAATAGACAGAAACCAAGCCATTCTTCGGCTCAGGATCTGATTTATTATAACTCAAATGCAGTGGAACCTTGGATTACGATCATAATTCGTTCTGGAGGTGGGCTCATATTCCAAAATACTCATAAATCAAAGCAAATTTCCATTCCACAGCCCCCAAAAAATAAACACATAATAATTAACACAAAATATAAAATAAAACTAATTAACCTGCACTTTACCCGTAAAAAAAAAAAAAGTAAAAATAAATGTTTCCATTTATGCGCGCAAGCGCTGTGTGTGTGTGTGAATCAGTCTCTCCCTTCTCATCTTACACGGCAGTCTTTCTCCTCTCTTATTTGAATTTCACACAAACATGTTATAGTAAATATATCAGTACACGCATGCACGGATGTTGATTATACCAGTAAGAGACGAGCACTAAGACTTGTTCGTTTTCCAAGTCAAAATTTATTAAAAATCTTTTCTCGTCTTGCGGAACACTCGCAAACCGTGTTACTTGCAATCAGAGGTTTCACTGTGGATGAAAACTTCACACCTCATGTTCTCCACACTGCTTGTTAACAACACTTTCAGTTTTTGTTGCGAGCTGGACCGCTACAGTGAACAGTAGTGTTTTATCACGGTCAGGCACACCCCTGCCTTTAATATTAATAAATGTAAATGTATAAAAGCTGGAATTGAGTTGGAAACATTCATATGTACCTCCTGAAACAATAAAAAAAAACCTCATAAGCTAAAGTCTCCAGCAGCACACTTAATACATTAACATTACATTTGGTGAACGCCACTGTACAATCTGGCCACATTGGCAAACATTTATTTGCTAAGCATTACCTGCTAATATCCCAGTCATAGCACCGTCCTTATTCATTTCCGATGAGAGTAATCTAGGTTTAGAGATTTTGAAGAAAGTTTTATAATGTTAGCCAGACTTGGCATGATGAGAGGAAGGTCTGCTGTGGTTTGTTCCTCTTGCAGTCAAACACAAAGCAACTTTCTGCTCTTAAATGTTTTCCACCCACATTCGGGTGCTTCATTAATTTCGTCGTGTTGTTGAACTTGACAGCTAAGTCCTTTTTTTTTGTTGTATGTATTGGATTCAAGTGTGCAGTCAAGGCCGATGAAGTGGAGCTACACGTTTGAACGTGTAGACATTTTTACACCTTCTGTATGACGCTTGGAGTCAAGCCTCTCAAAATACAACATGTGATCCCTGTCGCTGGGTGTTGTAATCAGACTGCTGCATGCTTACTGGTTCACTGACATGAGTATCCAAATCTGGTACAGAATGATGAGGCAGTTTTTGATACTGGATGGATTCAAAGCAGTTTGGTTGGTGCCATAAAGATTTTAATGTTCGGTATGTACACTAAAGTCCTCAAGTGGAGATCAACTGCTGGATCCTAAGGCCAGACTGGCCACCAACGACATGCAGGTTTCTACTACATTCTTTAACGTAGGTGTTTCCTAACGCACGGAATAAATATAATAAGCATGAACTTAATAAGTTGTACTTTGACTGTTGAGAACACGCCTTTTGGCTCTGACTTGATGTTTCAGTGGATGTTAGCTATAACTATAATTTTTTGTAGATGCTCAGTTCATGTTTTCGCTCTAAGTCTTAGTTCCAGACCAGGAGATTTTTGTAGTTCGTAATAATTCGAGTTTTGGCGCAGACAGTTACAGTATGTGGATTTGAGTTTTCAAACTTTCGCAGATTTGTCCACTCCTGTTGAATAATATCTTCTCCCTGTGACGTTAGGAACGCCTCAGCTGATAACTAATGACATGCTGTATAGAAACTTGGTTAGTAGAGGATGATAATTGTAAACTGGTTTGTGTCCATTGTCATTATATTGTGTTTTACTCTAGTGCATTTCCAGGCAAACAAAAACATGGAACTGGGCAGGACTCTAGTGCTTTTACTTGTCTAGTGGGCTAAATAATGAATTCATCATGTGTCTATTCCTGCTGTTCCAAGTCTCAACTGAAAACCTATGTTTTTATTTCATCACACATCTCCTCACTCTCCTTTTGCTTTATTTTTTTATATTTCTTTTAAAGCTCTTGAGTGTGAGAATAGTTTTTGCAGGGCAGCTGTGCAATATAAAACAAGGTGCGCAGATCCGCAACCAGTATACAATACAAGTACAAGGGGTTGCCTGGTGTCATGTTGATTTTAGCGTCTGCAGTTTGGCTCTTCAGCCTTCTTGTAACCCTCAATGACTAAGGTGAGCCTTCCTGATGATACTGTAATATGTTTGCAGCAGAAAAGCAGGGAATGCCCCAAAACAATAAAAAAAAAAAGCTGTTATTTTAGCTTTTCCCTGTTGATGACGTAAGTTTATGGCGCTGTGTGTTCAGCCTCCACATTGTTCCACTGAAAAACTGGGCTGTTTAGCATTCTGGCTTGAGATCCAGGAAGTGCACTCAATCATAATTCAGTCTACTTCTTCAGCCTATTCGTCTCAAGAGCTATAAAACTGTTCTTTCATAGAAACAGATTGTTTTATTTTTACAGGGTCAAAACATACAGCACGCCTAATATTTTGTCTAATGTCCCTTGCATATGTTGCACCTTTTATCAGACGCTTTGGGTAGCTGTCACAAGCTTCTAGCAGAACTGTGGATGTACATATTCTTGGTAGAATTAGCAGTGTTATTAAAATTTTAATTGTTGGTGTCCTGCTTAAGCACGGTCCACCATTTTTTTTTAAAAATAGCGTTGAGGTAAAGGTAGAAGCTTTAAGTAAGCCTGCTTTATTGATTTCACAAACAGCTTCCTTCGTAAATAGCAGCATCTTAGTCCATGCAGAATCAAAACAAGCTTGATGGCAGCCAGTGACGCTGGTATTCCAGCAGCTTCCAGCTCGTGCCAGGCCTGTGTCTCGGTGGTTCCTGGGATGTTCGGTCACATTTATCTGACAGGGCCTGAAATTTACATTCAAGTGCTAAATGAGGATTTTGTGTCAAATATTGCACTAATATAACGCCTACCGAAAGGTCGTGTTAAATTATTATTTTGGCCGGTGGATTATTTCATTTAAGCAACAACTTGGCCAGTGAGTCAAAGTTATTTTCAGATGCTGTTATCCTCTCTGGCACAGGTGACGTTTGGGTCATCTTCTAGAACTTGGCACAGTGGCTCCACCACCTAATAACTCGTACTTGCGTACAATTTTTTTAAATTTTTTTATCTGATCTCCGTATCTGCAGTTGTTTTGTAACGGCTCCAAGAGACATTTATGACTTGTATAAATATGCCGTCCTATTTCTCAGATCATCGATGTGCTCCTTGGACTTTCCCACAGACATTGTACTGTATTTTAGCTAGTTCATATGTGTGCTATCAAAAAAAATTTTTTTATGCTGGCACAGAGAAGCTACGAGCTACAGTCAGAGATGATCATGAACAGAAATTGAAATGATGTTTCAATACCACTGAACAAATAATCTAACCGGGGGCATGTCAATTTTTTTAAAAACGTTTTGATATTAGAAAATCCCAAATAAGTTAAACATTGTGCTATAAATTCTTCTGGTTTTCCTTCATTCTTGGAAAAGTCATTGACCGCCCAATATTGTCTTCACATTAATGGTCATAGTGACTGTGTGTAAACATCTAACTACAAGTGTACCGCTGTGTAATTAAGGGATTTAGGCATCCTTCTGTGTAGTTTTAAAACTGAGCTCAATTGGGTCACTATTTGAACTGTAACACGTAAAAATTACATTTAAATTAGCGACTGTACTGTTTTTATCATTGATGTGTTCATTGTGCTGCACCAAAAGGACGTTAAAACCAGTTTCCAGAACTGATCTATTAGTCCAGTTCCTGAAGTTGTGTGATTTTTTTTATTATTTTATTATTTTATTTTTTATTTTATTTTATTTATTTTTCAATTGTTGTAGACTTGCACACGTTATATATTCTCTTCATATGATGTCTTTGCCCTTGCAGGAAGTAAAAACTGCATGCACATGCTTCAGGAAGTACTCACAACATACTCTCATATTGCAAGATTATAATAATTCTTCTTCTACCTATTGTACTGGAGTGACGAGCATAGGGAAAGAGATTAGCATGTTGTATGAGACATGAACTTTAAACAGTCAACAATATAAGTTACATGCTATTTAAATGTTTTGAGATAATTGAAGTAGTTTCATTCTTCAAAACTGGCTGTTGGAGACAAATCGGACAATAAACATTAGTCACGTCAAATTAAAATCTGTTAGTATCTCAATGCCCAGGGTTCGAGTTGAACCGACAGTCTACCAGTTACAGTAAATCCTTTATATCATGAGAATGTTGTCTGAATCTGATTGAAGTGGAGGAAGGATTCCTCCAACCTCGTAACAATAGCCTAGTTTGTTCTGCACCGCTGCTGGCGTGGAGACGGGAGAGGCATCTCCATCCGTAGAAACTCTGTTGCTTTAAGAGACACATTCAATCATTAGTGCTTCATTTCACAAGCTCCACCATTCATCAAGCTACTGCAAGACATGCCAGCTTTTACACATTTTGTGTAGGAGCCCAGACATTCTGAGCAGCCTCCCCAACACACACACACACACACACACACACACACACACACACACACACACACACACACACACACACACAAAAAAACCCTAGAAGAGCCCGTTGACATCCTAATGTGGATTGAGTGGTTATTTTGGACTCCGTGATGTTCACC
>JAQQZT010000015.1:10728019-10739438 GCA_030068275.1 Clarias platycephalus | reverse complement strand
ATATCTATTACCTGTTTATTTTAGTATGATCATTACATATAAATAAATAATAAAAAAAAAATAGGCAATAATAATAAAAAATGCATTTCTCTAGGGAAATGTTATATCGCAAGAAATATCGTTATCGCAATATTCAACAATATCGCATATCGCATATTTTCCTAATATCATGCAGCCATAGTCAGAACCCTTGCCTATTTTGTATTCTATATGAGGTTTAATAACTTGTTGTCTCTTTTGAGAGCAGAGCAGCAAAATGCCTTCTTTTATTAATCTTGGGTTGACTTGTCTGTGCTGGCACACAGATAAAGCTGTGAAAGGCTTCACTGTCAAAACATGGTTTAAATGAACAAATTGTAATGGCGTGTTTATTTGGATGACTTCACTTAACTAAAAGTCAGTATCTTTGCCACTGTTGAATACAGGGCACTAGCTTGTGTAGTTTATATAATTTAGTTTATAATGAGCGTAGTTACAGCTAATAATCTGTTGCATTTATTGACGGTTACATGACGGTCGTTTTGAAGCTTTTCTATGGTTGTTAAAAAGTAATTAAGCCAAGAAAAACTGACTACGTTATAATTCTGACAATTCCAGCTATAGATGACTCCAAATCATTGCAGCTGGTTGTACCAACACACATTGCGTATGTCTGACCACACCTTCCTTCCTTCCTTTCCCCAGTCAGAGGCAGTACTGTCGTCAACTGCTGATAGTTAGGGGGCATGATGGGGCGGTGGCATGTTAGATATGACCTCACAAGTCTAACTGCAATTTTTTTGTTTTTTTTTGCAGCTGTAAATAGGCATAGACTAGACTGGTGTTTGTGACTAGGAACGTAACTGCTGGAAGCAGTCCAAAATGTTACTATTAAGAAATGCGTAAGACTTGAATTCTTGGGTATCCGTCACTGCCTTGTCTGGTGTTGTTAGTGGCGCTGCACTTGATGGAGTTAACACTAACCTAAAACCGGGCATGTTGTGTTCTGGCAGTGGTGTAACCAGGAATACATAATAAAAACAAGTTAAAAATTAGGCTTTGATTTTTTTTTTTTTTAATCTTTATAATTAAATTGGTAAGTGTGACATGCTATATGAGGGGGAAAAAAGTTCATGATATACATTTTTTTTTATTTAATAATTTAAGGCACAAATTTTATTTAATCATTCAATGTACAATGTAATCTTTCCATAGCAGTAAATTTGCCATGAAATACATTTATGCAACAAAAAAATGCATTTAAATAACTGACTGTTGGCACTATGTAGAAATTACACCTTGTATTATAACTCCTAATGTACATTTCTTGCAGCTGTCTGTTTGATATTGCAGTTGTTTGGTTTACAGAATAAACATTAAATGTTTGTGTCAATATTGTCCCATGAAGCATCTCGTATCATGGCTTTAGTGTACCGTCTCATGCCTAGCCCTGACTAGTGTAAAACCCCAAGTGCTGTCTGACACTTTATTCTAAGTGAAATTGCCCCACTTGAATAATAATTATTTTTTTTTGTAGTTTTGTTTCTTCCCAATGAAGACACAATAGGAACAGAGTGATGGTCTTTCTTTAAGTAATTTTAAACTTTTTCTTTGGTGGGTTCCAGGTCCAGAGACCCCCTGGCACTTCCTACACAGCCCATGAAATCAGCAAGGGACACCCAAACCTTGCGGCCACGCCGCCGGGCCACGCCTCCTCGCCCGGTCTTTCTCAGGTATCAGTCTCCACAGTATCCACTGCGCATCTGTATGGCCACCCTAAAGCCTGGGAGGCAGGAGGAGGGGTGAGTGCACCCATGTAGTGTGTGTGTTTGTTTGTTTGTGTCTGCACCACTTATTATGAATTGCACTACATTCAATCATATTTTACTGTTCGAACATAAGCATGTTTGTGCTTGCTTCATGTTTTGGTATTAACACTGCCTTAAAGCAAAAGAGCCACAGAAATTTATTTGCTGCATTTTCTGCTGCTCCCAATCTGATGAGTCACAGGTATTTTCTCAGTGAAAGCAGTAATCTGAAACCTCTGTTCATTAAAATTAACCATCAAATCACAGTATGATTCAGATTAGTAATATTATCGTCATGTCTGTACTCTAATATTAGCAACATCCAGAGATTCTTGTAATTTTATTAAAGACAGCGGTGATGAGTAAAACCTTTTTTAAAGAGTATAAACAGATACTGTTGTAAATCAGAATTTTGTATAGATTATTGATGAAAGGAATTTAATTTTTCTAATTTTTGGGAAAGCGTTCATGCTTCTGAGTTCGTGTACATTTACCCATAAGAACTGAACTGTATATTCGTCAGCAAGTTTCTAGTTCAAGTTTCTAGGGTCTCAAGGTGTGGATTAGAGCGTTTCCACCAAATGTTTGTCTGCTATAAGCGTGCTGGTTGAGCCACAGAAAAGATTGGGTTGAAGGAATTCCCTTTGTGCTGTTTGCTATTTGAGAGTCATTTAATTTCAGTCTTGCTGAATTATTTTTATGTATTTATTTTTTAAATGAGCAAAAATCAAACATGCGATTGGCCTCAACCCCCCTCCCCCCTTTTAAATTTTTTTTGAACTGAATCAGGGGCTCGTCCGAAATGACTAATCTTCAATTGCTCGACCTTTAATCTCCTCGTAATTTATGCATATTAAATTGTTGTATTTGGGTGTTTACTGTCAGGTAAATAAATACCTTCTATATTCCGGTTACACAGACAAATATTTTGCGTAGTGAAACTTTTGTCAACACTAGTCGTTCTGTATTAATAACATTTAATGAAAGAAACGTTCATTGAGGGAAGTGAGCCAGTATGAATGTATGAATGAGGTCCATCATTCAGAAAATTCTGCTGTATAAAAGGAGGACACACTTCAGTGACTCAGCAGCTAAGCTGGTTTCATTTGCCACGCTATCTTCTTTTGATGCTGTGCAGCACTTTACAAATGAAAAATCTGATGTGTGACGTGTACTCCCTCGGGTGTTGCATGACTTCCTATGATATCCGCCATCTTTTCCAGCACTGAATCAGAGATGAAGATATTTGTGGCTGGGAATTGCCTGGACACAAGGCTTTGAAAAAGCACTGAGAAGCAAATTCCCTCTGTAATGTTGTAGTCAGAGGCCACAATTACCTGGATACATTTCCCCCCCCTTCCCACTACCATTTTTATGTAAAAATATTATCTTCATTATGAGTAACTGGCATTTATTAACCTGAGTGTAAGAAAAATCAACTGTCCCAAAACTTTTGGAAATCCAGCAGAAACTATTTCCCTTTTAAAATGTTTGCCTTGCACAATCATTTACATATCAATTTACCTAAAAGGTTAGTAAATGAGTTTTAATACAGAAATCATCCTACTTGGATTATTATTAAGTTTAAAACACTCGTGGATTTGAAAATGGCCTTGAATTTGCCTTCTTTGTTTGCGCTAGGTTTTTAACTGCGCTCGTGCATGCTGTGTGTCACGTTGAAAAATTGGCTTTTGTTTATCTTCAGGCACCAGGTCTCCATACTCCATACTTATTACTGATGTTTCTGTGTCCACAAGCGTCCCGCAAACACACTCCAAGCATAAACACTCGGTACACTCAGCTGATTGTCTCTAAAATAGAAAGTCAGTCATGATGACTCAGCTGTTCTGGAGCTTGTTCCGCTGCTTAGCCGAGCGCTCGGATTTCCACTCTACACCCGCACAGCTCCGTTACTATTAATAGAAAGTCTAGCTTACATGATCCAGAGGCTGAACTTTGATCATGTGGAGCGACCTCTGAACCGAAGAATGAGGAGTGACCGAGGGTTGAGCTTACCTCTGTTGCCTCGTCCGCCTCTGAAAGCTCTGTGACTCCACCGTCTGTGTGTCTCGCTCCGTCTCTCCCCCTCTCACTCACTCACTCACTCTCCTGAAGGCAGTGCTGAGGAGATGGCAGATTTGTCAGTGTCAGCAGACCGCAGTGTACTCCGAGGCAGGGAGTGGGCATTCTTGCTCAGTCACCTGCACACACACAGAAGCTTGCACAAAAGCGCGCTGAACATCATCTGCTGTCAGAATTCTTACAGAGGCTGTTTTTTGTCTGTTTTCTAACCGCTGTTGTCTTGTGCTTCTTTTATCACCTTGTTTCACGTCCTTTGTCTTGGACCCCCGTGACGCTGCAGTCGCCATACACGGCAGGTCAGAATGCCGGTACAGCTCCGCTGGTCTACTCAACACAGACGCAACCAATGAACGTCCCGCCTCAAAGCCGCCCGGTGAGTATGTCCATTCCTGCAATATTTACATATTAATGTATATATTTTTTACTATACTTTTTATCTTCCAGTACCTTAGAATATGTATGAATTCCAAATAGCCTTTCTTACTACTTTAACTTGTTGCTATTGCTAACTGCGCAGTTAGTCACAGTGTTATGATGCAAGTAGAAAAAGTGCTTTGTTTTATTTCTCGGCTTCAGTTAAGACAGCTCGGCCGTTAGGAACTACCTGTCTCTCACAGCTTGTGGTTTTTAAAGAGTGTCTGTATGTTTTCATCTTTCTTTCTCTCTCTCTCTTCCTTCCTGACTCTGCTCACTGCCATGCTCACCCCTGCTCAGTTTGCCCCAGGGCCTCGTCCTACCCATCACCAGGTAATGTACGCCATTGCAGCGTAGCACCTCACTTGACATTTTGCTATGTTTTTGTAGCTAAAGCTCATTAAAGCATTGTGCTGTTGCCAAACTGCCCTTCTCTCCTCTACTGATATCGATTAATCTGAGCTGAGTAATGTGCACTCATCTTATGTTCTGACCTGCATGCATCCTCTTAGATGTGAAATGACAGTAGTAGGTTAGAGGTGTATAGACTTGTGTATGAAAATCAGTGCTGGTTGAAGTAGATGAGATGGAACGAGAGGTGGCTGACTAGATCGGTATAAAACAGTCTGACTGACTAGCATATGCACAGGATTTACACGTTGACTTCACCATAAGGTTGACCATACAGACAAGTTTGGACAATTCAGAAGCATAGGTACGTAGGACAAGCAGATTTAATGTCCAGGCAAATTATTTATTGTCTATAGGTTTTTAAATGGATGGATGTTGGTATGTGTAAACACTGCGGAAAGCCCTATGTTTAATATTTTAAAAGAAAGAAAGTTGCTAGCCAAACATCACAGCTTTGTTTGAGTGTCTATTCTTTCCCTGAACTAGTTCCTCATATTTTACCAACTCACGGCTGCAGACACTTGTTTAAGGCTGTGCAGTTAGGTTTCCAGGCAACAAGAAGACAGGAATGTTTCTGGACATTTTAGCTTATAATTGCCTGCTGCGTTTTTGAATTTGTCCACCACTGATGTTGTAATACTTGTTATTCAGGAAGAGGTTTTGTTTTCCACATCTGCACTATGTAATAAAAAATAAGTAACATGTTGTGGTGTTTGTTTATTTTCTTTCCTTAGTGAAGGTTATTTGTCAGCACTGGAATTTTCTTTGAGAAGGGCAGCCTGGGTGTTTGTTTGTTTTATCTGTTCGGTTAACTGATTAGTCAAATCACTGGGAAATGTGAGCATTGATTTCTGTACAATAGCAAGCTTCTTCACCGCTTTGTTTTCTTTTCTTTCGTGTTGATGTGTCAGCGAATGATGGGTGGTTTTTCTATCGAGAAGTATGTCATCAGTGTATTCTTCCTACTTGCAGAAATGAAGTGACTAAAACGTCCTCGTCTGCACTTTGCTCTCTTGCACTCCAGTTGGACAAGTTTCAGTGAGGAAGTAGCATGCTTAGTTGGCCGTGTTTATTCTGAATGGGGGTTAATGGAGCACATTTGCTCAGGCCTCTTGCGGATTAACAGCACACTGCTTCCTTAAAACTACACCTTCTAGTCTTGTGGGGAGGGGGTGCACGCTTTTTCCTGAAAGCAGTGCTGATCATATTGCAGACTTTTTGCATGCTCTTAATGCCACCGATAGCTCTTTTGTGTATGTGAATGTCTTAGTCTCTCTGTCCCTTCATACCAACTAGTGCACAGTCCCATTAGATTCTTTCTTTTTCCTGCTTCAATTTTCAAGGGAGGATTCAGACCCATTCAGGTAAATTGCATGGCATGAAGTCCCTATTCCCCGGTAAAGTTTAGTGATCTGCTCCCCCACCCTGTGTACAACAGCCATGCTCGTCTCTTTGTACTCCACCCCAGAAGGAAGGCATTTTATAGGGCTGCAACAGATGTTCAGTAAATCAAATTGTTACTTTACAAATTAGGAAAATAATTGAGTTATCAATAGTTTCACTTTTAAACCACTAAATTCCATAGACTCAAGTGTCTGCCAGAGTGTTTTACTTTCTGAAAGTAGCGTGGCATCAGCAGTTTTATGTTCCACTGTAGAAGAGTTGTTCTACCGAACTACATGAAACAGAATCGAGTAAGTCTGCAAGACCCGATGAAAACGTACAAAATTTGTGGTATGGTAATGTTCAGTGTAGTCCTGCCAGGATTTTCTACTTTTTCCTTTTTTTCCATCGGGGAGGATGGGGGTCCTTTATTAATTCCACACACCCCTCAGCCTAGTTTTATGGAAAAAAAAAAACAAAACTCAATAAGAATGATAAAGCATTAATTATAACGGGCTGGGGCACCAAAAAGTGGGTGGAGGACGCTGGACCACTGGAGCCTGTAAGAATCACTCACTGGTCTTTTGTAAATATTAATCTGCCTGGCAAAACCTTCATGAGGTGGAAACATTATTAGGTAGAGTAATTCTTCCTGTATACAAATGTATATACATGTATGGTGAAAATTCTATAAATTATAAATAATTAAATGATCCTTTATTCCATCATGTGTCAAAGTTTGTGCCTTCTTTTAATTCTATTTTGTGTTTTTGTGTAAAAACAACAATCACCTAATCATATTGAATCTTAGTATTAGGCAAATATAACCTTAGAAGAACAGCAACATGTAACCTTTTTTTTTTTTTTTTACTGTGCCATTATTTATTAAAGAAAAATGAAGCCAAAAATGATAACATGTGGGCAATGCTACATACCCCATTACTGTTTCCATAGTATTTAAGTGACCAAGTTGCTGCCAGGCGCTGCTTATCATCAGCCCATGATTAATTGATCATCAGCAGGTGTGGAGACCTCTGTAAGAGCAGACGTTTTTTTGGCAGTTTGTTGGTCTGGAGCATTCAGATGTGTGCGTTAATGCCAACAGGAAAAGACATAAGCAAAACTTACTTGTTCAGTCTTCTTCTAATTGTGCTATAGGGAAAAAGCCTCTTCTGTCTGAAAAGAATACGGAAGCATGACTGAGGTTTGCAGAACTGTATTTGAACAAACCACAAGGTTTCTGGAACAATGTCTTCTGAACAGATGAGAATGGAAGCCATCTGTCCGAAAGCTAAAACTTGTTTAAAATTGGGTCATGCAAAAGGACAGTGATCCGAAGCACACAGTCCGAAACTCAACCCATTTGAAATGCTGTGGCAGAAACTTAGCAGAGCCATGCATAATGCCCAAAAACCTCAATGAACTGAAGCAATGTTATAAAGAAGAATTGACTAAACATAATGTTAGAGACTGATAGTCATACAGGAAACGATTACTTCAAATTATTTCTCCAAGCTTGGATCTCCAGGCTATTGAATCATGCAGTCACTTAGTATTTCCCAAATGACTTCTTTTTGGCTAAATTTTTGTTAAATAATCAATAGCAAAGTTGAAAAAGTTATATGCTGTATCTGACTAATAGTCTATAATCAATTATATTTTTTACACAAAAACACTTTTAATAAATAAAATAGGGGTATTAACTTTTAAACATTTTTTTTGACTTTATCTTAATAGTAAGTAATTAATTTACTACTTTTAGCTTGTTTTCAAATTGTGGGATGTTCTGTAGTGTACATTTTTTTAGGCAGCTCATTGATGAAGCATGAGGGCAGAAACAAGAAATAGAATATGGTGTAGTCTGCCCTTATTTTTATTTATTTATTATTTATTTATTTTATTTAAGCATTTTACCTACATTTAATGAGGCAATATTTCACATGGAATTTTCATATTATTTGTATTTTTCTACTGTTAATTTTAACTGCTCCATTATAATGTGAAATCTTGAATATTTCTTACTCTTCTACAATATCCAGCACAGTGTTGAGCAGAACATTTGACTAACAAAATTAACGGTTGCAGCCCTACTACTTTGTGTTGTTTTTTTTTAGTTATAATTTTTGTTCATTCCCATTTTTTTCTTTATTTCTCCAGCTTCCAGTGCTTCATAAACATTTTAGACATGCTATGGCTTTCCTATCTACTTTAAAAGAGCATTGCAAGTGTAACCGTCACGTTTCCTCTTGCTCGGAATCGTTTATATTAGCCACTTCTCAGTGATTATTCTAGTTACCTCTTGGTAACTAATTGGTTTGAAAGACATATGATTTACCAAAATTTACCAAAAGCAAATTTAGACCAGTATTGTTCTTGCAGCTGTTGGTAGACTTTTTGCTCACGAACTGTTGTAATCTTGAATAGAGTGATTTCAGAAAGTGAGCCTGGAAGAGTGGAATGCCCATAAACAATAACTATCAGAACAGAAACCTGTTTAATTGTCTTTTTACACAAGTTTCCTGATTATATAAAAGGTCAGTCACCACTGTACTCCTATCACAGCCGCACAAATTTCAGGATGTATCTATGCAGTACAGTAGTTGAGTTTCTAATCGCCGTGGTATATCAGTAGACTGAGTGATTGTCTTGCACGTACAGTTAGAGTTAAACACAGTTAAACATTAGTGAGTTTGTTATGGCTAATAAAAACACAAACATTTGTTTTGTCCACTTCTCATGCTAGTTTAATTTATTTTGCATGCCTTTCCTCACCTGGTAACAAGTTTTATAAAATGGTACAATTGCTCCAGAACCCATTCTCAGAACAACTGCCTTTGCTCTAGTATTCATAACCACTCCTCAGGTCCTGCGAATTGTTTCTAATTCAGAGTTTGTGCTTTGTCCACGGCTGAGTCTCTCTGTACATGACTGATCCGCTTGTTTTCATGTCCCCCAGTTTTTCCCGAGGACTCAAATGCAGCCTCCGCGTCCCACCATTCCAAGCAACAGCCCTTCGATTCGACCCGCCTCTCAGGCCCCTAATGCCGCTGTATACTCGCCAAGCCCACCCATCATGATGTCCATGACACCAATGCCTTTCGCTTCCCCCCAGGCTGCCCAGTACTACATACCCCAGGTCTGTAAAATACACCAGAAATTGCTTCGCATTTGCGTTGGGAATAACACGGGTATAAACAAAAGGGAGGAGGGAAACTAACAACACCAACACCAAGGTGAACTTTGCTATACCTTGAGGATAGTAATAAAATGAATACTATCAACAGTAAAGTTAGAATGCTAAATATAAGGCAGTCAATTAGGCCGATTTACCAGTGCAGCAAGCGAGACACATTGCAGCACTTGGATCAGTACGCTCTTGTGTTAATCAATATGGCCTTTTAGCAAATCATCCTTTTCTCAGTTAATCCTTAAATATGTTAATGCTTCAGGTTATCTAAATGCTGTTACGTGCAGCATCTATTTATACAAAGAAACATTAAATGCAACAATCGTGAGACCGTGTTTTCTTTAATTTCAAAACTGCAAAAGAGACCAAACTTTGTCCACATCAAGCTAAAAAAAAAATGGTCAAAAAATTTATCACTTTGGTGCTTTTTGATAATTGCTTTTTTGGTATTTGCTTTTATATGATCTGTTACAGTATCGCCACAGTGCTCCTCCATATGTGGGGCCTCATCAGCAGTACTCAGTTCAACCCACAGGACCCAATACCTTCTACCCTGGACCTTCTCCTGGAGAGTTTCCTCCAGCATATGGTAACTTTTCATCCTGCCTTTTCACTCGTACTTTCAAAACACATCTTTCTTTTGGGTAATGGACTTTTTACATGATGGCCTCTAACTGGAACTCATACTGTTTTCATTATCATTAGCTGCGGGGACTCCATACTATACTAGTCAGACCATGTACACCCCGTCTCCATCCATAATAGTGCCTACACCGCAGCAACCTCCACCTGCCAAGAGGGAGAAGAAAACAGTATGTTTTCTTACTTGTTGCTTCAGTGCTGATTTAATGTACTGAATAACAAGCTTATTCATGTTTGACTCTCCGCTGTTTGTTTTCCATTAAGATCCGTATCCGAGACCCTAACCAGGGAGGCAAGGACATCACGGAGGAGATCATGTCAGGAATGGGTGGGAGTTGGAACCCCACTCCACCAGTGGGACGGCCCTCCTCCACCCCAACTCCTCCACAGGTAATGTATCCAATCACACATGCATGCAGAGACGAAGTAGCTTCCACAGGCTAATAGCTCACTCAGAAAACACTTGAATGCAATATCTCTTTTGTTCTATAGTAGTCACTCACTGATATAATGCTGATTTATTTATGAACTGTACTGTTAAAGCTATTAACCATATTTTGACCTGATTAGACCTTCTGCGTGTTTTATTTTTCTTACCACTTAATGAGTAAGTTAGAATTTTGTTACTTGGATAATTATAATCCTTTTCCTCTGAAACAGAATGCCTTAATGCACTGTATCTTTGTCCATTTTTCCTGTAAATGTGGCCATTATACTACATTAAAATATTTTTTTTTGGATTTGTTTGATATGTGTGACTTGCCTTACCTATGCTTTCATCTGCCATCATCTTAGTTCTTCCTCACAGCTGTTTGTGTCATTCTGGTTTCCCATGCTGTTCTCTGTACAGAGATAGCCCAAGGAAATGCTGTGTAATAATTATACAGCACAAAGTTAAAAATCACAGCTACATAGAGGGAAATCTCTCTGTAAAGGGAACATTCACTATTGGGTTGTTACTCTTACTTTGTGTGTTCTCTCCCTAAATGTTAACAGTGTTCGTCTCTCCTCTCTTTTCCCATTTCTCTTGTCTGTTTGTCTAATCCCCAAATCACCCCCCCCCCCCCCCCATCCTTGTGTGTGGTGTCTTTTGTCTTGTCACGCCCTCTCCGCTATTTATCCCTGATGCTTGTTTTTTTTTTTTCTTCTTCTCTCCAACTCTTCTTACCCACTTCTCTATTTGTGCTGCATTTGCCTTCTCCCCACTATTTGTCCGTATTACCATTTTTACCCTCTTCCACTGCGTCTCTTTCACGTGTGTGTGTGTGTGTGTGTGTGTGTGTGTGTGCAATCGCGTTTTCCTTCTTCCTCTATTCTTTCTATTTCTCTTTTGCTAGTTTTTATGTCCACACCCTCATTATCCTCACATTTTCTACCTCAAATCCCAGCAGCTGAACCAGGTAGTGGAACATGGGCATGTCATCTATAATGTGGACAGTGCCCAGATCCTCCCTGTTCCTGTCGACTTGAAACCAGGTCAGTCCCCTCCTTGCTGTTCCTTTCACACGGGGCG
>JAQQZT010000015.1:10709875-10728009 GCA_030068275.1 Clarias platycephalus | reverse complement strand
CCCCCCCTGCCCACACGCATGACCATTCATCTTGCAACCAGCCAGTCACTTTGCACTTTCATTCCTGATTTTCTTCTTTTAGCCACTGACCCAATGTTTGTCCTTATACACATTTGCAGACCTTGTCCCATGTAAATTTCCTTTATATAATTTCTACTACTTCAATAATAATAATATGATACCTTTTTTTTCTCTCTTTTTTTTTTTCCCATTGTCACTCTTGACCGTTTTTAATTAACAGTGTCTCTTGTGATTACCTCTCTGTCTATGCTTCCTATAGATGACAAGCCAAAGCTTGAGAGTGCTGTACTAAAATCTTCATCACCAGGACTGCGTGCTGTGGAGCCTCCTGTGCAAAGGCGAGAGCCCAGCAGCCCTGCCCCTGACCCACGTCCACCGGAGAAATCAGAGCTTCCTCCATCAGACCCAGATGTGACGCAGAGTGTAGTTCCAGTTTCCGTTCCCTCTCTCAGCTCCTCCAAGCCTGTCTCAGTAGTGGATGCAGCAGAAAAGCTTACCCCTCCAGCAGAACCCCTTCCTGCACAAGCTGTCACGCCAGAGCCAGATAAACCAGAGCCTGAGCAAGTGCCACCAGAGGTGCCAACTTCTGCAGCACAAGTTCTAAAAGCCGTCAACGGTTTGGCTGAAACGGACCCTGCTCCTCCTCCTCATGACGACCCTGATTTTCAGCCCCCGTCCCAATCAACCCCAGAGCCCAGTGCTCTTCTGGAGACCTACAGTCTGGATAGAAAAGCTGCAAGTCCTCCAGCTTTGGAAGTTTGTTCAGGCGCTCCGATTCCTTCCCTGCCATCCACCATCACTACTGCTGCTGCTGCTGCTGTTCCTGCACCACCTCCAGGTCTCACTCACCCAGGGCAAGCTCCTGTAGAAGCAGGTCCTGACCCAACCACCTTGACTGCACCTGAGCTTGGAGATGCTGAAAAGGAGACCGAGGTTGCCCTGGAAGAGAAAGTGGAGCCCACATTACAATCCAACCTTAGACAAAGTTCAAGTCAAGGTACATACCAAATACACAAGGTGGTTTAATATGATGTAACTGGAAAGGTTTGCAAAGTGTGTGCTTATATATTATGTTTCTTCAGTTACAACTAGTGTACCAAAGACATGGAAAAAGCCAAAAGAGGATGCTCTTGTGGAGCAGGCACATTCTCCTGACAGAGAGGTGAGGTTAGGACAGATTGTTGGCCCTGTGTGGTGTTTTTGTTGGACAGTTTCATTTATAAATTTCTTGATTAAATAAAAAAGACTTCAGTACCTCAACATTTTTCAACATGGTTTAAGAATATATTTTTTGACTGATTTAAATTAATTAATTAATAAAAAAATTGTCTTTTTATAAACTTTGTTGCAACACGGTGAAATTTACTTATTACTTAAAGACACTTTTATGCATGCCTCTTCAGACCTAAATTTGCGAATAATTTTCAATGACTCATGGAAATGCTATACAAAAACCTTTCTCACAAAATCACATTTCCCCGAACTGCCCTTTGACTTTCATTATAATGGATTTCGGAGTAAACAAGTTTTCTGCTTGTGTCCTATAACAGGGAGACATGTTGGTTCTTGTTTGCAGTAATTGTACATAAACTACAAATCCTGTAGGAAAAGATTGAATTGAAAACCTTGGAGTTCTGCCTTAATTAACTATTTATTTATAAAAATGCCTACCCTCAACTCAGCTGGAGGTTTGGATCCTAGCTTTAGACTAGAACTACTTAGTAGTTCGAGATGGTTTTATCGCAATACAAGCAGTCTTATTTTGTTGGGGTGTGTGTGTCTGTGTGTGGGTGTGTTTTTAAGGATAAGCTTGAGCCAGCCATAGAATCCACAGTAGAGAAACCCAGCTTGTCATCTGTGACTGTGGATCATCGGGCTTCAGCAGAAACTCCAGTAGAAGAGAACGGCGAGCAGGAAGCGGAGCCGCTGAAGAACGGACCCGAACACAGCTCTGAGGCTGAAAGCAGTGATGGAGGCTTAACACCTGCACTCGAGGAGTCCAACAGCAACACAATTCAGAGTAAGGCCTATTTCGTCTATGAGGTGCAGTTAAGAAATTTGTTTACCTTCTTTTCACTTTTGCTTAACAACTCCCCCACCCCTCCCTCCCTCAGAACCGGAGCTGAAGAATGGGAAGAGGCAATATAATAGGGACTTTCTATTGGGCTTCCAGTTCATGCCTGCCTGTGTGCAGAAGCCAGAGGGGCTTCCACCCATATCTGATGTGGTACTGGACAAGGTAATTCTCCTAAGGCATGGGCTTTATTTAAATTCCAAAACTGTATACGACAGTTTGACAGATTCAGTTATCAAAAATAACACACTCTGCATTCACAGATAAACCAAAATAAGCTGCCCCTACGGCCGGATCCACGGGGGCTCATTTCCAGAGGTCCAGACTTCACGCCAGCTTTTGCAGACTTCAGTAGGCTGATTCCTGCAGGGAGAGGAGTGCCGGTAGGTTTCTGCTTCCTTCTGTCTCTTTTGAATGGGCTGTGCTATGTTATGATACTGTCCAGAATTTTCACCGCAAACTATCAGCCAATCAGCCATAACTTTTAAAGCCATTAATCTTAGGTTTTAGGTTCTCGCTAATCCAAGGTTCCACTGTATTATTAACCTGGTGGTGTTAATGTTATTGCTGATCTGTGCAAATGCCAAAAGTATGCTAAATATTTTAGTCTTGATGAATATATAAAGTTGAGTGTAAATTTTATTAGACAACATTAAAATACAAGCTAGCACTACAGCACACTGCCACTAGTTAGTAAATTCTGTCCACTCTGTGGTCAGCTTGGCAATATTCCCGGGCATTTTTCAGTCCTAAAAAAAAAAAAAGGCTTTTGTCTACTTGAATGACAAAATAAAAGGTTGTGTTTCAAAAACAGATGTGAAATGGATGTTAACAATGTCTTTCTTTTTATTGAGCTTGTATAGTGTAGCAGCTATGTTAAGTGGTACTCGCTGCCTCATTCATATTTTAAGTAGTGGTCTCTCTCTGCTCATACCATCTCTGTTGTCACTTAGCAAGCTGACTTAAAGGCATGTCTACGATACCTCTCTCAGGGACCTATTGTCCTATTGGACCTGTAGTGCAGTATGTGAATGTAGAGAGACAGCAGACTGTCTTGAAGTATTTTATCTATTTGGTTGTCTAATCTTTCTTCTTAAAAAGAGAGATATTGTCATTGTGTTAACTAGTGCCATGTATATGTAAGAATCTTTGTTTTAAGTCTGAGTACTAGACCATAATGAAATGCAAACCACTTTTACGTTAAATATGTTGCTTATCCATAATCATATTTGCTTTTGTAGCTGCTGAATGTAGGTCTGAGACGGCCTCCTCCTCGCAAGATCATCATGAATGTGTCTGTGAATGATGACGTACAGTTGAAGAAAGCTGAACATGCCTGGAAGCCTGGCATGAAGAGGGAGAGCGCCATAGATGACCCCGAGACCCAGAGTACTCAGGTTAGTGCCTTTACTTGCGTGCACTCATATTTGCTGATCTGTTGGATGCAGACATTGCCTTGGATACATTAAATCTGATTTTCATGCGTGTTCTTTAGGAGCTTTTCCGTAAGGTGCGCAGTATCCTTAACAAGCTGACACCACAGATGTTTAGTCAGCTGATGAAGCAGGTGACTGACCTCACCATCGACACAGAGGAGCGCCTTAAGGGAGTCATTGACCTGGTTTTTGAGAAAGCCATTGATGAGCCAAGCTTCTCTGTAGCGTATGGCAATATGTGTAGCTGTCTGGCTACAGTAAGTAGCATGTTACGCTTTGCTATTTCACATATACACTGAATCATCAATGCAGTTCGAACGAATGTGTGTGATTTAAGGCATGCTGAAATCTTGAATTGGACTAGCGCTTTATTTCTGGGTTTGCCTCCTTTTGCATGTAACCCAGGTTGTGATTATAACTAATCTTTTTTTTTTTTTTTCCTTTCTAGTTAAAAGTGCCCATGGCAGATAAGCCCAATAGCACTGTGAATTTCCGAAAGCTGCTGCTAAACCGCTGTCAGAAAGAGTTTGAGAAGGACAAAGCGAATGACGATGTCTTTGAAAAGAAACAGCGCGAGCTGGAAGCAGCTGCCTCAGTAAGCACAGTTCCCCTCAAGAGGCTTTCTCTTCATTTCATTCAATTTACATATCTCGCAAATTACACAAAAGTGCTGAAATTGCAAATGATGCTTCACGTAGATAATGTTATCAGGCTTGAACCAGTCCTTCTGTAGAATGTGCCTTTGGTATTTTATGTAAACTATGTATTCCTCCAGTACATGGATTGGTTTTAATGAAGAGGCTCTATTTATCTAGTTATTTATTTATTTGATGTACCTTTTCAGACCACTGAGCGTGAAAGGCTGCAGGAGGAGCTAGAGGAGGCCAAGGACAAAGCTCGAAGAAGATCAATTGGTAACATCAAGTTCATTGGGGAACTATTTAAGCTGCGAATGTTGACCGAGGCCATCATGCATGACTGCGTGGTGAAACTGCTGAAAAACCATGATGAGGAAAGTCTTGAGTGCCTGTGTAGGCTCCTCACGACCATAGGCAAAGATCTGGACTTCGAGAAGGCCAAGGTAGACAAACAGAGGTCCACGTCAAAACAGCAGAACGTTGTCAGTGTATGAACTAGGATGTAGCAGTAATATTATTAAAGTTTGTCTGTTGTAATATTAAACCTGTCTGGCTGCTTGTGTAATACTGTGTTTTGTAAATGTTTTATATAGCCAAGATAAAGCCCTTAATCTGGAACTGACCATGTGTTTAAGAGAGCACTTGCTTATAATTTATGGGACTAACTGAAAAAGGCTTGGAGAAATTTCTGTAGCTGTATTACTCAAAAGGTCCTCTGCTGCTGTTTAATACTCGAATCAGATGTGCCAAGTGTTAAGTGATTATAATGTTCATGACTGTGTAACTCCAGTGAACAAATAGCTGCTTTTTACAACTTGGATGTTTCTGGCAGCCTTATTCTCACAGGACCTGTAAATGACCTATAATGATCGTTATTCCCAAAAAAGTTTTTAAAAGAGGCATTTACTGGAACTTCAGGGCAGGAACTAAAATCCAAACTGAAATATATTGAAATTGTCAGGAGGATAGTTATTAAAATCACTACTACTGTTGTGTCTGATTTTCCTTTTATTTCCATTAGCCAAGAATGGATCAGTACTTTAATCAGATGGAAAAAATAGTGAAGGAGAGGAAGACTTCATCACGCATTCGCTTTATGCTCCAGGATGTAATTGACCTGCGCCTGGTTAGTGAATCTGTCCGTCTACGTGCTTCTGTTTAGCAGTAGTACATATGAATGTTTGTTTTTGCAAGCAAATAAATGATATTTGTGACTCCTTTAGCACAACTGGGTATCACGGAGAGCTGATCTAGGGCCCAAGACCATCGAGCAGATCCACAAGGAGGCGAAAATCGAGGAGCAGGAAGAACAAAGAAAAGTTCACCAACAGCTGCTATCTAAGGACAAGAGGAGGCCAGGTCAGAGAGGGCATATGTGTGCTATAGGATATCCCTTCCTCTGTGACATATTTGATGCACCATATCTATTGTCTTGTATGTTTGTTTTACAGTAATTCCAAGAGAAGAGACCTGGAACACTGTGCCTGTGCCTAAGAACAGTAGAACAATAGACCCCAACAAGATCCCCAAAATCACCAAGGTTAGTGGTTTTTATATGTGAAGCGACAGGCTTTTTGCTTCTTTACTAAGTGGACATGCAGTGATGTAAAAATGAAGAATCTATACTTGAACATATTTAATTTACATTTAAAGTTGTATATGTTGTTCAACTAAAATTCTGCATGACCGATGCCATCATATCTTACTTGGTTATCAAACAGACCCAAGAGCCCCACCTCCTGGTGAACAATTTCACTTCATTGACTAGTTTATACCTTTTGAGTCATTCAAACACACTTTTTAAAAAAGTCCTGTATGCTAATATACAGTATGTAACAGCCAGAAGAAGACTTTATCTGGCCATCACAAAAAAATAATGCAATAATTAGGAACAAGTGATGGTAAAAATGCTGGATCATCTTATTGGTCACCTCATCTAATGGGAAACCTTGTTGATCTGAAAGCATGTTTGTGATGATCAGAATTGAAATTCCAGTCCCTAAAAGTTTATTATAGATTATAGCTCAAGAGGTCGCTCTAACCTACTGACAGCATTTTTTTTAGCTGAGTAATGGAGAAGCTGTAGTGTTTAGAATTGCTGCGGGTAGTTTAAATTAATCTGAATAAAATAAAATTATTGCGGAATATTTGATTTCTAAAGCAATCAATGCATTCACTTTCCTATGGGAAGTTTAGTTAAATATAAATAAATTAAATGTCACACAGTTTGTATTACATTAAACATGATTTGAGAAGAAGATATCAGACATGCAGAGTCATGCTGCTGCAAGGTTCACACAAGGTGGGAGGACAGTCTGTTTCAGTTTCATAAGGGCCACTGCAAATGATTGGGTAACATTTTTGAAAACCGTACATAAACCAGGCATTTGCATATTGAAAAAAAACAACTTGTTTTAATGGCAATTGTCTGTTTAGTCAACCATAGACGATAAGATTCAGTTGGGACCGTTGGGTCGATCACCGCTCAGCTGGATGAAGGGTAGCAGTGGAGGAGCTGGAGCCAAGGCCAGTGAATCAGGTTAGAAACAAATGCATCGTGCAGTATCTGTGTGCTTTCCTGGCTCTGTTTTGTGCTTGTTCTTTTGTGAAAAATAAATAGCAAGTTTTGATGGTAGGCGTTGTTCTTTCAGATATCTTGCGCCCCAGCAGTCTGAACCGTTACTCACCTCTTCAGCCCTCAGTTCCTGCCTCTGCCTCTACGCCATCTGCCTCAACTGACACTGACTCTAGAGGAGGCCTGAGCAGGTATTGTGCAACACTTCACATCACGATCCTCTGTTACATGTAACCTAGGCTGTGAAGTCCAAATACAAACTGTCCATGTATTTTAACGGGGATTTGATACGCGTTTGTTGTGTGTTTCCCAGTCGTGGAAGCTCGGGACGAGAGCGCAACGATAAACCGTTGACCTCGGGCCCTTCACGGTCTGGCCCGCCGTCTGTAGGTGGACCAGGGAAGGAGGCTGCCGAGGATCATCAGCAGGAGGAAGTTCACAAGGACATGCATGTCCTAGACACACCCAAACTGCAGCCCAGTGCAGCTAGCAGAAGCAAACTGGAGTGCAGCCAATCCAGGGAATCTGGTGAGCCACTGATTTGCACCCACATAAACTAACAAAGCACCTGCTCCCTTATGTATGTATATTTATCTGTACACTAATCCAAACTTGTATGGCTGTAACTCAATTTAATGCTTAAGCGTTTTTTGTGTTGACATAATGTCATGTCCCCTGTGTGGCAGTAAAACTTGAAGCAGTGCCAGGTCCTACTACAGACAAGCCTGCATTATCAGAGGAGGAGATGGAGAAACGGTCCAAGTCCATTATCGATGAGTTTTTGCACATTAATGATTACAAGGTTGTTCCCTCAAGCAGTGTCTAATAACATGGATCACATTTTTTTATTATTATTAT
Organism: Clarias platycephalus; assembly: GCA_030068275.1. NCBI lineage: Eukaryota > Metazoa > Chordata > Actinopteri > Siluriformes > Clariidae > Clarias > Clarias platycephalus. Next base: position 10,720,407 of record JAQQZT010000015.1, on the reverse strand, counting down.
TTTTTTAAAACATATCGTTATTACATTGTTACTGTGTCAATATACTTGTGCAGGAGGCCATGCAGTGTGTGGAGGAACTGGAACAGGCCACGATGTTGTACGTTTTTGTGCGGGTGGGTGTGGAGTCGACGCTGGAGAGGAGCCAGATCACACGCGATCATATGGGCCAGCTGTTCTATCAGCTGCTGCAGGCCGGGAGCCTCTCCAAATCTCACTTCTTTAAAGGGTGGGTATTATTTTCATCCTATGACCTACCGCTCTGTCTAATTGTGCCCCCCCTCGACTAGCAGTAGAAGCACAACTGTCCGATTCCTGAGATATCGACAGCTTTATGGGCGATGGGATTTTTGTTGGCATTTCTATTAATTGGGTGGTTTTTACATTTACTTGTGTGAACATAGTGTAAATAGTTGGCATCATCTTTCACTGCTGACGGGTATTTGTTTAAACCTGGAAAACTCTATTAGAGAATCGTTAAAATATGTTGTTTTTTCTTTCCTTTGCGTATTTTCTTCATTTCTCCTGTTTTCACAGGTTTTTGGAAACCCTTGAGATAGCAGATGATATGGCCATTGACATTCCTCATATATGGCTGTACTTAGCGGAGCTAGTTAATCCTGTGCTCCGGGAAGGAGGAATCTCTATGAGAGAATTATTTAGGTATGGTCTTGTTTGGTCTTTACAAGCATATAACATAAAGTTGCCTCGTTCTGTTAATAAGTCCATATAAGTTGTTGTACAGCTATAAATGTTATGTACAGCTGGATGTTGACGTCTTTATTGCTTTATTTTCTTTTTTTTTTTTTAAGTGAATTTAGCAAACCATTACTCCCTGTGGGAAGAGCTGGCATATTATTTTCTGAAATATTGCACCTTCTATGCAAACAAATGGTAAGCCAAAAAATTATGGATATAATTTAGAAACAGTAAATTATTTTGTCATGCAATATAAAATGTGGTCAGTAATTTAATGCTGTGGTGATTGATATTTTAATTGTTCTGTTTTTCCATGCTTCAGAGCCATAGGAAAGTGGGGGCCTTATGGAGGGACTCTGCACTGAACTGGGCTGATTTCCTCCCTGAAACTGAGGATGTGCACAACTTCATTGCTGAGCAGGTGAGCTGTTGCTGCTCAAGCTAGATTTGGACACCAGTGTAATATCTGGACTAAGCAGGATGCAGCGAGATTTTTGGCTGTATTTGATTATCTAATAACTTAAATTGTAATAGTAGAGCATCATTATTTCTTTGAAGACTTGCAAGAAGTCCTGGGATTATTATATTATCATTATTTCATCAGATCATTTGGCTAACCCTGATTTTCGTCTGATTGTTAATGAAGGTTTTTCAAATTAGCAACGCATCTGATCAGAGAACCACAGTATTTCTGGTTGTGCTGTATGTTGTAGTGTTTCAGCTCTTTGTCAGAGATGAATCGGTTGATTTGATTAAACTGTTCAAAATGTATAGCATACACTTCATCATTCACCCGTTCAGCATTCAGCACAATTTAGTGTATCTTACCAATTCTGTTTATCCCGTGGCCAACAATGATGATACAAAATCAGGGGACTTAATTACCATTTATGAGCATAGTAACGTCGGATCTGGGCAAATGTTTTAACTTTAAAATACACGACCAAGACAACAGTTCTTTTATAAAGAAACAAGAATTTATTGAACTACTCTACGATACATAAAACTACACTACTTACAGTGGCTTGCAAAAGTATTCGGCCCCCTTGAACTTTTCCACATTTTGTCACATTACAGCCACAAACATGAATCAATTTTATTGGAATTCCACGTGAAAGACCAATACAAAGTGGTGTACACGTGAGAAGTGGAACGAAAATCATATCTGATTCCAAACATTTTTTACAAATAAATAACTACAAAGTGGGGTGCCACTGTAAATACGCACGCATGCACTCGCGCACACACACATACATGCATGCAAACAGTTTGGAGGGTGAGAATTAATGTAGTTTACTGTAGTTTTCAGGAAGTGCCCAAGTTTCTAGTACTGGTTAATAGATCTGAGAAAGTCACAAGAGCAGAGCCTTGGGTTTAATCTTACTGCTTAATTTGGACCGCACCAATTGTCAGCAAGGTATGAAGCTTTGTTTACTTGCGTCTCGTTGCGGGTTCTTCTCGGTGGTTCGCTTGTAATGTAAGGGAATCACGGCGTTGGTGAGCTGTTGTTGGGATGACATCTTTCGGGGAAGCCCTCTGACACGCATCGGTTGCTTGGTTACCCGCAGCTTCCTCCTGTGTTGTGTCACAGAGAGATAAAAGTTGTCAGCGTGGCAGATTGATATCTCACTTTGGGGAGGCCTGTTAATTCTTCAATATTTAGAATTAATGTTTTAATTACCCTTTTTTTTTTTGTTGCACCTTTTCCAGAAACTAGACTTCACTATTTCTGATTGCTCAAGTCCACCCGACATGGCCTCTAGGAGAGCACTCTCACCTGAAGAGCTGGACAAGCAACTTGAAAAACTTCTCCTGGAGGATGTGGCTAGTGATGAACAAATCTTCGACTGGGTAGAGGTACAAGGCCGTTGAAGTAATTTCATTCAGGGTTGTGGAGATAAACTCTTATATCGCGGTGCGTTTTTACAATGCTGCTGTTTTCTTCAAATGTTTTACTTTAAGTCTGATTTCTACATCAGGCTAAGCTAGATGAGTCGGAGATGAGTTCACCCCCCTTCCTCAGAGCTCTGATGACAGCTGTGTGTAAAGCAGCAGTCAAATGTAAGTTGCCTGGGACTGATGAATTTGTCCATTTACTACATACACATTACTTTAGTTCCACGAAATACACAATTTATCTCGTTTTACTGTTGATGCAACCGGTGTTTGTGTGTCTATGCGTGCAGGGGAGAGCTCCTCCTGTAAAGTGGACACGGCCATCATCCAAAAGCGTTTGCCTGTATTACACAAGTACCTTAATTCGGACACGGAGAGACAGTTGCAAGCACTTTATGCACTTCAAGCTTTGATAGTGAAACTGGACCAGCCTCCGAGTGAGTACAAACTGTCTTTACAACTTTGTAGCATTTTATGCACACACAGAATCACACCATCATTTATTTTCTACGGACATACAAAACACAGCTATGTTTTAAGCCGCAAGCAAAATTTTTATTTATTTAAATGAGGTATGATTTGGTCAGTCAGTTGGCTTAAATGATTCTTGGACCAATCCACTGGTACATACAGTATTGTCTGCGGTTTTATTTATTCCTTTATTTTCAGGTCTACACTTATAAGGTTAGTTCCTACTTGCAGTTAGTTCCCAGTTACTGTTTAATGCTCAAAAATGAAAATAAACAAAAGAGTTATGGTTTCATCTTGTGTCGTCATATACACTGATCAGCTACAACGTTACCGCCACATAACATGAACACATTCAAATTGATTATCAGTTACTTACAAGTGGACACGGTGGCATAGTGGTTAGCACTGTGGTACCTCCAGGGTCGAGGGGTCTGTGGTCTGCGAGTAGAGTTTTCATGTTCTCACCATGCTTGATGGGTTTTCTCAAGGTACTCCGGTTTCCTAGACCGCCCACGTGTTTCCTCCGACCATTTTTTTCGAACTGCTTGCTCACGCACCGTTGGGGGCGGCCTAACACACTCGGAGGAACAGCGCTATCCGCCCCTTCCGCTTACGCGAGCTCACAGACGCAGGCTTGTAGAGCCGTCGTTAATGTGGGAGCGCGAAGTACCTCTAATCCTTCCCCCCTGAGAGAGCTCGGCCAATCAGCTCTCTCTATGCCTCCGGCTATGAGAGGCAACAGCATCACCCGGGGTTCGAACCAGCGATCTCCGGATGATAGTGCGAGCACTTTACCACTGCGCCACTCGGAGGCCTTACTTATATCACTTTAGCGCTGTTATTTCAGTAATGAAAATATTGACTAATCCAAGTAAAAATATTTAAGTAATAGTAAATAAAGCATTAATTTTGTCCGGCAGGCAATTTAAGATGCGGCCAATTTTCGACGCATGCACAGGCTGTCAAAACTTTTGGTTTGTAATCTGGCACATATTAACTGCTCATAACTTCACTTCTACTTAACATTTTGATTTCATGCTCAAAATCTGGCTGGAGACAGACAGACATATAGAAACTTTTCTGAGACTGGTTTCGGTCCTCCAATGTATAAAAACGTAAAAATATAAATTGAAAGAGTTCTGACCAATGTACGGACAAAACCTTTCTTTTATTTATGTAGATCACATTTCTTATCTAAAATGAAAAAAAAAAAGGCTGCACCGTGCAGACCCACAACAGACTGCAGACAGCATGCGCAACTTGTCATGTTCTACTATGAACACACGGTAATATTGTACAAAAGAAAACCAGACTGTAAAACCTTTGTGTACTTTGTTTCTTCTGTTTCCTCCCTCAGACTTGCTCCGTATGTTCTTTGACTGTTTGTATGATGAGGACGTAATATCGGAGGACGCGTTCTACAAGTGGGAGACCAGCAAAGACCCAGCCGAGCAACAGGGCAAAGGGGTAGCGCTCAAATCCGTGACGGCCTTCTTTACGTGGCTCCGAGAGGCTGAGGAGGAGTCGGAGGACAATTGACGACAAGGAGGGAAAGGACACGTTTGTGGGCGTGTAATGAAAAAGACAATAGTCGCTCAAACAATAACTGCATCTTCTAAAATGAAATACAAGCAAACTTTATGTATCAATGGGAAGAATGGAGCGCACCTTTGCAAATGGTACAGTTCACTGACGTAAAGCGACGTGATGACTTACAATTGCTGGAGCACTAAAATACATGTATTATTTATAGTAATATTTCATTTAAGTTTTTAATTTCCTCTTTTGTTACTTTTTAAGGAAAAGAAGACTTAATACCTTTGTGCTATAATGAGAACAGAAGCTCAGTTCAGACTCTAATTTATGATTTCCCCCTTGTTTCTTTTTTTCTATTTTAAAGACCTGCAAACAATTGTACTTAACATTTTGCAGATGGTCAAAATGAGGCATTGGTGGATATAGAAATAAATAAATAATGTTAATAATATTAATATAATAACTGAAAGTTGTTTGAAAGGCTCCCTGACTTTCAGCTTGTTCGGTTAAGTACAGTAGCGTTTAACAGGAAATGACATTCAGGGTCTTAGAGAGGATTGGCGTAGATTTACATCCTATTTTCAAGGTTATTATTGACATAACCTTACAAGTTTTCCTTCTGCTTTAGCTTACGCTACAAACGTCAAACGCAGCAGAACTATGCATTCAGAAGACTGCTGCGATTATGATCAAAACGAGGAGTTTGAATGGAATTAAAGGTGAAAAATGGCAACTTGTACAAAGCCACTAAAGATATGTTGCTGAACCTAAAGTGCTTGTAATTCTTAATACTGATAGAGCAAATTTAAAACATGTAAATAAATTAAAAAGCAAAAAAAAATTTTGAAAAAAAGCAAATTATGGGAGAGTGATATTTCTATGCATCCAGTGGTCTTCGAGTGCTTTAATTATTTGTGCAGCTGGAAACTGCAGTTTGTGCTGTAGTTCAGTTGTGAGGTCTACAATCTACTGATTTATTTTTTTCATGATTACCTCAATTTAGAAAAACAACTGATTCTCATGTCTGCTTTAAGATGCGTTGTTTTGTCTGAAAGCCCCACAGGAAACAGATCAGAGGTTTTTTTTTTTTAGTTCTATTTTAAATTGGACAAAACAATACACAATACTGACAAAGTTTGATTCTTCACAGTTTTGTAAACAAAAGTACAAAACTAGCACAAGTACAAAACTGTCACACACACTTTTAATAAATAGAATGCTGATCATATGAAAATTAGAATAAACAGCTTTGCAAACATATGAATTTTGTGCTACAGTCCAAAACGTCAACATTATCAGTTAGATCCTGTATCCTGACTGGTGCGAGGTGTAATACAGCTGTTACTCATCTAGCGGTGAGCAACAGATGTGTTTATCTGTATGCTGAAATATTGTATGGCTCATGCAAAAGGATTGATGTTTGAATCTTTGGGATAGACAGAAGCATGACAGGCACATATTGATGAGTTTTCATGTTTATCAACACATGAGCCCTCATGTATTTATCACCCTGCGCATAATCCTAGCTGTATCAATATAAGCAATGAACAGAGGACATTATAATTATTTTTTTATATCTTGTTCGCTGTTTTCTAAAAGACCAGTTTCAATATTGTCCGTATGTTTTCATATTTAAAACAAATCTAAAGAAACTAAACTCATTTAGCACCTGAACAAGTCCTTGACATGTAAAACATGAAGGGGGGGGGAAAAAACAAGTTTTTAAAATGTAAACCTGAAATGTAAACCTATAAAATTTTCCATTTCATTAACTTTTCCTGGTGTGCAGAATCAGCCACTTATGAAGAACATGATGTAAAGCCAATGCCTAGATATTTGTGCTTGTATCTCATCAAGCTGATTGTTCCCCTATGGGGTCAGGACTAGGCTAATCAGACTGAAAATCATTCCCTCCTCACATCTCAAAGCTGTGAAGAAAAGTCCGGCTTCAAACTCTATAGGCTCTGGATTCATAACCATGATGGACTATGAAGAGAAATCAGTGCAGAAGTTTCAGGTGTACTCAGTCCACAAAGTCGATGCTAGGAGTCCTTGAGCATACTGATTCGGGCAAAGATTTTCAGTGCAGGCCCTAGTTTGATGTTCATGGTGCTCATGAGATGGTCTTCCTTCAGTAGCAGCAGGGCCTGGCCATCAATCTCCTGAGCACGGAACTCCTCGGCTATCTCCTGGCAGCCTGGGAATGAAAAATTATCGATTGGATTTGTTAAAAGCAACTTCAGCAACCACATACTAATACAAAAATAAATAGATTTTCAACGGTGAATAAAAACACACTTATTAGCCAGTCCTGAATAACGGGACAGTGTGTTCTTAATTTTAGTTGCCTGGAAACCTAATGTAAAAACATACAGCCAGCTAGTTAAATGAATTTAATAGAGTAAGTAAACCGATATATGTATTGTTATGAAGGGGGTAAGTGACATTTATCCTGTTTTTATACACATTCGGTTTGCATCCTCACCAATAAGACACAATGTTTTCTCTCCTGTACCATACATGCAAATATTATTCAACTGCAAAGTGATGGGTTGCTGAGCTAGCGAGTTGTATGACAGCTTTGCATTGCATTTTATCCAGGTCAGATGCACCAATCAACTGTGTAGTTAAATTAAAATAATTCTAAGCACGTCCAGACTGCATTTTTTTTTTGTGCAGCAGTGGATCAGCAGTTATGACTCTGTACTACTGATCAGTGTGAGAGTTTGCATCCTGGTACTGACAAGCTGCCAATGTTGGTCCTTGAGTAAGTCTCTTAAGTCTCACCTGCCCAGTTTAATTGGATGCAAGTGTCTGCTAAATGAACAAATGTAAATGTTTGTAATGCAGCAGGTGGTAGGATTTCAGAGGAGGAACATGCACCATAGTTACAGTATCATGGTTTAAGTTTAAACATACCAAATGAAATGTACATTTTGTGAAATTCAATAAAGAGCACGGGTAACTTTCTTCAAAGGGCAATACTCAATACTGATATCAAGTCTGCTTATCTCCCATGCATGTGCTACAGAATTATTCCCTCTGGGTAAACTTTTAGACATTTAGAAGTTTTGTGAACTTTTGATGATCTCCGACCACCCACAGTGTATTTGCTTTATCGTCACAAAGAAAAAAAACCTTGTTTAAACTATATTAGCTTATTTACAGTATTGTGCAAAAGTCTTGAGTTACCCCTTAATGCTTCATACAGTATTTTCCAGAGTTTATTGTATTTTAATGTAATCTTGAGTAATAGTTCTCCAGACCTACTAAAGAGCTTTTTGGTGCTTATTTTTGGCAAGTTTTTGATGCTCATTTTCAGTCTAGTCCCTGATGAATGTTTTTTTTTTGTTGTTGTTTGTTTAAGGCACACACTGACCTATGAATAATGAGCATAAAAAAAAATCTAATTTAAAGCATGAACCAGTGAGAAACAGGTGACGATGACGGATGATCAGGCTGGTGATTAATATACTGGGGATGCTGAGTGGTTGGGACAGACGAGAGGGTAAATGAGGTTGTTTTATTCAATCATTCTCTATACCATTTATCCTGAGTATAGAGTCACAGGAAACCTGGAATCGTATCCCACCGGACTTCAGGCATGAGGCAGGGTACACCCTCTACAAGATGGCAATCCACTGACATGCAACAAGCAAATTGGGAATGAAAATCCGCCTCATCTGCATGTCTTTGGAGTGTGGATGGAACCTGGAACAACGAGAGGAAACCCACCCTGCGCAGAGAGAACATGCAAACTCCATGCACACAGACCCGAGGCAGGATTTGAGCCTGGAGTTGCGAGGCCACACCACCAGATTGTCAAATAAATAACCAATTTTTAAATTGTATCTTTAGGCGCTTTGCAGCTCGTCACATTTGTTCCCATTTATTTAATCTAACCAACATAATTTAACTTAATATGGAGAAATGACTTTTGCACAGTACTTGTAAACAGACACTCCGCGCTTCTCAAGTATGACACACCCTACCTGGTAATGAGCAGATAAACTCATAAACATCCTCCACGTTCCATTTGCCAGGGTCGCTGGACATGAGGTGCTGTGTGAGGAGGGGCAGCTCCCTGCCATGGTTCTCAACATGATCTGCTCCTCTCTCCTTTCGAGGCCTCTGTGTGCCAGAGCTGGCTACGGACCCTGGAGATGTCGGTTCTTCGTAACATGACATGTCTGAACACTGGCTGGACTCTCCATGACACAGCTGTGAGGGACGTGGGGAAGGTGTCGCACCCACCGTGCCTGTCTGGGTGCTGGGATTCTAAACAAAAACAACAGACTGTTGTTTAGGCCATTGACATTACAACATGAAGCTGCTAAAAAGGCCAATTATCTATACATTACTTGTTTTTTGGCCTCTGAACCAGTGTTGTGATGATGATGATGGTCACTGGACGCTCTCTGTTTCTTGGCATTCTCTGGAGTTGGCCGTCTTGGAAAAAGACCCATTCTCTTTGTGCATCCCACATTATATCTTTAAATGTGAAGACATTCATGAGTTCAAAGAAATAAAAAGCCTCACTTGTTAAAATTACTTTATGATTATCAGGATTTACAAATACATTGTATACACTTGATACCTTTTTGCACATACTGTAGAACAGAACCGTTTTGACCTCTTGAAGTTGTAAGCGAAGTCGACTTTCCCGCACAGTTCACAAGACAGTGTTGGTTCTTTCTCTCTATTCTTTAACTCTAAACATGTGTTGACAAAGAAGAAAAATAGCTCTTTTAGTTTGGAGCCTCTGGTTTACATTGAGCATTAAGATAAAAGTTGTTTAGACAAAAGTGGGAATAAAATTTTTTTATAATGACTGTACATACCTTGCTGGGAGAGATCCTCCATCTCTGAGTCTCCTGTGTGAGAGTCCTGAACCTTCGTCTCCAAATCAGAGTGAGTCTGCTGCTGCTTTTTGACGTTTTCGAGGAGCAAGGATGGCCGCTCCACCTGGAAGTTTCATGCAAAGACGTAAAGACATGCACAACAAGCATCACAGTTTCCTTTTTCTATTTGTAAACGGACAAATGACTAGCAATCAGCAATTTTAGAAAAATACTACTTAAGATTAAACTGTACATTTCAGCTTATTTTAATTTAAAATGTGTTTGCTGCAGTTCCATGACTTATTTCATTGTTCTCAAAATGTTCCGTGCCATGACCTTACACATTATGTAGTGAGCAAATAGTTAAATAATCCAGGTTCAATCTAAAACTCAAATAGTGGACTTTTAAATATGATCGCTAAAAATTTTATTGAAACCTATCTAACCTATCTTGTGACTACATAAATACAAACCCAACTCAAACAATGTGTTTGAGGAAAGCAGACAAATTCTATACACATATACAAAACAGATTAAGTGCTTACATGGCTTTTGTCCAAAATGTCCTGCTTCTCTAGAGACTTTATGTATTATGCTTAACTTTTCCCCCCCAGATCCACTCACTAGACATTTTATAAAGAACACATGTCCAGCATCTCACTCATGCAATTATCCAATCAGCCATTCACAAATACACACCAAGTACCATTTTTGAATTTTCAACTCCCCAGTTCTGTTGAGCCTATAGTTTCAGATTCCAAACCAGTTCTCCTCTGAACGGTCTCAGCAGTGTAGCGTTTCTTAGAACTGCTGCGTTATTATTTTCTGTAGATTTGTGCAAACTCTGGAAAAATCCCAGCTAAGGTCACAGAGGCCACAGTTTTCTTCATTCGTATGTTTAACGAGGCTTATGATCTGTATCCGCATGGGTTTATTGCACTGCTGCAACAATTGGGTGATTGAATAATTGCATAAATGTGCAAGTGTACATAAAGTGATGAGTGAGCGTGTACGCTGTACAAACCGGATTCCAAAAAAGTTGGGACACTTAACAAATTGTGAATAAAAACTGAATGCAATGATGTGGAGATG
>JAQQZT010000015.1:10670434-10682229 GCA_030068275.1 Clarias platycephalus | reverse complement strand
ATATATATATATATATATATATATTTTTTTTTTTTTTTTTTTTTTTTTTTTTCCCCAACACAGCAATCATTATCGATTGCTTTATAGTGGAACTTAAGCTCATTTATCATGATTATTCAGTCAATTTAAAACAGAGTTATTTACAGCAGTTTTGAATTCTTCAATGTGTTCTTTCTAATATATTATGTTTTTTAACCGTTCTATGCTTTAATTTATGTGGTCTGCTATGGAGAACAGTCCACATAATCTAAATATATAAGTAATAATAACTACGTGGTGATAAATGGATTTTTAAAATGTTGTTCCTCATCAAAGAAAGTTTTCAGTTGTTTATTTTGATATATTTTTATGACTCATCAGTGTCAGCACTTTGTATCAGTCAGAAATAAAGTGGTTTCTTTAAATTTTTCATTAAACAAAATGATGTTATGTTTAGAAGTTTCTATGTAAAATCGAACTTTTCTTGATCTGACTAATTTCAGGATTAAGTCAAGAAAAGATTTCATGAGTGTTCCAGAACGTTAAATTTTGCTATAAACAGATAGAAAGGATGATCTCTCATCCGGTAATTAAAAAATGCAATTAAAATAAGACAAACACTTCATATGCCATGGTTGAACCACATGACCCATTGGCTTTTATCCTTACTTGTCATTTCAAAAAACAACAGAAAACATGGCTATATTTTTTAAAATGTACCCTTTTTTTAAAATCACACTAAAACCCAGAGTGACGTGCAAAGGGGCTTTTAAATGCTAACATCCGAACCCTGGGGAAAAAAATCTAAATGAATACAAATCTAATTGAAGCTTTCAACCAAAAAGTCTGTTAAAACATTAATTGTGACTTTGTGATTTTAATGTGCCGGGGTTAATAATTGCCCATCATTACTATAGATGATTATGTTTAATTCACTAAACATTATCATCACAATTAAAATACATGTGGGGAAAACAAACTACACAAACAAGCTGTTCTATCAGAAGTCCATAAAGCTGCATTCACAGCTGATTTCAATAGGAAATACATTACAGCATGCAAGCCAGCATTATCAAATATCAAACATGCAAAAGCTGCAAAAGCCACCAGCATGTGACACCACGAGAAAAAAAACAAAGTCTCTGAACTGTTTACAGCTGCCTTTGGAGCAGGGCCTGAAATCAGCATGGGCGACCCTGCCACACGTCTCTCTCTCTCTCTCTCTCTCTCTCTCTCAGAAACACTCAGACAGTCGTAAAGCTGCAATTTGACTGGGAGAGAAATCAGAGCCACACACGCCTCAGGGAAAGTGCTGCTCACAAAGGGACCTCAAAGCCTGCCAGGCCGTGACTTATGGTTAGGAAATTGTTTACTGGGCACAGGTGTAAAGTGCTAATCAATGATACCATGACGACTTCAAAGAGCCGACTGAGCATTTATTTTAAAGTAAAGATAATTAAATGAAACAGGTTCGTCAAGCACGACACGGTCGTAGCAGCCTTGATGGACTTCTGGCGGAGACGTTTCTGCCTAAACAAACAGTGAGTCCTGTGCAGTTTGCCAAACGGAGATGGCCACATAGACAGAACACCTGAGCAAACTCAAACTCGCATCTCAGGTCAAACAGCCACCTGTTACAGACCACTCAAGCATGAAGCGACGGGCACCTCTAAACAAGCACAGGACCGAGGAGCTGACAGATTTTGTATGCAGTCATATCCATCAGTCATGAAAAAACATAGGCTAGACAACAATGGGCTCTTTCGACATATAAGCACGATTCCGATTTAAACTGAGTGCCATATTGTATGTGCAGCAAAGGGTGTTAAATATGGCAGCTGTTTTCCCAAAAGTATCCTTTTACACGAAGAAAGAATGCTTAATAAGATCCTTGCATTTATTAAGACTATTAATAATCTTTATGGTGGTGTAAGATTTCAAGTTATGAAATTTTAACATGGTTATCCACATGCAGTGTAAAAGAATTGGCTCAGTCTGATCCACTGATGATTTATGCAACATAAATATGATATCAAGGGATAAGAAATAGCTTGTCCACCGATATTATCCATAGGAATCAGCGTTTCTTAAAGCTTAGTAATAGTCAGCCCAAATAGTCATGAAAATTCTTTGTTTGTCAGTACAATGTAAAAAAATGGATGAGGAAAATTGTAATTATAGGGCATCCTTTTAAAGCTGCAATGCCTTTCAAAACTCACAGTAACAGTTATTCTGCAACCGGAGTCTTACGCGGGAGAACTGGTGCACGGTGCATGACTAAAGTACACAGTGCAGTACAGGGTACGGTGCACATGCATGCTTGGACGCTGCGTTTTGGCCTCTCGTCCACATGCAGACTGTGTTTTGGGTCACTGAAACCTGACCTTGTGGAAAACTCCTTCCCGCGGGAAGATAATTAGAAACTCATTTTGACATGTGGACATGGAAAACGAAGTTTTAGGCTTGTAAGACCAAGCGCCTTTTCTCGCCTTTTGTTTTGACGTCAGAATGTGATGTGCCTAGTAATTAATTTTTCATTCTTCTCATTGGCTAACATGACAAAACGGTTAGGGTTATATCGCTGTTTGCTGGTCTGGTATGCACCAGACATTTTGCATTTCCTGTTGATGAAAATCTCTTTTTTAAGAACAAATGAGGAAAGCACCTATTTTACAAAACTAAAATTTTTTGGACTAAATCTGAAATGGCAAATCCACCAAATGGCATGTGTTTGGGAAGCAGGAAGAAACCCAATAACCTTAAGAAAAACCCACATAACCCTATGAATAAAACGTGAAGCTCACAGACAGTAATCTAAGCTTAAGCCTGCACAGGTTAGAATAAAGATGAGAAATTAGTAATGTCCTAATTTCTGCATCTCCTAAACAATTATCTATGTCAACATTTAAGATCTGACAGAAAGAAAGAGATGTCTGCGCTCGTGCGGTAATAGCTTACACATGTACGTATGCATGTACACTGTAATGTAACAACTCCTGATTTAGATTGTCAAACCTTTTGAATGGTTAAGAGAATAATTGGGTGCAACAAGTACATGCATGCAGGACTCAGACACATAAAACAACCTGAAACATTCCTTTGGGGTCAAATGTGAGGCGGCTGGATAGAAGATGAGCTGAAGAGAGCTCAGTAAATATACTACCTTCTGACAAATGAGTCGGTTGGACAGGTATAATGAGAGGATGAGTGATACAGTAAGCAGCATTGAGTTTGTCCTCGTGGCTGGATCATGTCAGGGGGAAGATCAGGAGATTCGGTGCTGGAAAACTGGATTGGATTTTCTCCTTGATTAAAAAAATACTTCAGAGATTCAAAGCTTCTCAGTATGATTCAGAATAAATCATAAAAGTAGGTTGCATTAATAAACATATATTATATGGACAAAATTCTTGGAACCTTCCCCAAACTGTTGCAATAAATTTGGAATAGGAAGCCATTGTATGTTCTAGTTTTATGATTTCCCTTCACTGGAAAAAAGAGGCCCAAACCTGTTCCAGCATGACAATGCCTCTTTGCACAATGCAAGCTCTATAAACACATGGTCTGTTAAGGCTAAAGTTGAAGAACTCAAGCGTCCCTGACTTCAACCCCAGAGAACACCATTGGGATTAACTGGAACGCCAACTTCACCCCAAGACTTCATGCCAGACATCAATACCCAACTATACTAATGCTTTGGGGATAAATAAACAAATCCCAATAGTCACGTTTAAACATTATGTGGAAAATCTTTCCACACGATTGGAGGTGATTATATAAGCAAAGGGAGACCAAGTCTGGAACAGGATGTCGAACAAGAGCGTTTTATTTAATGCGCATTGGGATGTGTGTGAATAGAGTCTTGCTTTAACTAGTGCAGGGTGATTTTCTTCATTAATTTGGTTAATTCAGGTTAATAGAATAGGTAGAATGTTGCTGATGTACAGTACAATGATAAGCTTCTAAGCTGCAGTAAAACATTTATATGGTGCAATAGCGACACTATTGGTCGCATATCTGTGAATGACGTATCCGGAAGAGGTGGCTCAGAGCCTACTGCATTCATTCAGCGAATGGATTGCCTGATCTTTGAAAATCAATAGATAACTTGTCGCCAACTTGCGGAAGAGACATCAGTCTGTGGGAACAACCATTCACCAACACCACTTGCATGTTACAGGAACTCAAGAGAAATATAGATAGAAATATAGACTGAATACTATATTAATATGTACGTCATATCTACACTGTATATAGTAGAAGAATGATTTTATACTTAAATTACAGTATAGAAGTAGTAATATTGCCTGAAATTGGGTTAATGTTGATGCACATGGGTTCTTCTGGGCTCTCCGGCTTTCTCCCAAAATATGCTAGGAAGTGGATGGACTACTTTCCTTTGTGTGAATGTGTGTGTGTGCATGGTGCCCTGTAATGGATTGTCATCCATTTGAGTAGGTATTCCAACCTCCAGAGCCTGGCTGCAGATTATTATAACTATAATTAGTATTATAATAAACCTGTCAAGGTTAGCGCTTACTAAAGATGTATTAATGAATGAATGAGTGCAGGCAGGCGACTCAGTGTGTAGACCTTCTGCCCTACAAAGTGTAAATGTAAATGTGAATGTAATTGCAAATGTA
Source organism: Clarias platycephalus (assembly GCA_030068275.1). Classification (NCBI taxonomy): domain Eukaryota; kingdom Metazoa; phylum Chordata; class Actinopteri; order Siluriformes; family Clariidae; genus Clarias; species Clarias platycephalus. The sequence goes on along the minus strand of JAQQZT010000015.1, from coordinate 10,677,607 downwards.
AATTGCTTTGCTGTACAGTATACACACACAATCACAGGTTCTTTCAGAACGTTTATAGTAAAAACAGACTTTTTTGTTACTTAATAATGAGAAGCTAATCTGGTGTCTTTCCAATCATTTGATATTACTTGATATACTACGACAGTATTCTTGAACTTTTATTGGTCTGCAGCTGAAAGGTTTAGCATTGTGTGCATATATAAGATTAATGCGATTGGATATATTACATTACACCCATATTAATGTTAAAACACACATTACCATGGAAACATCTTACAGGCTCTGTGTGCAAATGAAGTACACTGGATACTCTAATAGTTACTATTAATTTATTTATGACTATAATAATATGAGGTCATTTTAGAGCTCTGGGAAAAGAATGATTTTTTTTAGAATAATAATAATAATAATAAAAAAAAAATAATAATGTATATAAATATATTGCATCCATATTAAAGCTCCCTTATTAGATTACATACAACAGGTTCTGACCTTGTGTACCTTTTACAAATTAATATTATTTTACGAAGAAAAAAAAATCAGAACCCTTATTTATTTATTTATTTTTGCTCAACTTACATATTTCACTTGAGTAGAAATTCTGTTCCTAACTTGAATATGTTCATATGTGAATCATGCTTTAAAAATATTTTTCTTTAAGCCAGATAAACCAAATAACCCAGAACCTGTATTAAGAAATGAAATTAAGGCCATTTGATCAGTTTGATACAGCACCTTAATAAACATGTTTTAATAATTTATCAAAATGCAGGAATTATTATTATTATTATTATTATTATTATTATTATTATTGCTTAGTAATGGTGATTGTATTTTTACTTCATTAACATTAAAGCTAATTTCCATTAACAAATGACTTTACCTATATTACGTATGAGTTATTAGTATTGATGGTGTCAAAGTAAATATTACAAGATATTTGACGAAATGATAATTACTCCACATTAGAAGCAGTTTAAGGTATTTGTACGGGGTGAATCTTTTACTGCGCTAGTTTTAAATAGCCGTTGAGCTGTTTTTGTCACGTAAACCCAATCACCCTGGTTGTAACTAAATCCTTCAGCGCCATCGATATTAAAATTGGTATTAGACAAACTTCTACCGCATAATGATCTCACCAGAACTGTAGGGCAAGTTTCACTCATCCTTTCTTCTCCAATAGCACCGACAGCTATGGAATTAACACTATAAAAGGCAGCTGTGTTTTCTTTAACGCATGTGCAATCACAGTGGATTACAAAGGTGTCAAGACCACGTCCTTCATCCACTGATGCAAAGGTGACCAATTTTACATATTTGAATTGAAACCTTATGCAAAGTAAGAGTGCAGACAGGTATTTGGTTTGCTGGGAAGACGCATATCACTTAGTTCAGCTCAAAATACGGTGGAAGAGCCTAAAGATCAAGGGTTCTGGAGTTTATGAGGTGATGCAGATGGACAAGAGAATGCGCACAAGTGCGAGGCGAGCGTGGCTCAGGTCTGGGATTTTGTTTACAAAGCAGGGGGTCAGACCAGACCAGACCAACGTGTGTGGAGAGGGTGCAGATGGTCATGTTATTTGAGATGCAGTGTGGTTAAACACGTCATATCAGCACCACATAGGTCAATAGTAGAACACTCTTCCGGTGTTCAATGCGCCGTCTCCTCTTGGGGATTAAGTGGGGTCTAGGAAGGTTTTGAATGGAACATTTTCTCAAGTGCACACAGAAAGAAACAACTTATTAGTAGTCCCAAAGGGACATCCCGAAAAGACTCATTTGTCTCACATCTCACCGATTGTCACTGGTACAGTATATTCACCGAAAGAAACTATGAGCCATGCAAACTGTCTTTAAGGGAAAATATTTGTCTTCATTGACTCCCAGCCAGATCACTCAGTCCATCTAGTAACTGTCTGTCCATTGCAGAGGAGAAACTCAATGCACAGCAGTAAAGTATATGGTGGAATTCAACTGAGCAAACAGTCATGTTGTATAAGAAAAGACATGCAGAGAAAGGCATTTGTCTTGTGTGTGGTGTGCAAACACTGATACTATACAGTACATACAATCTCTCTCTACCTCGCTCAACACACACATTCAGGCACACACCCACATGCAGTACTGTATATACAGCTAGAGGCATGAAGTAGGATTCCCAACCTAGTAATATGTATCATAATCATGTAAAGGCAGCACGGAAAGTGCAGAAAGCAATGAATCTCCATGTCCATACCTTCCACATAGACCCTCGTCCGCTCTCTTTGCTTCAGTGTCTCGTGTCTTCCTTGCCTTATATCCTACACCATTTCTGAGTGCGGCTCTATCCAGCAGGACAGACTACACCAGGCAGTGAGGAGGAGCTCAGGAGGAGGGAAAAAATTTCAGCATGAATTAGCATTCCAAAAGCAAGCATGTGACTTTTGCCTCTCCAATCACAGAGCAGCATGTCAGTCTGGACCTCCCTGCGCTCCTCCCACCTCCTCCTTGTTCTTCTCTTCTCCAGTAGAATAGCTGTGACAGGACTGGAAGACATTGGTGTTGTTGTTACATAAGGAGCACTGTATTTCAACAAAAGTGCCTGTCTGGAGGGGTCCCGGGAACATCGTGGATAGGCTGGCAGTCCACTGCAGGACATCATGCACTCACACACACACACACACACACACACACATTCATTCATTCAATCCTAGAGGCGATTTAAAGATGTGTATCTAGGAGGAAGTGGGAGGAGAATGGGGAACCCCCCTTAGGAAATCCATTCCCACTCTGAGAGGACATATCGAGGTCTACACAGCAGGCATAATAAACTTAAATAATGACCCTGGAGCAGAACTGCACTACCTTACTATCCACCTTGAGCAGCGTATGGACAGAAATGCCATAAATTTCCCAACTTGGTCTTTGTCACCTTACTAAGCACAGCAAACATCTGTCTTCCAAGTGCACCCTACCCCTCATCGTATTGAAATTCTTGCGTCTCATTAAAACCGGTGCTGTTTATAGCAAAGCTGCCTACAGCCCTCTTCGGCTGCGTGACCCGAGCCGCCCCAGCTTTACAAGCCCTCTCAGCACCGAGTGTTAGAAAGAAATCATTCTTGAACGTCAAGCACTTAAAGGGACACAATTAATCTCGACCCTTTTTTCCTTTGACCATGCTCAGGGAATTGATATGTGAAGAAGTGAAGTTGCGTGCAAACATGACATGGGGTAATAAATGTTTTCGGAAATGAAGCTGGATGGTGCTGAGCTTAAGACTGTTAAGCGATGGATGATGTAATAGTATGAGACTCACAGGTGCTGCGGTAGCACGGAGATAATTAGACAGGTCAGAAAACAGGCAGGGGAAAATGAAGGAGGTGATTGTGCCATTTTCCGCACTGATAATAAGTTCCTTATGGTTTCCTTGTACGCACTAGGAGAGGAGGAAAAAACTAAGGAGGAATATTGTTAAAGTTTTAAAGTTATTGTGTGTCTACACCGCACATTTCTGCACCAGATATACATGATCTAGATGATCATCGTGCTCACTTGATACACACCTGACCAACATATGCTAGAATATTTAACCAATGGAACCAGTTACTTCTTTGTAGTTATCGCTTATTATGTCTAACCTGCTTTTAATCTCTGTGTAACAATTTACATGCAAATATCTTAGGGATATGTGAAAAGAAATATTATTCATACAAATTAATTGAATGATAGGTTTTTGAATTTACTGTGAAAAGCAGTGAACTGTAAAAAAAAAAATTATAATAATAAGAAGAAAAAATTCACTTAGTGTTTGGTGTGTCCATCACATGCCTTTAAAATTGCATCAACCCTCTAAGGAAATTACAGTACAGTACATTTCTTACATGAAAATTGGCAGGTCAGTCGTTCTCATCTCAGCATGTTAGAAAACTTCTTTCCTTATTTTCCTTCTTATTTTAAACAGACTTTCTTCGATATTACTTTTGTTTTCGCATGTCTCAGACCATGATATTTTCATCTCAAATGTTTTTCAAAGATTTCTGTAACTTCTACATTATTGTATTTTTTTTATGTTGCACTTTTCTACTGTTCATTCACAACATTTTGAACATTTCGTAGCATGCACTAGAGTCAATCTGGACACACCAGACCACATAAACCTTTTCCATTGCTCCAAAATTCAATAGTAAATGATTTACTTATAGCCACACAGAAGTTTAGTCCTAATCCTGCTACTTCTTATATCTTCTCATATCATCTTTTAGTTTCACTACAGTTCATTTCTTTATCTGCAACTGCACCAAGCGATTCAGTCATGATTTTTCCACACCACATCTCTCCATAGCTCTTCCAGCCACACCTCTTCACTGCCTACTGAACTGTAAATGGTTATGATGACAATAAAAGCCTATTTGAATCACTATTCAGGTGATTCTTTAGCTTAATTATGATGGGCTTCTATGGTCTACCTACCTCTCTGTTACTACTGGGAGTTGTTTGGTAACTACATTGAAACCAATAAGAACAATATACAATGAAAAAAATGGAGTAACACAAGTATTGTATAATTAATGCAGTTTAATTAACTAATGTTTAATTAATAACATGACTTGCATAAGTGCATTCATAATTAATCAGCCCTATATTTTTGGGTTTGGCTTTTAGCTATTGTGAAGCGAATGAGCCCCAGTGTAAAATACCATAGTTCATAATTCATAGTTTTTTTTGTTTTTTTGATGTTAGCTCTAGTATATAAGAACGCAATTTGGTAAAGAAAGTGAGTTGCATGCAGTGCTCAGCCCTGATCAGAAACAGCAGGTCTCCAAAGTGGTCCACCTCAGCTTCCTGGAGACTAATTTACAGCTTCCTGTTGTCAGCACTCCTGTTGATACTAATCTCCTGCCTGTTACAATAGCAGTAGGGCTCTTACAATCCACGCTTTATCCACGATTAATAGGTACCTCGGGCGAAACACCTGAAGTGATAAATGGGCCGAACAAACACATGCTTGTTGTAACACTCTCCGTTTAATGAGTTGCGGTAAGTTAAAGCTTCCACATAAACCTTGTGATGCGCCTGGTGGGGAGACATAACCCTTCAGTCGTTAGTAATAAACATACAGGCACTCATTTTTACAGAATATTTCTATATGTCAATGGAGATTTAACAGGAAATATAATAATAAGGACAACAGAAGGGAGGAGTGGAGGGGATAATTTAGGATAGTATTTTTTTATTTTATTTTTTTAACCCTGTCCATCCTAAACCTCCGTTTTAGGAGCCCCCCGTCTTTAATGACAGCTTATTTCAGTGGGTGGGATGGAGGTGACTATAGCACACAGGCTTATGGCTGAAGATCCATCACTTTTTATGAGGCTGTTGTCATGTGCAAAAAGGGGTAATGCTCCAACCCAGCTTTGTTTCTTCTGGGCTGTAAACATTGGACTGTCGTTTTAATTGCCCCCATATATACGAACGGCCCTTACCTCCCTGCTCCGGACAATAAATCAGTCACACCACAGTCACACAAAGGAACCAGGTCTCTGTTTCTCTCTCTCGTCTGTCCACCTCGACAAACTCCGGAGTCACACCTAGAAACACAACTTTTGCTTCATGGGAGCACTCACACTCATAAACCTGCTTCCTGCTAAGGTTTTAGTTATATGCTTACTACATAAGTCTTCTCGTGATCCAAATGGACTGCGAGAACATTTATCTGCACTGTCATCCAACTGCATGCACAGTCACAGAAAAAAGTCATATTACATATAACTAATTACAACAATACAGTGAAAGGAGCACTCACTCACTCTCTCATCTATAGCACTTTATCCTGTATTCAGGGTCGTGGTGGGTCTGGAGACTTAGGGTCGCATCGCTGGGTACACCCTGCATGGGGTCCACGGCAGGAAAGAAGCACTGAATTCAATTAAAATCACAATTTAGTAAGTTAGTTTTTAATGATAGAAATTGCAAGAAAGCAATCCAGATGAAGATTTTAATTCCTAATGAGCAATCAAAGCTGACAGCATCACTGGATAGAAACTTGACTCTATGCTCTTCTTGGTGACACCAGATAGTGGCATAATGAATCATTGCTCTTTTATACCTCCACACTGTAAATCAAACGGCTCTAAAACCCAACCTCCAAAATGTCTTGTTTGCCCCAGTATATCATACATTCGTTTGTCTTCATTTTGTCCTTAGGGTATGCAAAGATCTGCACTCTTTTGCATATTGTAACATTGGGGAATGTCAAATCATGACACTGAAAAACACTGAAAAAAAGCAAACTGTTTGAGGTGTACACGGATCAACCATAGCATTACGAGGGAAAACATTAATCCCAGTGTTGTATAGGTTCCTCTTGTGCCTTCGAGGCAGCTCTAGCCCCTCTGGGCATGACTTCACAAGACCTCAGTGGGCATGCTGTGGTGTCTGGTACCAGGACGTGGACAGCAGATACTTTAGGTGCTGTGGGTTGCAGGATAAGACCTCTATTAATTGGATTGTTCATTCTGGGTGTTCTGGTGGCTTTCAATCATGGCCAGAATTGAATTCGTTTGTCCAAGATGGAAAAACAAATCATACAGTATATTTAACTTCTTATTTGTGAGAAAACTACATGATTAGATGTAAAGCATTTTTTGATTCGTACACATTTTCTAACATTTCATACACATTTCCATAATTTTCCTTTAATTGTTTAAAGCTGCTTTGCGACAATGACCGTGGTTAAAAGCGCCATTAAAAAAAAATCGAAAGGAGCTAAAAGGGTTCAATGTACACACACACACACACGTTCACACACTTTTGCATTTCTGGTTCTTTCATTATACTCACAATGGTAGTATATCACAGTCAGTGTTCATTAGATAAATATATTTCCAAAACCCATCTCAGCAACCTAAAGCAAGCCTTCAAACTTAATAAATATAATAAAATACTATAATGTAAATCATATCAATATCTAGGAATAATAAGGACCTAAAAGACAAATTGTCTTTGTAGTAGGAATGCAAGAGCCGCATTATTTCAAAATAGAAATGCAATTCATAGTATAAAGTTAAATAGCATAAATTTAACTAAATTGCAACTAAACTACAGTATTTTGCAGCACAATCTACACTCACCTAAAGGATTATTAGGAACACCTGTTCAATTTCTCATTAATGCAATTATCTAATCAACCAATCA
>JAQQZT010000015.1:10643208-10662354 GCA_030068275.1 Clarias platycephalus | reverse complement strand
GTCTCTCACAGTGGAAATGCACCTATGCTGAAAATTGTAGACCCCTCCATGATTTCTAAGTAAGAGAACTTGCAAAAATCACAGGGTGATCAAATACTTATTGACCTCACTGTAGGTCACTTCAACAAAATTCCACCATCTTTTTGACTGTAAAGTCAGTAGTTCTCTCACTTTCTCTCTTATATTTAAATCATCTCTCTAGTCTTAACAAAAAATAACTAAAGTTGTTATAAATAACTGTTTTTATTTATATATCTCCTGGGTTATCAATTCTATTTCTTTCTGATTCTCTCAGCATTTTTTTCCTCTTGAGTTTTGTGAGTTTCCTATGTAAATGACAGCTCAGTTCAGTAGGAAAAATATCATAATTTTTTTATAATTAAAAACTTTTTTATTAACAAAACGTTATGTTAAATAATAAATGGCAAACATTTCTGAATTTGTTTCCCAAAAACTAGGGGAAAAAAGGAAAAAATATCTTTCTTTCAAATTTTCTCGCAAACTTTGGTTCTAGTTTCAGATCTTTATTTCTGTGTGGTTTTTTTTTTGTGCGATTCAAACTTGGCAACCCCGCTGATCATGCTGAGCCAGCACCTGAACAGAGCAGTAGTGTTCTGCATTCTATGACAGAGCTCATACCCACTGCAGAGGGGCAATGAGTCCAGGCTTCGGGCTAATGCTTTGTGATGGACTCATTGTCCGTTTCACCTAGTTTGAGATGAAGACAGAAGCCAAGTTTTTTTAATTAGACCACTTGAATAAAAGGGGTGCTGGATTGCCCTAAGGGGAAAACACAGTCTCACTCTCCATATAACTGTAGGAAAGTATATACAGTACAGTGGCCTCAGAGTCTCACAGTGGCCTCATTTCAGTGCCTGAAGGGTTTGATTATTCAACGTGAAGATGTCCTTTGCTATATGCCATGAACTTATGTCAAAGAGACAAAAGGGATGGGGATGTGAGGGGATGATGATGTAGTTTGGTTAGATTGGTCACATTCTGATGATCCCATCCACTTTTCACTCAAACACTGATGCCTCTGTTGAGCCCTGAGCTTCAAGACAAAGATTTCTTTCATGAAGTGTCAACGCTAAAGATAAAGATTTATAACTTTTTAAACTGACCGGTGTATACAAATTATTCATATTAAGTAAATTGTTATTCTGCGTTTCTTTACAGTTAAAAATTCCTTTAGGGATTATTTAGAGAAGACAGTTTGACTACATTCTGCATCACATCACATCACCTCTGCTGCATGCTCTCTTCAGTTGTTTCATTCCAGCACAAATCAAAATGAGATGATTTTCCAGTCAGATCAAGTTGAAGCAGGGTATGAGTGCAGAGGAGCACGTTCCAGAAGAAGCTGGCATTCGAGTCACATGATCATGCAGATTACTAAGTCACGTCCCTCCACAAGTGTAAAGCAGCCATCAGCCACATACCAAGGCCTGTGGTGTATTTCTTCTTTTAACAAGACTAGACATCTAATTTTACTGATCTGTACTTTAAAAAGCAATAAGCAATTTAAGTCACAGAGTAAACGCTTTTGAGAGCACGTCCAGAGCACGACCTATTCCCTTTATGTCTGTTTAGTGTTAAAAGCACTGTGGTGGTGGCGTTGACACGTAGGCTATGACAAAGTAATTGCAGTCATTGATAAGTTTAAAAATAGTTAGTGCTTTCAGGAAGAGGTATTTGTTTGACACTGCAGTAGATTAGGAGCCTCATCTGCTCTGCTGGGAATTCACATGATGGTTTTATTTTTATATCAATCTTGGAAAAACTTTGCATCTATTGTGTGTGTGATTAAGTCTAGAACAGGTTCATATTCTTTTAAATCTTGTTTCAAGGATTGTGGAATGGAATGTTCAGGTCTCTTCATTGATTTTAATAGATGTTGGGGTCTCATATGATCATGTCGGATTGAAAATACTCAAAAATTAATTTCCGCAGTACCTGGCTCCCAGATATTTAAGATAGGAATAAAGTCAGAAGGGCTCAGAAATGCATTCCTGTAAAATAATGAAGAAAAAAAAAGGTGCAGTAAAAAGACTAATGGAACCAAGTCAGTCTTGCATCAACTTTTTGAAGTTCATTTAATTTAGCATTTAAGATACTTACAAAAATTTATAATTAAAACAAAATGAAGTATTTACTCTGGTAACACATTCAACTGATCCTATTCTAATTGAATATATACTTTTTTAGAAAGAAGTTTAAAATTCATAACCCATAATGCAAATCTATTTTTAGTTATCATTGGTTCTTTGAATCATCGAACAATACCAGCATCCTAACATCCAACCCAGTCCACCCAGACTTTGATTTATAAGGGTCTGTTTTTGTTTACAGTGACTTTCAAAGAAAACTGATTTAATCATGCAGAACCAAAGGGTTTCCCTCTGACTTTTGTTTGGTGAAGGTACATACGCATTTTCCTGGAGAATACAAAAGAACAAAATCTTCTTTATTTATGTTAGAAGTTCACCGGATTCTCCCCGGCCCCAGTGAACAAAAGGTGAAGGATGTTCCATTAGGATACTATGTAAATAACATCTTCACAGATACTCATTATAAATTGAGAATATAGCATATTTTAATCTTCAACATTATGCATTTACTAATTAGATGCTTATACACTTTTTATATGTATATGCTTATACACTTTCTTATGTTGTTAACTATGTTCCCAAATGAAAAATCAATCAAACTGACAGCTAGCTTTGACTGACTGCTCTTTTTTGTGTCTCACACGGTCCACAGTGACATCCAAAATGAAATTAAATTTGTTTCACACCTTTCCTTTGAGGCTTCTGCATTGCATTGTCTATTTTTGATGTTTCATTTTGAGTCTATAAGAAGTGGAAAGAATATATATATATATATATAACAACTGACCTTCATGTCTTAAAAGAACAACTGACTGGTTGTTGTTGTTGTTAGAGATCTTTAGTAATTTTCTAGAAAATTGGAAATAAATCAAAACTTGGGTCAAAAACTTTTGACTGATACTGTAGTATCCTTGGATCCATAGAGTGTTTACCCCTGAACTTTTCACTGACAGAACACGTTAAGTCTACATTGTAATTATCTACTATCTGCCTTCTTTTAACAAAAGCAGTTTGTGATTTTTTCCTGTCCATGTTCTTTTGCCTTTCTCTCATATTATAACTAAATTTAAAAAATATATAATAATTAAAAATTGTAATAACAAATATGTACATGTATGTGTATTCTACAGTGTGTGTGTGCGTGCGTGTGAGTACGTGCAGCCAATCACCGCGCTCCTGCTGGTTGCCACGCCTCCCATCCATCCAATCACAGTGTCGGATTAGCGGATCCGCTGTACGTAGAGTATTAAATCACTGTAAACATAAGTTTTATTCAGAAGCAACTCCTCAGAGAGGAAGAAACAGATCATGAAGATGCCGGAAGAAAATAATTAAGGGATACTTTTTCTTGCATTTCTTTAGTGTGTGTGTGTGTGTGTTTTTTTTTTTTTTCTAAGTTTGAGCGCCGGTTGCTTTGTGATTATTTTATCCTAAAGAACTAAAAAAGTTATAGTTTTTTTTTTTTTTTTTTTACAAAACGGAGACAAAAAAAAGGAATCGATTGTATTTGTCCTGATAAACTCCTCACTATGGACTCGAACAGGAAGGTAGGTTCATAGTAATATGTCTGTGAGTGGAAAGTGATGCAGCCACCCGAGACCGCACTGACGCCCTCACAGCCACCACCTTGTGTCTATAGCTATAACTCATTCATAACTAAACATAACTAAACTGCCTCCCTGAAAAACAAACACGAGTTAAAATAATATGACATTATTACATTAAATACATTACTAGAGAGACAAGAAGCTTCTCTCATTTAAATCTTTAAATAATTTTTCATATTTTCATAAACATACTTTTAAATCATTAAAAACTTGATGTAACTGACATAATAAATAGTAATGTAAAATAGTAATAAAGTAAATACTGGTCTGTAATGTAAAAAAAAATCATGTTTTTATAACGTTAATACCATTATTATTATTATTATTATTATTATTATTATTATTATCTACTATAACCTTTATTTATATTATTCTGATAGACTAATATCATTTGTTTGGGTTCAAAATTAATAACTGATGTAAAATCTAACAATATGTGTCTCATATTAGTGTTGCATATATTTACAGAATACATCATACATATATTTGAATATGTTATATTGTTATATGATATATATACAGTATATATATTAAAAGGAAAGAATTAAATAAATATTAAATCAACTCAATTTATTGCAGATAAATATTAAATATATGCACAAACATTAAAAGGTAAACGCTATTAGAGACAATACTCACATTTTAGTGAATAGTTTGGCCTATTCAGATCCATCTAATGGCTCAGTGTATGGCTTTGTAACATCCTAAATAAACTAGGCAAATCGTTTGGTAATAGCACACACTGTCCATATCTTATCATCCTGGTATTAGTAGTGACAGACATATGGGTGTTCACAATTTATACAGTACATTTTTTTGTCCAAATCAGACTAAAATAAATAGACAAATAAAATTTTATATCTAAATTGTGTCCTTGTGATCACAACTCAGGAGGTGTGTGCTACTCTAGTCTGGCAGATTGTTTTGGGGAGAAAGAAGTTAAAGTAGTTAAAGCGGTGATAGAGTTCAAGGCTGCGTATGTCAGTCTCAGAGAGACCGAAGGGCCTTGGAGGTGGTACGTTTTGTGTGTGTGTGTGTGTGTGTGTGTGTGTGTGTGTGTGTGTGTGTGTGCGTGTGTGTGTACAGTATATGTGTATGACCCCTCACTCTTCCTGATAATAAGCAGTTATTACAAATAACCTCATATTGTTCCTCTTCATGTGATCTTCTCTGAGGTATTAAGGTCACTGCATGCCACGTGGCACAACTGTGTCAGCTTTATCAAAGGTTTAGTAACATAACTTCATTATTCCCATATTTTGAGAGAGAACCCATATCGTGATTAGATTAGTATTTATAGGACTAGTGTGTCTTTAGTTTCTTCTTTCAACCAACAGAAGCACATGTAAAAACATCAACAAGGATGCACTGAGTTGACATACAGAACACTACAGGTGGTTTCATTTCTCATTTCTGACACTAGCTGTGATTTATTGACAGTTGAGAACCACAGGGGGGGAAAAAACCTTAGTTATTCCACAATATGCATGTCCAGAGTAAGGTGTGTGTGTGTGCGTGCGTGCGTGCGTGCGTGTGTGCGCGTGTGTGTGAATAAGTAGCAGGTTTAAGTGGACAGAAACAAGATTACAGCGCTATTAAAAGGCTGCTGCTTAGCTCTGGAGGATGCCACTGTTGTAGACTTTCTATAAATCGCATCAATCGTAAATAAAAGAGGCCCTGTTTTGTTTTTGTTATATTTTTTTTCTTTTTTTTAATTGTTGGGTCAAAATAACAATTTATTTGAAAGATTACTTGTTTTAGGCATAACGGTACTATATAGTTTTATGCTTTCAGTAGTGACAGTATTATATATACTTGTATATAGGCTATGTTTCTCTAACATTAATATTAATATGATTGCCATTATTTAATGAATTTTTTGAGTGAAAGCGTATTGTAATTCATTATATTATCCAAAAATGTTGCAAATATACAGTATTATAAACCTGTATCAAAGTTGATTATGAAGTAATGCTTAGTAATGCATTATGAATGTACTTATGACAAGTTATACGCAATTATACATGATTTTGCAAGGAGCGAAACATCCTATGTTATATAACATATTACCAAAATGATAAAAAAAAAAAAAAAAATTAATCATATTTGTGGTACATGAAAATAGTATGATAAAATAAAAGCATTAATAAAATGTAAGATATTCCCAGGGCATCAAATTATTTGGTGTCAGTTTTGAAAATAAATAAGTTAGAAAGTTTTCTCTTAACACTGAAGAGATTGCCTGTTAAGTGGAACATCTTATATATTTGCGTATAGATTTACATAGTGTATTATGCACACATTTTATTAAAACATACTGTATATGTTGCCCTAAAGACTGATGACATGGAGAACACTACTGAGAGATTTCCTATCTTGATAATAAAACAGACCAGACGGACATACAGTATGGTGGAATCATAGTCAGTCAGTGCTGTCAGTCACATCTGTGTTTACTTGCTTCGAGGGTGTTAAGCCCTCATCATCAAAACATTGCATCAGGAACAGCACTGTATGTGTTATGTAAAGGCTTAGGGTTGTGTTTGCAGGCCAATGGGAGAGTAATTCCATGTAGGCCATGGAAAATAAGGCCAGGGACAGTAATTAGTGTTTGTTCAGCTGCTGCGTACGTGCATGTATGAGTTGAACTGTTCTCCAGATCCTAATAATAAGATTAAACTTGGAGAGCCACAGATTTGCCTCATTAACAGAGAAAGCCTTATTGATGAATAATTATGTTACTGTGTAAAAAACGCTTTGAAAGAAGTCTTGAAAGTTCAGTGAGTGCCCTAAGAAGGTTTCAAGGTAGGCTGTGAATGAGCCTCCTAAACAATCACATTTATATATTATGTTCAAGTACATTGATGTTATACAGTATGTACATATGTATACAGACTTTAACCTATAAAACAATAAGTCCTCAACGTATAATAATGTATATAATTGTAAATATTGGTATCTAATGCACTGCAGTGTCTATTTTTTGTACAATACACGTGAGCTACTTCTACGATTTGTTCACATCAACGAATGTTCGTAGATCCTTTCAGATCTATGGAAATTCTTGAGCCAGTCGTACCTCCTATGGATAAAGCTATGGGTTACTGATCTAAATGGTCAGGGGTTCAAGCCCCCGCACTACTGTTGAGCCCTTGAGCAAGGCTCTTAACCCTATCTTAACATTTTTCCCACACTGCTTTTACATTACTCCTGCTAATACGTGGATTATGCCTCGAAATTCAGCTGAGGGATTAACTACACTCAATCCAGTGGATATTTGCTTTGTTATACACGAAGATGACTGTTGAAAGAAAGTTCTGGCTCCTGTTGTGAGAAACCCTTTGAAATGATTTGAAGTGCTTAATACTGTAGGATCATGTGATTTGTATTAAATTTGTATTTTCTGTGTGTAGCAAGTGACGCTGCAGCTAATGGTCGCTGTTGGGACAGCAGTAATCGGTTCCTTACAGTTTGGCTACAACACGGGAGTCATTAATGCACCTCAGACGGTAAGCGCAGCCCCTTTTCTTCAAATGTTTTAACCAGAAACACACTTTCTACACGCGCCAAGGAGGAAGCACATCCTTTGCAGCTGATAGCTGCTATTATCAAAGAAGAGCTCTATATAATAGATGCTAAATTGGCAGCTGACCACATTGAGGAAACAACAGGAGAAAATAATAATTATATTATTATTAATAATAATAATAATAATAATAATAATAAAAACTTTTGCAATGCAATTTTAAGTTTTCTTACAAATCTTTAATTGTTTTTTTTAAGAAGTCAAATTTATTTTTAAAGCACATTTAACACATCTTAGTTGACCAAAGTGCTGTACAATCCTAAAATAGATGCAGACATAGAAGCAGACAATAAAAACAGATAGTTAATTAAATGAAATGAGAAGAATCTAGATACTTTTTAAAATGTGTGCAGAAAAGGATGAAAAAGGATTACTTTTTCAATCATTAATTTTTTGAATACTTTTCTGCTTGAACATGCCTACTGAACATGGTGAATCAGGTGTCATTGAGGAGACCTTCCAGGACTAAAACTATGCCCTCTGGTGTAGGCGGATTTTTAATTTCCTGTTAAAAGAATGTCACGATCATGAGCTTTAGCTGGAATGCCATTGCAAAAAAAATGAGCTTGTGAAGTTTGTAATATTTCACTACGGTTCTCTAAGATCAGCCTACAATACAGATAATATTTTATGAACATGCCACAGGCAAATTCCCAATATTTTTAATTTATTTCATGACTTTGGGACAGTGTTTAATTATCTTATTAGACTTGTAAATTCCAGCTGATGGTTACGCAGAGCAGGATGGATAAAATGTCATTTGAATAACAGTCCTGATTCTGTTCAGTAGCACGATAAACCAAATTCTCTACTTAATCTCTCTTAACAGAACAAATCAGCTCTAAAATGGCTTAGTCTTATAATAACGTAAGATGTAACGTAATTAAGACTCACTGTATTATCATGTCTATCATTACTGCAGCCACCGTAGTCACCATGGTTGGTTAGTGTGGAGTCTGACTCCCTCTGCTGACTCAAAGATAAAGCTGATGCTTTCCTCATGCTTCAAACCAGACCAACAGCTGTTTAAAAATTAACATACTGTTCATTCATCTAATTAAAACATATATATTGAAATTCACTACATATACACTATATATGCACTGCATACAATTTACCTATAGGGCCTTGCAGTACATTTTAAGAATAATAATGGCCATTTTGATCTGTTGTTTTGACCTCGATTGTTGACCTGCATCAAACATAGAAAACAACTAAGGAAGCTTAATATGAATGGAATTGAGTTACGAATTCCCCACAAATTATGAAAACATGGAAGAATAGTTATCTTTGTGGAAGAAATGTGGTCGGAAAAACATGAATGGAAATAACTTAAACACTTGGTGATCATAAGAATATTTAAAGCAGAAATCACAGTTATGTTGAATAGTGAAAGTAAGAGCATTCCACACACGCACAATTCTATGAGAATTCACAGAAAAAGAAAACCATTTTTAAATGAGACTAATCAATACAAAATGCATAAACATTGGATTTTGGAGCAATGGAAAAAGGTCATGTGTCTCCCCTTCTTACTCTGATGCACACATGGCTCTGGAATAGGGTCAGTCTGGACTCATCAGGACATGTGACCTTTTTCTATTACTCCCAAGTCCAGCAATGTGGCAGTAAAATGAAGACTGCATGGATGTACTGAATGGCTAGGTTATCCAATCAACGCATTTTTAACTTCATTATTAATTTCTATGTTGTTCTTTTTATGAATTATCCAATCAGCCAATCATGTGGCAGCAGCACAATGCAGACACAGGGTAAAAGCCTAAGTGCTTTAGTTCAACAAAACTAAACATTTAAAGATTGAACGTTTTTTTTTTTTTGATCACCAGTTATTCAGTTTTGGAACACCCATTCCCACTGTAGCCCCAGATTCCTGTTTTTGACTTACAGAAGTGAAATCAAATGTGGGCTTAAGGTCTGATTTTGTGTAGATTCGCCATGTTTTTTTTTTCTGAGGTGCTTCTCTGCTCACAATGACTGTAAAGAGTCGGTAAACAGCTAAACCCCTCCAGCCAGCTCTAAGTCACATTTCCCCAATTCTGATGTAATGCAAAAATGAACTGTAACTCTTTTGTTTCATGCTGCCACAAGATTGGTGGATTGAATAATTGCGTTAATAAGCAGGTATACAGGTGTTCCTAATAAAGCTGCCAGTTAGAAAATTTTTATTTCAGGTGTCATTAACTCTAGTATCTCCCTTGTTTAGATATACTGTATTATGAACTGATTGCTCACTGATTTTCTCCATTGCAGATCATAGAGGAATTCTACAATGTGACATGGTTTAATCGGTATTCAGAACACATTCCTAAAAACTCCCTCACCAGTCTCTGGGCCCTTTCTGTCGCCATTTTTTCTGTAGGGGGTATTTTTGGCTCTTTCTCGGTAGGACTGTTTGTCAATCGTCTGGGCAGGTGAGCTAAGATCTGTGCTCTACACACTGGTACATCAGCATTATTGGTTCAGTACTCATCCGTTCTCTCTTTCTGTAGGAGGAACTCGATGCTTGTGGCTAATATACTGGCTTTTGTAGCAGCAGCTTTAATGGGATTCTCTAAGTTGGCCGCATCTTGGGAGATGCTGATCATTGGTCGGCTTGTTGTGGGTCTTTACTCTGGTCTGTCTACAGGCTTTGTACCCATGTATGTGGGTGAAATTGCTCCAACATCTTTACGTGGGGCACTGGGCACTCTGCATCAACTGGGTATTGTCATAGGCATCCTGTTGGCACAGGTAATGTGAAGGAACTGTCATTAACCCACTACCTGTTGGACTGTATGCTCCTCATTGGCAGTCATTAAGTTCTACTCAGGTTCTTTCATTCTTTCATGTCATTTCCTGCAGATTTTTGGCATCGAGTCCATTATGGGAAACGCATCGCTGTGGCCATTCTTGCTTAGCTTCACCTTCATACCGGCCTTGATTCAGTGTGCCCTGCTCCCTTTCTGCCCCGAGAGCCCCCGGTTCCTGCTCATCAATCAAAATGAAGAGAACAAAGCCAAGACTGGTGATGGCTCCTTAAGCCTCATACACACCCATCATTTAAACACAACAAAGCATGCATGTAATACAATGTAAATTTGGTTGATTACAAATGACAATTCGAAATGCTCTTGTAGTTTTAAAGAAGCTTCGTGGCACTGAGGATGTGGGAGAGGACCTCCAGGAGATGAAGGAGGAGAGCAGGCAGATGATGAGGGAGAAAAAAGTGACCATCATAGAGTTGTTCCGGTCCCCACTGTACCGTCAGCCAATCCTTGTTGCGGTCATGCTGCAGCTATCGCAACAATTCTCTGGCATCAATGCTGTGAGTTTGCAATATATGGAATCTAACAATAAAATCTGAATTTGTATTTAGCAAAAAAAAAAAGACAATGTGTTAAAAAAATTAAACATGATATAAAAAAGAGGCATAAATGCATAAGAGAAAGCATTTCTTTGGTGCAATTACCAAATCAATTGTAACTTATTCACTAAATACTAAGGGAAAATGGTAAAAGAATTAAATCAATATTTCTTACCTTTTCACTTATCTGAGATGAACATAACCTCCTTTTTCACCGTGTTGATTTTTCCTTTGATGTTCTAGGTTTTTTACTTCTCTACGAGCATTTTCACGAAAGCAGGAGTGTCCCAGCCAGTTTATGCAACTATTGGTACTGGAGTCGTGAACACTGTATTCACTGTAGTGTCTGTAAGTTTCATTAGCATTTCTAGGTCTAACTCGAGACTTTGCTAAAGTTGGACATTTGAGTCGGTGATAGAACTGCAGATGAAAACATTGTAGGTTGTTTAACTGTGGTATGAAGGTGCACATACAATCATTCATGTTCCTGCGATGTCTCACACTTCTGCAGCTGTTTGTTGTGGAGCGAGCAGGAAGAAGGTCTCTGCATCTCACTGGGCTGATGGGAATGGCTGTGTCCGCTGTATGCATGACCATTGCCATGGCACTGACTGTGAGTGCATTCTTGACTTTTTCTGTTATTATATAAATATCTATTATTTTAAATATTAAAGAGGCTATCCAAACTAACCTCACGAGAAATTTCCAAATGTTACTCAATGTTGGGGTTGGTCCATATAAAATAAATTTTAAAGTCTATACTGAAATAATATATGTTAATTTATGCACTATTAGTATAGATTAATTACTGTTTAGATATTCTACAGTGCTAAGTTCTCAATTCTGTTCACAATATTAATTTCCTATGTATAACAGCAGCTCTGACAGTAGTTGCGATGAACGAGGTGGTGTTATGGGCTTGAAGGTGTGGCATAAATGCAGAGGGGACGAAGGGCTTACAAGTCTTTTAATGATGAAATAAAACAAAACAAGCATGAACAAAAGTAGTTGGCTTTACTAGTGGAGCATGTTTCAAACAAAACATTAATCAAATAACTCACAAAGACTAGGGACTAAACATAAAAGCCTACACATACTAATATACAAAACAGCAAAGACGAGGGCTAAATACACAAGGGACTGAACCTACAAGGGGCTTGGCTAGGCCTACTAGCTGTTATGCACACTAGCTGCTAAGCTGGATGGTAGCTAAACAGACTAGTAGCTAAACAGACTAGGTATGAAACAGACTAAGAACTAAACAGGTTAGTAGCTAAACAGACTAAGATCTAATCAGACTAGGAGACTAAAGAGACTATGATCTAAGAAAGTTAGTAGTTATACAGACTAAGAACTAAACGTACAAGAGAGGCTAATCACACATGAGGGTAAACACACAAGAGGCTAATAGCTTGCGCTAGGAGACACACAGACAAAGAGACAACTACAACACATACTAAATCTAAACAGATGTAAACTTAAACAGCTCCATAAAACAAATGCCAACTAAACAAAACAATACAAAACAAATTCCCACTTAACATAAATGTTCAACCTAGTTTCCCAGAACAAACAGCTATTTATAACGAAACTAATGAGCTACCTCGGTTCAGGTGAGTGCTCTCAACACCTGACCGAGGTGCATTCTGGGAAACTGAGTCTAAAAAACAAAAACTACACAAAAGATTTCAGCCCTCTAGGGGTGATACCTTACAGTAGTGCTGGCTGCAAGTCACACATGTCACGGGTTAATATTTTGTGCTCAGTGGAATACTGTACATTATACATTATAGTGGAATATACTGTAGATTATTTTCCTACACACTCTCTTAAAGAACAGAATATAGTGTTACATAAGGTTAAAACGAGTTTCTATTTTGTTAACCTCCCCAAGTAAAAGTTAACAGAAAACCTTTGTTAAGGAATGCACTGTAAAGTTTGAATCTTTCCATGGCCTGTCCATTTTTGATTCATTCCTTTCTAGGAAAAAGTCCCAGCCCTTTCATATGTCAGCATCGTGGCCATCTTCGTATTCGTGGCTTTCTTTGAGATCGGACCCGGTCCGATTCCATGGTTTATCGTGGCCGAACTCTTCAGTCAAGGTCCCCGGCCTGCTGCCTTTGCTGTAGCCGGTTTCTCCAACTGGACGGCCAATTTCATAGTAGGAATGTGCTTCCAGTATGTGGAGGTAGGGGAAGAGGACAGCGTATAAATGTGCTGTTTCATCATACCTGTACTGTAAATTATAAACTGCAGAACTAAACATTTTTTTCTGTTTTTGTGTTTAGCATCTGACAGGCCCGTATGTCTTCATCATCTTCACTGTGTTATTGCTCATCTTCTTCGTCTTCACCTACTTCAAGGTGCCTGAAACTAAGGGCCGGACATTCGACGAGATCTCAGCGGGGTTCCGGCAAAATGCAGAAAAGTATGGCCATGAACACAATATCCTGGGTGCAGACTCACAGCTCTAAGTCTTGCATTTTCCTCCAACAATCCCTTTCTGGCTCTCTATAATCCTCTGATAACATACTGAAGACCTGCTTTGATGTACATGTGCTTCTCTATCAGCAAGATGATAAGCCGGTTGCTGGCTCCTGTTTGTGTTCTATCCTCATTTCTTAGAACAATTAGGGTAGCCTGTCTGTGGGTTCTAGAGTCACTTGTTTATTATTATAAACAATTATTATTTTTTTAACAATTGTGCTTGCACCATGCTTGTATTGCCTACTAAAAATATTTACATGGTGGATGTACATAGTTCACTACTGCGCCACATTAGATTTTACTTGCACCATTTAACCTAACTATTGTCTTTTTGCTTTTATCCATTTAATAAAAGCAATGTACACACGACACGATAAATGCCTCAGCTGCCAAAATCTGGAAATAAAAACACCGAATTAAATTCAGTTATCACAATTGCACTTACATGAAAACATAATTATTCTTCACATGACATCAGTGATATTCTTTCTATTCATCCTTAGTAACTGCTTTATTGTGGTCGGTGTCATGCTGAATCTGAAATTCTGGGTCCATGTTTAAATACATCCTGGCACACATGCACGGCACACATTCACACACTAATTCACAGCTAGGGGTAATTTAGCATAGTTTTGGGAAATATTTTTATATACTGTGTATCATAACAAAATAATAATCAAGCACATGCTTACAAATACAGTATGCATCCATGCATCCATCCATCCATACATACATCCATACATACATACATACATACATACATACATACATACATACATACATACATACATACATACAATCATACTGTACCACTACATACATACATACATACATACATACATACATGATGCCGACTAAGCTTAATGAATTAATATTGTTACATTATTATGTTACATTATACATTATACATTATTAAGCACTCTATACTTGGTTAACCTTATGACAAGGTTAAATAATGGGTTCTAAATGCTACACACCTACACATGCCACTGAGAAGCTGAGATCTTTCTCTTTGCTTTGCATTTCTACTTTTTACTCATTTGGACCAGGCACGCCACTCCTTTTACCTCCCCACATATTTATGTATTTAAAAAAATAACTCCATATTTAAAACCCAAATTATATCTCCATATATGTATGTTTTATTAGAAATGTGTGTTTATTATATGTGACATTGCTATTTATTGCACATTAGTCATGGTCACTGTATGTAATATGCCTCTAAAGATGTTTAAGCACAACCTTGTATTTGATGGTAGGTGTTTTTAAATTTCGAATAAAAATGGCATATTTATTTTTGGATATTTTCGATGTGCTTCGACTATTGAATATGCCCTTCACAGTGTTAGAATATATACTGCACAAACATTCAAATATTCAGTAGTGCAAATATAACAGTGTGCTTAAAGCAATTAGTATTCAAAAATAAAAATGAGCACACTAAAAACTGTATAAATGGAGACTACTGAAGGATAGGATTAGTTTTATGAAGTTTAACAATGTGCCTAAATACAGTATGTATACTAATATACTTATAGCGCTTCGTTTTTGTAAAATATGCTTTGAAAATTGGAACAGAAATCAATAAAATAAAATAAAAAACAACCCTGTGTGCGTCTTGATGCCAGTTACGTGTGAGACACTAATGTTTCCTTAACACACCTTGTGTACAGCACCTTCATAATCTGGTAATGTTAGCAAGCTAGTCAATGCTTGTATTAAACGGATATTGTTTTTATAATACATCCAATAAGTTAAATTAAGAACATTAGTGTAAATGACTCCTCATGCTCCCAGACCCACTCTTGAGCCTCATTAATCTGGAGGAACAGGAGGAACAAGGAAAGCGTGGACTGGTCAGTGCCATACTTGCCTGATTTCACTAATGCTTGTGTTGCTTCTCATTCACAGTTGTTGTGTTTTATTATTCTTTCTTAAAATAAATGTTCCTCACACTTGGATCCATCTCAGTCCAAATCTTGTGACTAATGATATTTATTCTTGATTTTTTTTTTAGTGCCATTTCTGCAGAAAATAAATGAGCTTTTAGTGTTTTCTTTTTGTTACACTATGATTATTAATTCATCTGTTGTTGCTCAATTTTATTACATTTGGTTTAAATATGGAAAATATTAATGATTTTGTAAAACCTTATTTTTGTTATTGCTGCAGGAAATACAGTGTTATGTGGGCCTACAATTTAATATGAATATATGTAGGCTACACATAAATTACATTTTAAATGTGTCATTGAAGATGAATGTAAATGCCTGAACCAATGAAAATATGACCAAACATTAAAAATGCTTAGTGAACCCACTGAATACCTTGGGGACTTCAGAAAAAGTGTCATGGATTCAAGTATTTTGTTTTATTAATGCCAAGAAAGGATGGAATTTGAAATTTTTTTAAATTGTCAAAATATGCACTCACTCTTTCATTCTTAATACCACTTATCCACTTACAGTATATATGGAAATGCAATTTTGCCTGATCTGCATGTCTTTAGACTGTGGGAGGAAACCAGGAGTACATGCAAACTTCACGCACGACAAGACTCGAACCACCTTGGTGGTGTAAGGCGATAATCCTAACCATTATGCCACCATGTTTTTATACTTTGATAAGATTAATGAAGAAGCCAGAGTGGCGTAGTGGTTAGCAATGTTGCCTCACTCCTTCAAGCTTAGGGATTTTAATTTTATATTCTCCCTGTGCTTGGTGGGCTTCCTCCAGTTTCCCCACAGTCCAAAGACATATGTATTGATTATGTAGTTTCAGTTGCCCATAGTTTCTGGTGATTGGTTGTGTAAGTGAGTGTGTGTGCTTGTGCAATTCAGGGTGCAACATTTCTTGTGCCCTGAGTTTTCCAGGATAGGCTCCAGGCTTTGTGCAACCCTACACTGGATAAGCGATATATATAATGCATGAATGGACAACATTAATAAAGGTTGTATATAATGTCAATTAATTGAATGTTAATTAATAACCTAATTAAGTGTTACTCATATCACTAACATCATCATTTTCATGATACAGTATCTATATAAAGAAAAGCAGTCATGTTTTTCTCCACAAGGGGGCAGTATGATTCTGCTATATTATTAGTTTCCACAACTAATCCCAGCACAGTCCTAGAGTGAACAATATTACAATTATAATAGCTAACCACATTCACAACAGACAAAACAGAAGAAGAGAGTAAAAAAAATTTTTTTTACCACACATTAAGAACCTGATTTTGAACCCTGACATCTTTAAACCTCAATTGAATAGTGTTTTATTTGTAGATCTTTGACCATGTTAGGTTCCCTGTAGGAAAGAATGCATTAAAGTACTTTTACATTTCACACTATAAATACATACATGATTAATGAAAAGAAACAATTCACCTGAAATCGCATGAAGAAGAAGACCCAAAATGACAACTTGCATTGGGAAGCTTTGTGGTATCTCCATGCATGTGACCCCCTTCAGTTATTTCTCCTGATGTTCACAGATCTGAAACTGCAGTACAGTTATCAAAATAATAAACCCATTTGAAACAAGTGCACATACTGTAGGACTAGGGCTTAACTAGACATCTGCAACCTCTGACATAAAACCACACACTGTTCAATCATCTTGCTCAATAGCCAATTACTTTCTTGAACACTGATCCCTCTATACCAAGGCTTTATAGAGATGAAAAGCTCAAGTAAGCTTGATGCCTACTAGACATCAAAGGATCAAAGTCAGATTTGAAGTCGACAGATGAAAAAGAGAAGGATGCTGCCGTGGCCTCTTTTTCCTCCTCTTGAATACGTAGTTAGATGCAAAAGTTTGCTCACCCACGGCCAGTGGTGGATTATGGTGATATTAGATGGGAGAGAAATGTCATCTCTAAAATGCTGTAAGTCTATTAATATACATTTACATTTACAGTAGGTATTCGGCAGAAGCTCTTATCCAGAGCGACTTACAAAATGGTTAAGTTTCCGTCATTATGAATGTATAATATGAATTTTAATTAATCTATTCAAGCTGAGGTATACATAATATCATAAATTATCATAATAATAATTATAATATTTATTTTAAAACAAATATACTACTACTATTACTAGTAATAATACTACTACAGTACTAATACTAATCATCATCATTCAGTTCACTTAAATTTTATTTGTACTGTATAGCGCTTTTAACAACTGTCATTGTCGCAAAGCAGCTTTAGACAATCAAAAGAAATTATGGAAGTTTGTACAAAATGTGAATGTGTATGAATCAAAATGATTGGATAGTCCCTGATGAGCAAGCCGAGGACGACAGTGGCCAGGAAAAACTCCCTGAGATGGGAATAGGAAGAAACCTTGGGAGGAACCAGACTCAACAGGGAGCCCATCCTCATTTGGGTGATAACGGATAGCAGGGATTGATCTGCAGTCATCATCATCATCATCATCATCATCATGTATGTATGATTCTACAGTCCTGACAGTTCTGTTAGACCACAGTGTGGCTTTGTATTATTATGTGTGATTACAGCCATTGGTGGTGGTGTTGCTGGTTTACAAAAATCCAACATAAAACATTTGTTAATCACAAATGAGATACCGGTGATGCCAAAAATTAAGCATTTGTACTGCTAGACCATTCATATGAGCAATCCCTGCTTATTTTATTTATTTATTTAAATACAATTTACTGTAAATACAATCTGCAGAAACATAGTTTTAAAATAACATTTTATCTGCATCTACCGCCGCATAGTTATATTTGACTAGCGGAAGTACCTGTCGTTGATGGGAAAAGTTTTTTTTTTTAAGATTTAAAAGGTTAAAGCTAAAAATAAGATGATCAGCTTTAATGTAATCAGTGATATCATTATTATTTCCAGTCTTTATGTACAGTACAGCAGAACTCTTTGCCTAACTTATTAATACAAACAAATAAAATTTTGTCAGATTGAGTATCTTACGCCTTGTTTATGCCAAGTTGTACCTCTTTCACCATCAGCCAAATACAATAATTATTAGGTTCAATAATCTAAAAGTGAAACGCAGATGAGAAACTGAAAAAGTAGATCAGATGAGGATTAAGATTTGCTTTAAAACAACTTCAGCTTGTTAAAATTCACTTATACCACTGTAGCACTGTTAAATTCTGTCCAGTTTCTAATCTAGAACATAATTCAAAACTGCTCAAAACATCCGTCTACTCAACATTTTGATTTCATTTATGATGTAAGTTTAACTTCAGGCAAAAACCAAAATACTGTCAAAGTTTAATTTAATTCTGTCCAGCCAGTTATGCGTGATGCTGTGACAAAATTTGGCTGGACAGATATACAGATATACAGACAGACAGACTTTTAATTTTCTGAGACTGCTTTCAGCTACTCCAATGTATTAAACGTAATGATATCATTGAAATAGCGAGTTCTGACTCAAATACAGACAAAACCTTTCTGCTATTTTTATAGATAAACATGAATGTTGGGAGAAAAAAATCAATCATAATTTTCTCATGTTAAGTCTCCCAATGTTAAGAACTCAATAAACTCTTCAAGCCTTATTTGACTCATTATGACTCTTAAGGTAGATCAAGATATCATTTATAATTTACTACTTATTGTAATTTATCTGACTGTTTAAACCTTTTGGCTAACACTTAGCAAATGATATCCAAGCACCACCATCTCACAGTTTTAAATGTCTGGAATGTCATTAGGAAAGGGCACTTAAGGGGGATTTTGGACGCTGAGGCAAGATCTGGAAGATAAAGAAAACTCTCAAATAGAGCTGCCCACATGATGGCCAGAATGGCGAAGCAAAATCAGGCAAATATTCCAGGAAGGAGTTCCTGTATGATTTTGCTGACACGGGAGTAGTGATGCACCATTCTCCTTCGAAACCTCGCTTGCACAAATGTGATCAAATTCAAATTTTATTTGTCACATACACAGTCATACACAGTACGATATGCAGTGAAATGCTTACACGACCGCCA
>JAQQZT010000015.1:10623371-10634456 GCA_030068275.1 Clarias platycephalus | reverse complement strand
TTCAGGTGAGCATCCGCGTCACCTGACTGAGGTGCCTTCTGGGAAACTGAGTCTACAAACAAAAACTACAAAACAAATACAGTGCCCTCTAGTGGGCAACCCTCACACACAGTCCATCTGAGGACTTTGTCACACCTGTTTCTTTTTTTCATGGTTTTTTTTTTTTTTTTGGCTGAAAAGCGGTCTCTTAAATAATAATGCAATTTTTTGCTGGAATACTAATGTTTCTAAATTATATATTTTTATTTATTCATGATATTTGTTTTTTTATTTATTCCTGATTCCTTCTGTTTCCACATGCATACTGTATTTATATATTTTATTAATATATAATGGCATCTAAATCCCTTCTGCTTCTTCGCATGTGAAAGCACACTGAGAGACACTGTACCCAAGACAAATTGCTGGTCAAGTTGCACATAGTCGACCAATAAAGCTAATTAGGATTCTGATTTTGCTCTCCTAAAAAATTATCACCAAAATAAAATGTGGTTACGTGCTGGGACAGAGTAGATGTAGAGACTAATTTAATTTAGCCTTGCCAACAAAAAACAGCCAGTAGCTGCTTACTTACTTTCAAAGTGCATAAGATTTATTGGCTTTTTAGACCATTTTATGGTAAATGTGAAAATATATAACTTGTTAGTTTTCATTTTATGCTGTTAAACAGTAAATTGTGGCATATATGTTTCATATAGAAGCAAGAAGCAAGTCATAATGTTAAATCTTCCTTCCTGTAACATTTGATGTGCAAATCACAACATTTAATCATTGCCATCAGCTGCCTACATTTGAGGATGTACGTAGTAGCACATGTCCCCAAAAATGACTTGTCACCCCTGGTTGTACCTGATAAGCAGGCCAATAAGTGCAAATACAAGATAGATGTAGAATCACTATCCACTTTAATACGAACATCTGTGCACCAGCACAACCATGCAATTATCTAGTTAATCAAACACTTGGCAGCAGCACAGAGCGAAAATCATACAGATACAGGGCAAGAGATTCAGTGCATAGTATCAGATATATCAGACATCAGAATGGGAAAATTAAAATTAGATCTCTGTGACTTGGTATGGTTGTTGGTGCCAGATGAGTTGTTTTGAATACTTCAGAAATTGCTGTTCTCCTGGAAATTTCACATGCAATGTTTTTTATAGTTGACCCAAAATAGAGCGGGGAAAAAAAATCCTGTGAGCAGAGGGCTTGCAGTCTGAAGCTGTGTGTTGATGAGAGTGAACAGAGGAGAATTACAGTACCAAACTGGTTTAAGGAAGTCTGTATTAACTTAAATAAGCACTCTTTACAAGAGGGGGAATGCATCTCAGAATGCACAACACATCAAACCTTGAGGTGGATGATTTACAACAGAAGACCACATTGAGTTTTGTTTCTGTCTGCCATGAATCTGAGGCTGTCATAGACACAAACTTACTAATCTAGATAATCCTACTGAAGCACATTCAACCATAGATTAAGACCCCCGAGAAGCCCCACAGAATGCCAGAGGAGATCATTCCTTCCTGTGGCCATCAAACTTTGGAACTGATATCCTCTCTCTAGGGAGAAGAGTTAAAATAATGATCACAGTCTGGATAAAATAAGCCTCACCTCTGCAGTTTGTATGCCAGGGTTCCTCAATATCATGTACGATATCAATTATGAATTAACAATATTAAGTGGAATATCAATTATCAGTTAACAATATCATGTGCAATATTATTCAACATTGTTGTTATGTACAATTCTACATCAATATCTGGTTCTGCTATTTTTGTTGGTACTGATGGTTGCATTCTACTTCTTTTTTCTCGTATGTCTACATTGTGGATATTTAACTTTTATTTTACTTTATTTATTATGCCATTTCATTGTTTCTTATATTTTACTACTCTCCTTTCTCTTTCACCAATATCTGGCACAAGAATTTCATCCGTTTTTTTGTCTTATCATATCTAACTAGTGTTTTTTTCCTTTTCTTTTTCTAATCCAGCTGTTGTCTAGTTTGTAATCCAGTTTTCCTGTACATTTTGGCTGAGCCTGTGGCCATAATCGCCTGAATTCTGTTCTTATGTACATGGTGAGATGTTTTTCTGTTTCCCAGGTTTAAAAGAGGGCTTAATTGAGTTATTATATTCTTCCTAGTAGCTTGAACCAAACTTCCTATGTCATCGCTCATCAACAAGGCTTTTCCAACCTTAGAACTGTTGCTCATTCTATGCTTTTTAATTTTTATTTTATTTTATTGCACTACTTTGTTTAAGCTCTAGAGACAGCTGCGTTGGAAATAGTCACACCAACCATCTATCACCACAACCGTCACAGGGAACATCAATTAGCCTAATCTGCATGTTTTTGGACTGTGGGAGAAAACCCACCAAGCATGGGGAGAATGCTCAAACTCTGAACCTGGAACTTGGAGGTGCAAAGCCACAGTGCTAACCACTAGACCACCGGGCCACCTCACAGAAATAACTTTTTTTTTTTTTATTCGATGTTTGATGTAAAGCTTTTTTTTGCATTTTGCATGCTGCTGTTACATGATAGATTATATAACTGTATGAATGTGCAGGTGTTTCTAATAAAGTGGACAGTGAATATACATACAGTACTTGCAGCCAGGACATGGTGCATGATTATTCTGTATGGTTTCTAAATAATAGTATTCCAGTGCATTATGCCACTATATATAATGCGGGATCTAATTTATTTTTCTTTTATTAAGCATGTACAATGTTATTTAGCTCGGGCGCGCGCAGGGGCTCCGGTGCGTCACGTGCGGTTCGTCCGTGTAGACTGAGAGAAAGACAGAGCAGAAGGCAGTAATCAGATGTGAGAGCGAGAGAATAAGCGGCTCCGCGCAGCATCACACCAGCTTCAGTCTGCAAGCGGCTGTACAGTATGCTTAACTAGTCCGCTTCTGCGTTTTCCGGGATCCGGTGCATATGTTTTGGTGACATACTGTAGCTGTTTCGACGTTGAGACCACGACAGACCCACAATAGAGCAAAGTAAGTCACTTTAACCTACAAAACGACTTCACAGTTTGGAAATGTTTGCGCTGGAGATGCGCGAGGCACAGTTGCGTCGCGCGCGCGCCAATGTGGAGCCTGTTAACCTAAAACGTGACGTCTTCTCGCTAATTTTGCGTTATTACGTATAAATACGACTGAATTAGTGGATTATAATAAATAATAATAATAATAATTACAATAAAAATAATTATTAAGCAAGAACATTTAATAGTCTTATTTCATTTTAAAGAATATTGTTTAGATGATTGTCATATTTATTATTGCATATGCATGTCTGTTTATTTAGCTTTATTTGTATTTATTCACTGTCACTTAGTTTTGCTGAAGCCAGACACATTAGTTGTATATGTTCAGATATTATAGTATGTACTTTCAATCATGAAATACGTTTTCTAAATGTAATGTTCAATATTTAAATGTAGGCTTTTTTTTTTTAAAGACCAAGTTTAAAAAAATGTCTTGTCACTACGATCATAAATCAAAGTGAGACCATATATTTTTAATCTAAAGATATTTTTTCATGAAATGCAAATCATGAAACAGTAGTTGATTATAATTAATTATATAAAGTAAGTACCAGTCACCCCAAACTACATCATTGGTGTTACTGTTACACAAAGAGTTTAATTTTGAAATATATTTGACCATTTAAAATTGTTCCTGCATCAGAGCTCACTAGATGAACAGCACTGGACAAATGCAAAAGGTGTGTCAGATCAGTCAGTCAGTCATCTTCTATACCGCTTAATCCTGCATTCAGGGTCGCGGGGGGCCTGGAGTCTATCCCAGGAGGCGTAGGGCACAAGGCGGGGTACACCCTGGACAGGGTGCCAATCCATCGCAGGGCACACAGAGGTGTGTCAGATGTCTCTCGTAATTTGTTTAGACATGCTTTTAAAAGTCCATCATTAACATTACTCAATTTATAATTATAAGGATAAAAAATTGGACATTAAATCTTATAAATATTACTGTACATCTAATAATCAGTTGATTTTGGCATAACTGAAAACCATTTGGTCTTACACATGAAAGCCACTTTGTAATGATTTTTCTCTAAATTGTCATTGGTATTACTGGCATTGGAGTTACCAGGACGAGAAGTAACACCAGTTATTAAATATAAAATAAATAAATAAATATGCATTAAGCTGTACTTTCTATGTATCGATTAAACTTTAAATGTAAGTTATTGCTATTAAAGAAGTTCTAGCTGTAAAAGAAGAAATACATTTCAGGATATTTTTATGCCCCAAATTTCACCTTTTCTGTAGAATGACCCTTATGAAATTGACTGAGCAGGTCAAAAAGCTTAATGGAAACTATTCAAGCCATATCAACCCATCCAGATTACGGTGTGTGAATTTAAAACAACACACTCCAGCTTGACAAAGTAAAAGTTAATACAAAATAAATATCTTAGCAATTAATTGAAACCTTTCCCATAAATAGGCATTGTTTAAGCATTTAAACATTTAAAACATTTGCATACATAGAATTAAAAAATCTAGACTTTTTGTTAATCCTGTTGGAATTTTTCACTGTAAAGACACTCAAACAACATGACAGTTTGCTGGAAAACATGTCATTGTGAAATAAGTATGTATGTTTGTATAGCTTTTTATATATAATATAATATAAGTCCAATAAAAATAAACATTTGTGTATATGTGTGTGCCCTGCTATGGATTGGCACTCTGTCCAGGGTGTACCC
Source organism: Clarias platycephalus (assembly GCA_030068275.1). Classification (NCBI taxonomy): domain Eukaryota; kingdom Metazoa; phylum Chordata; class Actinopteri; order Siluriformes; family Clariidae; genus Clarias; species Clarias platycephalus. The sequence continues at coordinate 10,629,705 of JAQQZT010000015.1, read as the reverse complement.
TGCCTTGTGCTCTAAGTCTCCTGGGATAGGCTTCAGGCCCCCCGCTACCCTGCATACAGGATAAGCAGAATAGCTGATGAGTGAGTGCGTGAGGGATTCACACAATATTCTTTTAATCATGGTCAGTAATGATTGCATTTATTTTCTGTATTTAAATCACAACATGATTTTAATGTTTTCACCCTCCACAAGATTCCCATTCAAATACTCTATGACATGATGTTCTTTTTCAATCCTTGTTCAAGTTCGAGATTGCTGTCTTCATGGGCGGATAAAAACAGTGAAACCCACACTTTTCTGCTAAGATTGGATATTTACATTTAAGCAGTTTAATTAATCCTTAAAACTCAAGCAGCAGAGTTCCGTGCCAGCAACACAGCAGAAAGGTCAATGATGATGATTAAAACAAAATATATCTGCTTATATGGAAGCCCTAGCCTGTGTGTTAACAGGGAGGCTTCAGACGTCAAACTGTGCATTGGGATTTTGGATATGGCAGGTAAAACATCTTATAAGAGTTTTAAGAGTTATCATTACTTTTATAACATGTAAATCTTACCACTCCCGGAATATGGGAATGATGGGAACTCCTGAAATAACCATTTTATTTATTAATTTTTTGGTCATATAAAAAGCTGAAAACCTTTCTGAGCATGTGTCTTCATAAATACACATGCTCATGTAGTCATGCTATTTCTTTGCATTTGTGACCCGTTTAAAAATTTTTTGCTCTGTCATGTTTGTATAGTTCATTAAACTGAAAGAAAATTCATTTCATCATCTTGCCTATTTTGTGCTGAAAAAATGATATCACTCTATACTGCACAATCCTGAGCCTTAAAAAAAACAGCAAAAAAAAAAAAAGGGCCTAAAATGCTTTTGGTTTTAAGAACTGCGATAAGACATATTATAGTTGCAATTTATTCAAGAAGCTGAAAAAATTATTGGGAAAAATACTTCTCTACTGTACCTGTAGTGTCTTGAATTTTTCCAGACTTATTTGAGAATCATATTTGAAATAAACAAGATTAAGACTTTGAGGATGCTGTATAATTTAAACACAGAATGTACATTTTATTCCTGTTATTAGAATAGCTAGATATTATGTTAGAAAATGAACAGCCTTACATGACAGGTCTTCAAGGGCTCACAAAATGCTGATGTAGCCCTGAGGAATTTAAGTCGAATGCGCCTGCTTTAGGTTAGGAGACAGTCTTGAATAAGACTTGCATTGTAGTGAAACATCCTTTTGCCATTCATGCACTTTTATTTAAAGTCACTTCCCAGACTCTGCCTTACATTAACTCTCGTTTTCAGATGTTAGTGTTTGGTCAGCTCTTTGTGAGCCAGTCAGCTCGAAGCCTTGATTGATATTCCACCTTTTCTCAAACACTGTACAAACTGCTATCATCAGCGTTCAGTTGTTAAAAGAGAAATCATACATTCATCAGTTTGCCATTTGTTCAATTACTACCATCTTACTAATAAGAGGAAGGAAATGACTGGGTGTGCTTAAGCAGGTGTGAGCTATTCTGTGGGATCAAAGGCTACAGGAAATAACTGCGGTAGTTATCAGCTACAGCCACTGACCACAGGCAATTGTTTAGAAGCAGCTGATATTCAAAGTCAATTGTTTCATTTCACTCAAAGCCACAATGCCTATAATGCTTCAGACGCAGGCTATGTATTAAGTGAAATGTCTGCTGTAGGGACATGTTTCATTGTAGGGAAAACCAGACTTCTATTTTTAAAGTTGTTTTATACTAGCAGTATCTACACCTAGAACAGTAGACAATTTGCTGAAATCTTTAAAGAACATTTTCAGAGGGAATTTTTTTGTGCCATTTTTTTTATTGCTATCAGGACGTCTCAGTTTGGAGAAACACTGTCACTGCTTTAAAACTGCATTTCCATTGTTATGGTACACAAAAGACAGACGCCTGAATTTTACATGATTTTCATTTGAGCAGCACTGGGAAATTAAGGTTATTGTATTTGAAGCTCAGACTCTTGATGCTCTACAGTAAAATCTGTAAAATTGGTTATCTTAACCAATAATTATTAATCAATTAATCATTTATTAACATTAATTGGAACAAGACACATTTTGTGCATCAGAACATTTTAGTGACACAATCCCCAACTGGGACATCAGTGATGAGACTTTTAGCTGCAGTAAAATATTTGAGTGGTGGAAATGTTTTAAAGAAGGCTGTACGTCCGTGAATGACAATCCCATGTGAGGTGGCTCGGACCCCAATGCAGTCCTTCCTGTGAACATTCAGTGAGTAGAATGCCTGATCCCTGAAAATTGCCCGGATAACCTGTTGCAAACTTGCAGAAGAGACGCATCTCTGTGGGAATTGAACACACATTTATTCATGAGCACCACTTGCACGTTACAGGAACTCAACTGGGAATTATTGCTACATCCCCTACACAATCTTGACCTCGCTCCAAGTCATTTTCACATGTTTGGACCATTAATGGAGTTCCTGGGGGGCCAGACGTTTTGGGAAAACTTTCTACCATGATGATATCCAAGCACTAGTGAAACACTGGGACAAGTGCATTAGTGTAGTTGCGGCTTATAGGACATAAAGGTAATTTTTACTTTCTGTACATTCAAAAGTCCCAGTTTGACCTAAAACAATCCTTCAAAAATGTCCAATATTTCAAAATGCCTACAAGTTCAGCCTTTTGTGATATACAAGTTAATAGCTAGATGAGCTACAACAAAACAAACATTATTGATTAATCAGTCAATTAATGATTAATCATTTATAATTAATACTCATACAAAATAATACTACAGTATTTAATTTTATTTCTTATGGCATAGCCTGCTTATGCACACTTCTGCTAATGTTAGTTAATTAAATGAGATAGCTAAACACTGATAACGGTGCTTGACAAATTATAACCTTTTTTGAAAAATAAGTGGATATAACTTGACTAGTTGCCCTAACTGGGTATAATGGATACAAAAATGGTAGCTACATTTTATACACACAATATACTGTAGGATGCTTTCATCAGGATAACAAAGAGGAACAATTTGACAACATGTAAACAGAATAAAAATGTCAAAGCGTGCTCATAACAGATACAAAGATATGTGTATTAACTTTTTATTAGCCATGTCCCTTTAAGTATTTGTATGTTTCTAACACAAAAACAGTTAAACAAAAAATATGTTATAAAAACATTTTACATCAATTTTGTGTAAAAACTAATTTTGTTATTTAGTTATTGGCAAACATTTTGTGCCAATCTGAATAACAGATGCAGAAACTCACAGGGCTATTTCATACAGTATGTATGGCATATTTCAGTTGTGCTGTCACTGTAATGTTGTTGTCTACTATATTGCTGGCCTTACACCTCCAGGGACTGGGTTTGATTCCCAACTCTGGTCTTTGTGCATGTTCTTCCTGTGCTTGGTGGATTTCCTCCGGTTTCTTCTCACATTCCAAAGACATGCAGATTAGTCTAATTGACATTCCCAGTTTGCCAGGTAGTATGTGTGCCTTGCTATGGATTGGCACCCCGTCCAGGGTGTCCCGCCACATGTCCCAAATATCCAGGGATAGGCTGCTGGTCACCTGCGACCCTGTGTACAGGATAAGCGGTGTAGACCATGAGTGAGTAATATGCTTTCTTAAAATATGTGGTTTTAAATTCCAATGAATTTTCAAAGTCTGGAAAATGCAGTATGGATCCATCAAGTCTCTTGATGTCACACATGATGCAATGAAACCAAAAAAGAAATGAATGTCATTGATTAAAGGCTCGCTGCTTTAGATATCATGAAACGATAGATTTGACAGATGGATGGGAAACCTTAGGAAAAAAAACTTTTTTTGACAAGAGCAGACTGAATGTGTTTTCTCTCTCCAGGCAGAATTTCAATTCTTTTGTACAGTAGATTCAGGTCAGTGACTTGCCCTCCAGGAAGCTAAAAGGTCTGTTTGTAGTATGATGGTTTGCTGGTTTGATTGACAGAGTGACTGCACCGCCTCCACAGTACCACCCTAAGACTGCATTTTATAAAACCTGCTTTGTGTCTATCATGGGAAAAAAAAAATTAGGGCTGCCCTGCAACTTGAGGTCCATTTATAATAAATATTTTATGGCAGTTGAGGTTTGTGGTAATTTAGAAAATGCTAATCAAGTTGACAGTTTGTCAATGTTGCATAATCCTCTCTACACTAAAGCATAATGCAACGAATATGCAGGATGTGCATTACATACACTCACTTGACACTTTCATTGCCTATTCATGCAATTAACTAATCAGCCAATTATGTGGCATCAGTTGTTTAAGCTGACAGAAAGGCTACGGCAACGCAAACAACTGGTCTTTACAACTGTGTTGAAAAGAAATTGAACTCACAATGCACAAAACAGCAAATCAGATCAGATGGACTGCAGCAGCAGAAGATCACATCAGGTTCCTTTTGTGATAGCCAAGAGCAGGAATCTATGGCTACACTGGATACAGGCTCTCTGATACTGGACGCAGATTGGAAACATTCTTGATGAATCTGCTACCTCTGTAGTTTCAGATTCTTGTTTCATAGGTGTTCCTAACGAAGTAGCTAGTGAGTTCTTTGGAGATAGTACTGCATTGCTCCACTATACAGTACTGTGCAAAAGTCTTGATCCACCCCTAATTTCTTCATATTACTGTAAATTCAGTTGAATTAACGAGATCAAATGTTTTACTGCTACAGGATGCAAAATGCCTAAAGATATATTTTAAAAATGTATTGTTTATGTTGCAACCTCAGCAGCAAACTCATCTGCCCTCTTGTTTGCATTCAGCATCACCAGTATGCTAATCACCAGCCTGATCATCTGTCATCATCTTCACCTGTTTCTCCCTGGTTCATGCCTTAAGTTAGATGTTTATTTTTTTTTTAATTATTATTCTTGAATAATATATTAGTCTCTGTGTGGCTTAACATTAGTCACTGTGAAGACTGTACGTCCGAGAATGATGATCCCGGCTGAGGTGGCTCCGAGCCCACTGCAATCATTCCTGTGAACATTGTGTGAAAGCCCTTTCCCTGGAGAATTGCTGAATAACTTGCAGGAGAGACTGCTCTGTCTGTGTAAACTGTACTTGCAATAATTAATGCTTGAACGTTATAGGAACTTGTCTAGGAGTTGCTGCTAATTATTGAGGTCTAAAACTTTTTCACAGCACTGTACATGATTTATTTTTTTCTCAGAAATATGACAGTTCAATTTTATGTTCCCTTGAGTCAGCCAAGGAAAAAAAAACAATCTTACTAACATATGTACAATGGGTTAATATAACAAAACCCCATTTACGTGTAAAAAGGGTGTCTTAACATCTAAGCCTGTATGTATTTGTGTGTTGGCATGGTGTTTGTTCTTGGATATGTTTAAGTGCCTTGATCCTGAGGCGTCTTTCATTTCTCTCCTCCTGTGCCCAAATGTATTGTGGTCAAATTGAATCAGTGGGGAGACCTGTTCTGTTCTCAGGGGTTGCAGCCTCTAGACATCAACATCGACCGCACTGACTCTTTAAAATACAGGAAGTTTTTCCAATACGGATTAAAGCTACACTTTGGCACTAAGCTGCATCGAACCAAGGTGCGTGTACGTATGTGATTAAACAAGATTGTGTTATAGTGCTAATGCGTCGTGTTATAGTGATAATGCATTATGGATTAGGGATTTAGCAACGGATTGTTTTCCATCTGTCTCTCAAGCTGTGAAAGCTGATTCAAATATTCCATTAAAAGAGGTTGTTAAGTAAATGTTTTAGAAATGTGGGTTATAGATTTATACCATATACAGTACTGAATATTGGAAGGACTCATTTGCCTTAAAATGTGGAATACTCTATGAAAGTTGAATGGAATTAACCATGTTATTTTTCAATATGTAATGTTGAATAATAATGCAAAAGTATTCATTATTATTCAACATTACATATTGAACTAGGCAGAAATCGAAATGAGATGTCCACATCACTCATAGAGGAAATTATTGCAGGAAATTTGTTTTTTTGGCTCATCCATGCCACAGAATTTGGTAATATGTCTCAGAATATAAAGGCTTCCAGTTTATTGATATTAATATCAGTACAGTGGAACCTCGGATTACGAGTAACACGGTTTACGAGTGTTCCGCAAGACGAGCAAAGATTCTTAATAAATTTTGACTTGAAAAACGAGCATTGTCTTGGTTTACGAGCACCGAGTATCATGTTTCATGCATGTACTTCTTGTTTTGACGCCGAGCGTCACGTCATCACAACTGAGCCAACGGTTTTTCTCTCTCTTGCACTGCAGAATTG
>JAQQZT010000015.1:10588259-10611661 GCA_030068275.1 Clarias platycephalus | reverse complement strand
GATTACCCACAATTCCGCAGCGCAAGAGAGAGAAAAACCGTTGGCTCAGTTGTGATCACGTGACGCTCGGCGTCAAATGTGTGTCACATGATACTCAGTACTCGTAAACCAAGACTTGTTCGTTTTTTAAGTCCAAATTTATTAAATCTTTGCTCGTCTTGTGGAACACTCGCAAACTGTGTTACTCGCAATCCGGGGTTTCACTGTAATAATAATAAACGCTAATAATAAATGTATAAATTAATAATATTAATACTATTGAGTGAAATGTATTACAACCTTGATGTGAAATTGGATGTGTGACAAAGCGTACAGTATGTAATACATACATACATACATACATACATACAATAAATTACATATATGTCAGAAGGGGCGGAGAGATGGATCCGAGCACAGAGCTGCAGGTGTGGTCACAAGGCGTTGGGTCTGAAGCCGTGGGATACGTCAGAGTTGTGATTACTAGGAATCTCTAAGCAGTGGCGTGGTCAAAAGAGCGGAAGTGTGAGTTCAAAAGACGTGTGAACTGCTAGCGAGGTCCTTGAGCCAAAACTTGAAGCAGAGCCGTAGTCGAGGAAACGAAAGCGAGAGCTCAAAGCCGTTAAACCAGAAGCGACAAATCCAAATCGTGAGATGAGAAGATTTTAACAGATGAGCAAAGCAAGCTGTCTACATGCACTCACCATAGACACCACTGATCCCTGCAACTTTCTTCCAGGATATATATTTTTTCAATATCTCTGTACACACATAATGAGCTTATTTTTAATGACAGTTTGATTAAGGATAGGACCATGGTTATCAATTTTCTTCAATTGCTTGTGATTTAGACATTACACAGCTGTTTGTTGGTTGAGTGGGGAACTCAAAAAAACACCAACCAAAAAAAAAAAAGAAAAAAAGAACAACAAAAACACATTGGACCACATGCACCAGAAAATTGTTTCAAGGACTCCTGCAGATTTGTCACATAATTTGCATAGACTTAAGAAAATGACATTTCAAATGTCGCTTTGCCACAGTGTTGCTTTTTCAAGCTGTCACTTTCTTCTTGCTGCTGTTGCTGGAATTGAGTTTTCTTGTCACGCATGTTCATAGAGAAGAAGTGGTTGTCTGCGGCTGTGTCACTTGCTAGTATGGGGTAAGACATGCATCCTTTATGGAGCCAGGCTATGACTACCATCCACAATGTTTGCTGGTTTCTTACTTGTTCAGACATGTCTAATGCGACAGCGCCTCTTTCACCAAAGTAAAGCCCAGTTCTTGTTGCATTTGAAGAAAATGTGTCTATGTGTGTATTGTGAGTATAAATTAGCATACAGAAGAAAGGAGCACCTTGTCAAAAGTTAACACCTGGACACAGTGCATATGCTTATTTTAAAATTTACATATCACAATTGCCTTTTAATTTTTAATTGCTGCTGTTTGACAGAAACAAGCTCATTTGCCTAGGCTTAGGGTTTTATTTGTCTTTAAAAAAAAAAATTTTTGCAAACAAAATAAGTTAATGATTAATGAGCTCTGTAGTAACAAGTAATCAAAAATTATTTGTAGAATTCATGTATTAATAAAAAAAATATATGCATATGCAATGTGTATGTATCATATCACTGCAAGCAACTTGACAAAATAATATACATTATATACTAAATGAGTGTAAACGTTCCTTATAACTATGAAACAGAAGTTTTTGCCATTATCATTTAATCACCTTAAGTCGGACATGCACACAATGATGTCTCATCATGCATCTGCTGCTGAGAATTATCCCTAAGCTTTCACACAAACATATCTCGAAGCATCCTGCTCAACTCAAGCAGCAGGAGTCTGAAGCAAAACAGATGAAATTGTTTTTTAGCAGAGCAGCAGCCGCAGTACTAAATAATGATTAAGTGCAGATGTGAATGTTTCTTGCAAGTACTGTACCAGTTGGAGTCTTATCAGGAGGCAAGAAAATAAGCAGTTTTAAAACCTAGACGATTTCTCTTGGTTGGATTTCCCATGTAATATCAGTGGGACTTTATGTGCGAGCCACATTGATGTTTGAAAACAATATGGCGTTCCAGGTACATAAAATTCTTTACTTACACAGGTTGAGATGATGACTACTGATCTAGAGTACAACAATTAAACGAATTCACTCACTCACTCATCGTCTATATCGTTTAAACCTGTATTCAGGGTCGCGGGGGCCTGGAGCCTCTCCCAGGTGCCTTAGGTCACGAAGCAGGGTACACCCTGGACAGGGTAATTAAACGAATTAATTTACTTAATTAATTTAAAGAAATTAGAGGGTGGGTTATCTTTTATGATACGTGGAATTATTAAATTAACTTAATCATACTGTAACTGAATACAGGCAGCACAGTGGTTTAGTGGTTAGCAGTGCTGCCTTGCACCTCCAGAGTACACCACCGGGTACTCTGATTCCTGGCCAGCTTCAAATCCCATCTCTGTGTACATGGAGTTTGCATATTCTCCCTGTGCTTGGTGGGATTCCTCCGTATTCTCTGGTTTCCTCCCACAGTCCAAAGACCTGCAGATTAGACTAACTGGCATTTTCAAAATTGTCCGTAGTGTTTGAATGATTGTGTGTATCTGTGTGTGTGCCCCGCGATGGATTGGCACCCTGTCCAAGGTGTACCCTGCCTCGTGGGATAGCCTCCAGACCACCTGTGATCCTGAATACAGGATAAAGCAGCATAGATGATGAGTGAATGATAACTGAATACAGGTTGGAGTTTTTTTTTTTTTTTTTACAGCAGTGATGTGAGGCTAATATTAGTCGGTTTGCTACACATATCAGATGCCTATCCTGTGCCATCATAACTCCTTTTAATTAGCTATCATAGTTTTATAACTTCATCATAATTCCATCACTGTTTATGTTTCAATAGCATTAATAACTCTCCTACTACACTACCCTGAAGTAGGTCAAGATAGTGCCTTAGCCTCTTTTGGTCTTTTTATGCATACAGTATATGCATGGTGTCAATCATTACTGTATCACTGACTGACAGCCCACTGCATCATATGCCAATGGAAAGCTGAGATGAAATATAGCTTAGTTTGCCTTTTAATTAATCAATAACTACATACCATAACTTACCACAGGCAAAAAGTGCATATTACTCATAATTTCAAGAGAGGTGAAATACTGTAATATGGTGCATAAATAAAAAACCTTAAACAAATAAGCTACAATACAAAAACTGAACAAGGATGAAAAACTTTAGTTTGAATAGCTACATGTATTTACCATCATTTAAAGAGTTAGAAATAGTGGCATGTTTTACTGTGATACATATTATTTTCGCATGTCTTTTTTCCCCCTTAGCAGAATTTAACCTGCTATTGTAGATGAGAAAGTTGTCACATCACATAGTTATTCATATAATTGTATGAATAAAAGGGAGAGTTTTATGAAAATTTTGCTAACTCTTCCTGCTCCGAGCGTGGTCCCTTTCCCATTGAACTGATTCTTCATATCAGCTATGGAGCCTTGTGTATCGAGGGCAGTCAAAAAAATAACTTGGCTTTCCACTGACTTCAGAGTTTTGAACGGCTCCCGGATGTACGCGCTCCTTGGCCGGCGTTCAGTTCGGCTTGGTCCATTCACTCGTTTGCCAGAAATGCTTTGTATGCTTTTGCAAAATTTCGGTTCTTAAGGTGAAAATTCTTACGGCTGGGCATTCTGAGGTACCACTGGATGTGGACCGAGGGAATCTACAATCTATGTAGTGCACTAACTTTTCATTTTATGCCATTTGGGATTCAAATCCGGAAGTCCCGCCACGGGACTCCGCCGTGTTGGCAATCATATCAAACGCGCGACACCTGTCCAGTAGATTACTTAAACCCCCAGAAACCAGCACACTTTGTGCGAACATTTAGAGAGCACCAGGTCTGAGGACTCCTGGTATAGGAAAAGATAAAGAAAAGAGAGAAGAGAAAACTGAGAAGAGGCTCTGACAATATATCTCTTTAGAGATAAAGAAAAAAACATTAAATAAACATTTTTACTTTCACGAAAAAGGGGAGTATATATATTTAGGTTTAGACGCACATGGTTTGCAAGACACCCTCCTTTCTTTAGTTGAGTTACAAAGTGGCGTAGAAGCGCCATTCCCTTATCACTGTGATGTACAGTACTTGCCCTGACCGATGAATCCCAGCCAAAGTACACATAATCACCTCATGTCTCAACGCTCCCCTTTAATTTCTGCGTTGGGGCTCCCACACTTAACAACATATTCGGTGGCGTGATATCGGATCGCCCTCTCATAACATCATCATCCATTTTCATCCATTTGCTTTTTTTCTCCTTTTAAATAAATGTGAAAATAATCAACAGAACTGAAGCTATCATGAGGTAATCCGGTACTGTATGTAATCAGGTATTCATTAGGTAATCTTTCTGTTATTATTAATTTGGCTCCAAAACACACCTCTAATGTAATTATCAATGAAAATACATAGTAGCCTAATGTCTGTTAACAATAGGGTTATCAACCGTCCTGTAAAATTCGGCATCGTTCAGTAATTGGAAACTTAAAGACTAAAGTAAAATCTACAGTATGGCAGAGAAATATTTCAGGTCAGACTACTAAGACATGGTGATTTGTATGAGATGCAGTCAGTCTGGGAACAGGAAATTGCTTCTCTTCCTCAGCCTGTCTGTCAGAGAGTGCACTTCTCATTGCCGAGGGCGGCACAGCATGCGCAAGGATGATATTGATGATAATGTACGATCCCTTTTCTATCACTTGTTTGCAGTCGTTTTTCATTTCACTGAGTGGGTTTATTAACCTTGTTGGTGCCCCGATTCTAGTTTGTGAGTAAGACAGGGGACTGACGATAATATGGGGAGGCAGGAGGGCTAGTGGACATCACCTTAGGCAGGCTGCGGGGAAGCAGGAAAAAAACGAACATCTAACCCTGTTTATTTCATTCTTCAATTTTATGTGAAATCGTTAAGAATAATATATAACCAGTCTACACACACCTGAGAGGAAATAAATAAATAAAAACAATAGGTCAAAGCCATTAGGGTCACAGTTTAGAAAAGAAAAAAACAAAGAAAAGTAGAAACTGGCAAAATATAAAGGTATGTATATTATCTCTTTATTATATTAATTACGTAGGAACATAGGTGAATATAACACTTGGTTGACTTACCTTGCTGTGACTAGCATACATAACATTGAATATAATTTCATAATTGAATTCAAATTTCATGTTAGCAAAGTTAATGCTGATGAAGCTGTGCAGTCAGGCAAATCAGTCTACAATAACTGATAAATACACAATTCTATATTACACTACAAAACTTAAGGTAAACCTCTTGGCAACTCTATTTAATTAAGGGTACTTCTGTAATCCGTTGTTGTGATTGACATCATAGTAGTTGATTTTAATGGAATATCAGGCTATGTGGTTAAACTACTTTCATTACAGTTAGCTTATAAAAGGGCAGAGCAAGCAAACAGTAGTGGGAGTGTGTGAAGAAGAATGCTGAGCCATAATAACACACATCATTGCCTGGTGGGATTATAAGAACAGCGGGATGTACTGACAGGTTGCAGCACATGTGTTGCCCTTGGGCATTGCTGTACTGTGTATTTCTGCTATGTATGGTATTGTTTTACTGTATGTACGCATTTCTACTTTTTCAATGAGCTCCTATCCTGATTACAACCATAAAGTAAATAAAGAAAATAAGTGCTAAAAGATATCTAAAATATATTTTGTGCAATATATATATACCCATTTGAATGAAAATGCTTAGCACAACCCTATGCTAAATTTCAAAGATGTGCCCCCATTATCATAACAAACATTGTGAAATACTTTGTAAATAATTCATAATATTTCTTCAAAGGTTTTCACCCCTCTTTTGGGGTGCGATATAAATATTCCCAAATAAATTGTACGCCAGTGCTTCATATTTATAGCTTCTTCCAACCTCATTTCCTTCTTCTGAACGGCTTTTGGGACTTCTCAGTTGACATTGTACCTGGAAACAGCAAATCTCCTATTCAGTATATTTTTTTTTCTTTAAAGATGCTTTGTATTTTCAATTAAATTAAATTTAATTTTATTTGTATAGAGCTTTTAACAGTTGTCATTGTCGCAAAGCAGCTTTACACAATCAAAACAATTATTTAAGTTTGTATGAGATGTGAACGTGTACAGTATGAATCAAAATGATAAGATTGTCCCTGATGAGCAAGCCGAGGACGACGGCGACAGTGGAAAGGAAAAACTCCAAATCTATTTACAAAAATGCTTAGCTAAATAAATAGATTTTTAGCATAGACTTAAACATTGAGACTGTGTCTGAGTCCCGAACACTATTTGGAAGCCTATTCCATAACTTTGGGGCTTTGTAAGAAAAAGCTCTGCCCTCTGCTGTAGTTTTCATAATACGCGGTACTGACAAGCAGCCTGCATCCTTTGGTCGAAGTAGGCGTGGCGGACCGTAAGACACTAGCAGTTCACTCAGATACTGCAGTGCAAAATCATTTAATGCTTTATATGTCAATAGTAGTATTTTAAAATCGATGCAAAATTTCTAAATTTACCACGACCACGAAATTTATTTTGGATTGATATGTTTTACATGAATAAAATAGAGTAACATTGGATTTGTTTTCATCTAATAATTGATCATAATTGTACTGTAGTCATCTAAGTATTACATTTTCTCTCTCTTCTTCTTTTGCTCTTTTTGCCTTTATGGTACATACATCCTGAGTCTCAAGTGATATTAATGTCAACATCATTCTGTCAGAGACAGTAATTCATGCAAAATGCCTACCAGAAATATCAATCTTCATATTTTCTTCTGTTATACTTTCAGTATCTCTCTGGTTCTGACTTGAGTGCAGGCTCATTTGCACTACGTTGTTGGAGATGTGCTGGCAGGCCTGATGTGTGGAAGTGGAGGATGTCAGATATACAGCATTAAAAATTGAGTGATATTAGGTATCGCAGAGACCACATGAATACAGATGGTTGGTTTTCTCTAAGAGAAGTTAGAAAACTAGGAAGACTCATTCCAGCAGTTTTTAAACTCTTTATTTGGTGACATGAATGATCTAGAAACTGTGGATTTACAACCAATATTTCTAATAAGGACACAATTAATAATGAGGATAATAGAACACTAATTCAGTTTTATTCACTTTTGTTTTATTCTATTTAACTGTGAAAACAAGTGGTAATGGAAGAATAATAAAAAAGGTTCTGTTATTTGATTAAACTCCTGTTTAATCTAATTCCAAAACCTCCAGCCTCGAGAATCTGTTAGTTACACAAAACCTGTCTGTGTAAAAGTGATCTATCTTGTGTATGTTTTAACAGGTTTATTCAGCAGAAGACACTCAACCAGCCTCTAGTCAAATAGGCAAAGCTTTTTTTCAAGCAGATATAAAAATATTCAGTATCGGTCACCACATTCATCTTATACAATACATTCCCTAGATACAATGTTCGAAAGACATTCTGATACTGAAGATGCCATTTAATACTCTATTTATCTCAGTGGCCAGTAGAGTGGGAGGAAAAATCAATGCAGATCTGTATCTGTATTATTCTACATACAGGGAATTCATACTGACTCCAAAATAGATTTTTATAAATAGATTTTTAATGTATATACGTTTGCATTTGATGTGGTGAAATGTCGATGTCTCTCTATAATTAGATTTGATTAGATTAGATTAAACTTTATAGTCATTGTGCAAAACCAGTGAAATACTGTTTGCATTAAACCAGATGTGCATACTGTATGTGGCTTATTTACAATAAATAGCAATGTGGTAAATGAAGGTATGGGTCCACATGTACACCCGAGACAGTGATTTATGTACAGAAGTTGCTGTAGATGATAAGGATATGGTTTATATGGTCATATACAGTATAAATATGTAAACATGGTGCTGTGGATAAGACATGTAAGTAAGATAACACGCTCAACACAATATACCTCTGTAAATAAATGACTGTCTGGATGATACAGACATGTAATCCTACAGGTAGTATTCTCTAAGCCATTCACACACTGGCAGGTGGCACAGCATCTTGTGTGGAAGGAGTGAATTATGTACTAAAATTGTTTAGGAATAACAGTTTTGATGGATAACACACCAGAGAAATGTGCTTCTCCTCCACATTTTAAACTGAAAGCATCAAGGAACCTTGGCTTTCATAATTTAATTGGCACAGGGGAGAGGGATATGAGCTCTGACTAAAATAACTAACAAACAGGCCCATATTGGAAGAAAGCTAAACCTTTGGAACAAGATTCCTAGCAGCTCTGATCAAGTAGAGTTTTAATTTAATGATAATATTTAGAGCTATGATTTTTTTTTTTATACATGGTTCAGGGTTTTTAATTTACAACGGAATCAGGGAAAAAATAGCAATATCAGGGTATTTATAAGCCATGATCCTTACAGAATAGAAATAGAAATCGAATCAGCATCTACTGTAGGTATCATGAAAATATGAAATTTTATGGTCCGTAGTGCTTCCCATCCTTTTCAGCATTTACAGTAGCTGCTTCTCTGATAAAATTTATTCAAATCCCTTCTATCTTTGTTTAATTAAGGAAAATACTGATATTAGTACAGTACATCTGCATTGAACATCTGTGTCCTTAGACCACTCCTCATGTATAAACATAAAAGTATCTCTCTTGATGCCCCTTTTAATTTTAAATTAAAACATTTCAGGGTATACAAGGATGAAGCGGTATAGAAAATGAATGAATGAATTTCAGGGTTACATTCATATTTCATGACTAGTCATTGACAAATCATTGCACTTTCATTGTTTTCCAATGGGTGGCAGTAGTGCACGAGTTTATCACTCTTGAATACTAGCAGTAAATACAGAATGATATTACGCTCATTTGTAGTTGAAATGTTATATTGTTTATGGGTCCTCACTGAGGTGCTGTTATTTGGACAGTTATGCACAGCACTTTCTATGTAGTCTGGTATTGATTGCAGGGCAGAGAGACAGAACTCAGAGCTGCCTTGTGGTCATAGGTTGACATCCATCAGAGGCTTAGGCTCCATTAGAACCGTAATAGATCTTTACGGTTTGTTATTGCAATCAATATGCACAAAAAAAAATACTTAGCCCAGCATCTATCCATGGCTGTAAACCACTTGCCAAGTCAACCTATTGATCCAGCTTAGACTAAAAAGCTTCATTACAGTAATACTAAAGGGAGACTGGTTGCAAGGTGAAAGATCGTGTTACAAGTTGGAATGTGAATTTGATGTGATGGGTTTGCTATCAAATCAATAGAGAAGAACTCACCGGCCAGTTTAATAGAAACATCCGCAGTTGCAGTAAGCAATCATGTGGCAGTATTGCAACGTGATGCAATGCAGTGCAAAAAAAGGAGCATTTCGGGAATCTGAACAGTTTAAGAATGGACAAAGATCAGGTGACATTTTTTCCCATCTTTAGCTGTCCATGTTTGGTGAGTGTGTGCTTGCTGTAGTCTCAGCTACTTGTTTGTGGCTATATTGATACTTAATTTGATCTTTTGCTTTCGTACTCCATCAGCTTCAAGGTTTGATGTGTTATTCTTTCTGAGATGATTTTCTGCTTATCTTGGTTGTAAAGAGTGGTTATTTAAGTTTCCTTAGCTTTCCTGTCGGCTTGAACTAGCCTGTCCATTTGCCTCTGACCAACTAATGATGCTACCGATCTTTTGAATAACTGAGAAGCATGACACCTACAGTATCATTGCATAGAATTCAATTACTGAACTTTATACACCAGGCGGTTCTATAAATGCGGTTGATGAGTTTATATCTCGTCATCCCACATGGAAGGAAAAAACAATCCCAAGATAACTGGTACTTGGTTCTTTTGTATATTCAAGGTTCCCTTGAAAGTGTGTCCATTGTTCACTTTCTTCAAACGCTTGTGTTTTTTTTCCCTGAACAGCTACTGGGTGCGTTCAGGTCAAATCATGCCTAGGGAATTACAAGGTCCTGGCATGCTCAACGTTCTTTGCAGAATATTTTTCTAGTAATTTAGCATGTTTAGGATTGTTGTTTTGTTCCTGGAAGCCAAATTCTTCAACTTGTCTTCTGTCCAAGTATGCCTGATGAAATCAGAGATACTAAGAAACTAATTAGGCTACATTGCAATTACGCCCAGCATGCATTAATAGGAAAAATATGCATCCATCCTCAGTCAGTGGTTGCATAATGTACAGCCTGTTAAGTGGGTTCCAAATGTATCTTGAAGGACCATAAAGCCCTTTTCATTCAGAGTGTTGTGGTGACCAAAGAGGTTCTGTGAGGAGCAGGTCTAAACACATACACACATAATGTACTTCACATGTAATCCAATGCTTACAGTAGGTAAATGAAAGGCTGTTTACTGCCCTCAGAAACCATTCGCTTACTTATCTGAACCAGCTCTCACTTCAGAGGTGCCGTGTATACCCACATTTTGCTTTAACATGAACACAAGAAAAAAGAACACTCAGCAATCACCCTTTGACTTCTACTAATCACCCAAAGTTTGACCCTCCTCCTAAATTCTAAATCTGGCCCAACCCGGCTCTGTTTAGTCAAGCGTCTGTGCTCTTCCTGGCCTTGAGCATGGCCCTCCTCATATTGCAGTATAAATATTATTATGTAATTAACCCTACTCCCTGAAGCATAGTTAAGAACCAAGCAAACTTTTACAGATGAAGAACCCATAAACACCTGTTTTACTGTCTACTTTTACAATTTTTGCACATTAAAAATTATTACTCTTGTTAGAATATTTACTCTGTTCTGTCTCTGGTCTTGAAGAGACTGATCAAGTATTTTGAGAACATGTGTATATTCATCATCTTCCATCATAGACTTTTAACCCTTGAGTTTATTTTTATAACATAGAGACACCTGACTTTAGTCTATGTGATATAGAAATTCACATAAAAATTCATACTTCCTTCAGGGTGATGAATGTCGATTGGCATTCGGAGTTAGAGCAGAACAATTTTCATCAAAAGTGCTAATTGTGGCTAGACAGCTAAATTGTCAGTGGGGAAGATAGAGGCGATCCAGGAGATGCGCTACAAATTTGACAGCACTATGATTTGTAGTATTTATCTTCACCAACCTGATTTCTGAGCATGTTTTTTTTTTTGAGGCTGTGTAAAATTAAATCTTCAAAGTCTTCCAGTTGCCAGCCAGATCCCAGCAAGGACAAAAAGCAAGTATGAGTGCTAATGTCATTGCGTTACTCAGATGTAGACCTTGAATAAATCTTTTAGCCGTACTTCATGGATGCGTTACCATGTACACTGTACACATCATGTTCTTTTATGTTGTATATTGAACGCTCCACTAACATGAGTTACAGTGTGATCACTCCTCCATAGCCTCTCCTTTATGAGGTAATTTATTAGGTCTTTTCTTAATACTTGATGAAGTACCATGACACCTTAGTAATTATGAGAGTTTTCTAGCATGCTCAGTGTGTGGATTTAGTAGGGATGTTGTAGGAAATAATGGCTTTGCAAATAAGTTTTAGTTTTAAATAGGAAACATAAAAAAAAAGAAACTGTATTTGAGCAAGTGGCATGCACATTGCCATACGTATATAGCTTTGAGCAGCCCTAACACCACTCTGAGTAACAGTAATAACAGTACAAACAGAGAGTTAAAGAAGCAGAGCAGAGTGATTTCCCCTGGCATTTGTGAAAAAGACAAACACTCCTTTACACTTAATCCATAGCGACCTCCTGTTTGTACAGTATCTTCATGTGTATCGGTTTGTAACACATTATTCGTTCAATCCAAATGTTGCCTTGTTTTATATTTACACATTTAGTACCAATTTGTGCATGAAAGTCGTAGATTAATAGGAGGGGGCGTTCGAGTCAAACTGGGACTTGTGATAAAATCTTTCATAAATGAAGACGCAAAAACGGATTGATATTTACAGAAGTCTTCGAGCAGAGTACACTGAGATTCTTATCCACAGTAAAATATTTGAATGGTGCAGACATTTTAAAGGAAACGTCATTCTAGGTTTTCATAGCTCTCAGCCCACTGCAGTGAACCTTCACAAGTGGAACTCCTGATCTTTGAAAATCAACAAATAACTTGTGGAATCAATCATTCACAAACACCACTTGCACATTACTGGAACTTGGCTGGAAGTTATTGCCACATCCCCATACAGTCCTGACCTCGCTTCAAGTGAATTTCACATGTTTGGGCCATTAAAAGAGTTCCTGGAAGGCCATTGTTACAGATGTGAAGCAGGCAGTTCCATTATGACTCCGGCTGAAAAACAACAACTTTAAACCTTGATGCCTAGGCACTAGTGAAACACTGGGATAAGTGCATTAGTGTAGCAGGGAATTATATGGAGAAATAAAAATAGTCTATTTACTGCAAATGTTCCGGTTCGACTTGAACCCCTCGTACATTTGTCTTCTTTTTTTCCTGATCAATACTGTTAGCGAGTCTGTGGTAAAACTTGTGTGATAGCATCTTCCTTGTCATTGGAATTCTAGCACAGCATAGTTTTTAGTTGAATGTTTTTCTTCTAGGTTTGAACATTTGCTGGGTGTGTCTCCCCTAGTTTTGTCTAAGATTAGTTTCTTTAGTGCCCCAAAGCTTCACCTCCCCATTGACAGGTCAGCTGTCCATCCCATCACCCATGACATAAGATATAATAGCCTAGTTTCACTTTTTTTTGGGTGTTCATTACATTACGAGCTACCTGATGAATTTAAAATCAGATTGTTTAAGATCATTGATAACAAGTCATTAAAAAAATCCTTTTAAGCATTTATTGGTGAGCTTTGAAGTTATGGATTGTGTCATAATGGAACATAAAAATCATTGTTTGCAGATTAAAAAACACATTGTAAAATCATTATTTGGTCATGAGGTAGAATCAGTGGTCTTAGAATGTAGATGAGGCTTTGCTTTACCACAGATGATTTAGTGCCGCTGCAGCCAAAGACAGCTGACAACAAAAGTTCAGACTGGTTTAACTAAGCTCAGAGTGTGAACACTGCTAAAGTGCTCGCCTAAAAGCCACCAATAGGAGGACGTCCTGTAGGAGCATAAAATGTTCAACAAATAAAAATGTAAAATACAGAGTACCTCGTGATATTTGATGATTCTTAGGCATGTCTAGGCTCAGATGTTTGTGGAATCTGTGTAATGATGTCTATACACTATATTCTGATGCAGTTTACCTTGAGCTGTTGGTGACGCAGACAACATACTACCCACTGTGTATTTTCTTCCTAAGTGCACTATGAAGTGTTTCATGCCGTTCTCCACCAGCAGTCTCCATTTAGGGTCTATGAAATGTGCTGCATTTGCAGTCTTGCCATTTATACAGGACCACATGCTTTGGTAGAATAAGAATGTATAGCTGCTGCACATCTGAGAGAACCATATAGTAGTCATTCCTAACAGCAAGTACTAAAAATGTTATGTTGTCAGCTAAGTGAGTGTATAAGAACACTGTTTCATTTTCTCGAATGGAAAATATTGAAATTTACTTCTGCACTATTGAACATTCATGAATAGTTTGGTAATAGAGTTGGCAAACTTCATCTGAATGCTAAAACACTCCTCTCCACCCTCCACCTACCGTACCACCCCACCCAAAAGGCAGAAAGGAAGACTTGTTCCTGAAAGCTTTAGTGACCTTGTGGAAGTCTGTCTGGCTGGCTTTCTGATAAAAGGTTAAAAAGCATGCCAGCGAGAAGCAAGCAGGATGTACTCTATCTTGTGTTTTTTTTGTTTTGTTTTGTTTGTTGTGCAAACGTATTGGGCTGGTATTTTGGCAGGATGACATAATGAAATAGGAGAGAGCAAGAGAGAGAGAGAGAGAGAGAGAGAGAGAGAGAGATGTGCTCCAAATTGTGATTAACTTTATTACGTCAATTCTTTCTATTTAATAATTTACATTTTGTTGCATTAAGCTAATTTTATGCCACACAATATGACAAAGGTTATCACAGTCTGTTGTGGTACATTGTTTTAATTCAGCGAAGAGTCATTCATTTAAGTACATGGTTATTGAACCACACGCCATGTTTACAATAATACGGTACAATCAAGAACCCATTTTAATAGCATTTACTAAACACTACCAGTCTAAATTCTGGACACACCTTCCATGATCTTTCCTGGTTTCTTTTATGCTTTTCTACATTGTAAAACAATGCTGAAGGAATGCAAAATATGCGATTATCTCATTGAACAGTTGATGTTGAGATGTCTCTGCTACTTATGCTCTGTAAATCCTTCGTAACGGCATCACTGAGTTGCTCTGTTTGGTACTTGGTGATGTTTAAGGCTGGTAACGGTAAACAAACTTCTACTATGCAGAAGAGGTAAGTTTGGTCTCGTTTCCCTTGGATGGTTTTTATGAGAGCGAGTTTCATCATAGTTGCTTGATGGGTTTTGCAAATGCACTTGACAATACTGTTATTGCAAGAACTATTTCAGAATAGTTGACCTTAAAATAACTGACTGTTGTTGTTGTTGTTGTTACTTAATAACCTAATGCCATGTGTTATTTCAAAGTTTTGAAAGAAATCCAGTATTGTTCTAGAATGTACAAAGTAAATAAAAAATAAATGCTCCATAAAACTTAAATATTTTATTATTATTATTATTATTATTATTATTATTATTGATGAATCCTTTGTTAGATTGCTATTGTTATCTACTATTAATACATTTGAGAAAAGTCATTGTGTGTTTTGAAATGCATTTAGTGTGTTTAAGTTCAGATGAAGCAAAACTACATTGGAAAGATTCAGTAAACAAATTAACGTAAATGAAATAACTCACTTGCTTTTGTTTTTCTGCACTTAATTAGAACCAATTAAAAGATGATGCAATCACCAAGTTCCTTGAGTGCGAGGTCACTCATGGAGTTGGTTGGAGATAATTCAACTTTCTGATCAGTATGAACCTGAATGATTCAGTTACAGGATACTGTTTGACAGTGATACATGTATCTTACATGTACCACCATAAAATGACACATTTACTGGTAGATAAGGCCTATTGTGTAGATCCATGTACATTCTCTGTAGATAAAATGTGCATCAAATCATAAAACATTTGCAAAACCAGGACATTAAATTTTTGCTGATTTCTATAAAACAGGGCATAACACACCCCTGGTTTTTATTTATTTTCAAGATGAGGTGATGTGAGTAACATATATACATGCAGACCTTGGGTTCTGGGGGGTCGAAAAGGGGTACCCCCAAAACAGTTTTTCAGAAATATCTCCATAACCACAAGAGATAGCCAAATTCTGATTGCAGAATCTGAATCTAGATGAAAAATTACATAAATACACCCATTTTTATCTCCATACGACATATAGCAAGTGAGTTACCTAGGAAAAGAGGATTTCAAAAAGGGGCGTGGCATGTCTCAAGGCCAAAAATCAAGATGGCTGCCATTTTTTAACGAGCGGGAGTTGGGACCAAAAAAAATTGGGGGGTTTTATTTTCATGCCAATACCAACAATTGGTGAAAAAATCAGCAAAAAACGTGATCATGTGGTGGCACCCACTGGTTGATTTGAGATGGAATCACCCTACAGTATGTGCTTGAGTACTTGTGTGTGGAGTTTACATGTTGTTCTCATGCTTTGTGGGTTTTCTCTAACTTTCCCCACAGTCCAAGGACGTGTTTTTGTGTTTCCAGATTCTCTGTAGTATATGATTTGTTTTTGTGTACCTTTGCTGTATGATGCGTTGGCGATCCAAAGTGTCCTGGACCATTTTGCCCTGGGACCCCCTACCAGATCTCTACAACCCTACAAATGAATGCATGGTTTTTCTTTTCACTACATCTAAAATACCACAGATTACGAAATAATATACAGAATTACTTTCACTTTCCTCTGTTCCTGCTTGATTTATTGTAAATGGTAAGGAGTAAAGGGGAAATGACAGCCTACAGCTGGTGAGATAAGTGACTCAAGAACTTTGCTTAGCAAGGCAGTGACTGTAAAGGAGCAGACAATCCTCTGTTGCTGTGCTCGATCCTCCCTTTTGTTTGGCCAGCTGTTTTTTTAAGTAATTTGTGAATATATCACCTTTTCTCTTTCACCTCTGTTTTCTCTAATTTCTGTTATTTGACTTCTGTCTTGGCGTTATTGTCAGTAAAGGTAGCAATCACCTACATAGAGGAATGGCCATTTGCATTATTAACAAAGTTGAGTTTGCAGAGCTTCTCTAAACTTCCTTTTCAGGTTGCCTGAAAGAAGGGAAGCATGTTAAGTGATCACCTAATGCTTAGCAGGGGCTGAAGAGAGGGAAAGAGAGGAAAGGGTCTATACAAAAAGCGGTGGAGAGGAAGGCAGATGAGAGAGCCAGAGAGGGAGGGAGAGAGTCAGGGGAGTGGAAGAGAAGGGGAATACACACGCACGCGTGCGCGCACACACACACACACACACACTCTTCAGTCCGGTGAGACAGACATCGTGCCTCCATCTCAGTGCATATCTCTATTAGCGTCTGTTTATCTCTAATGCTGAGCTCAGCCTACTTACCAAGATGCCTCAAAGAAAAAGGAGTTTTACTTTTGGAGCATATGGAGGGTAAGAAAAACAGCCATTTTCATTTTCTAATTCACATGTTGTCAGTGTCTGTTCACACTTTCCGTATGCTGTGGGATGTTCAGTAATAATGGCTGTCCCCTATCACTGTCCAGAGATTACTGACTATGCTGTGAGAAATACCATTCATGCCTAGCTTGGTTTAACATCAGATACAAGAAGACACTTGCACCAGTCTTAATGTGTCATCAGGGGCAATCAAGGCATGTGCTCGAGCGCAGATCATGCTGATTGGCCATCATGTAAGGCAGAATCTCTTTAAAACCAATTACAGCAGCGGGTATAACTGAGGCTGGATTAATTGTGTCAGTTGGTTCATTGTGAAGCTGTTTGCATCAGATACTGATTTCCAGACAGATCTGTTAACTGGTCCAGGGAGCATAACACAATCACACGCTGTTTACCTTCTCAGCCAGGCCATCTGGATCTGATTACGTCCCTTTAGAAATGCTTGTTAACTGACCATAGGAAAGCACAGTAAAGTGGGATTAGAGATTGACACATGTACAGACAGCAGGAGACACTGACACACAAGTAGGCTCCAGGAGACCCTGAACGAAATTCTTCCCGTCTGCTCATGTGTGGAGGAGTATCCCACTTGAGTCAACAGGTGCAAGGCACCCGATTGTGAATACTGTCTCATCAAGGACAAGCGCTATCTGTGCCTGTGCCTGTGGCTGGAATGCTGACGAGAGAACACCCACTGTCCCAATTGACTGTCCCTGAAAAAACAGAATGTTACTGCGTGTGAACGGGCAGCCCTTTGTTCTTTGAGGTTTTTTGCTTCAGATGCCAGACATTTTTTGGACAAAAGATCACTTTATTGATTTTCATGCCTTCTTTTTCAAAATGTTCTCTTTTGACCTTTAATTGGTGTTCGTTATTTTTAATCCCAGTGGGTGATAATATCTCCGTAAAATGTCATCTTGGAAAATGGCACGCCGTTAGAATATACTTGGTGGCCAGCGTATGTGATGATGTGCAAGGTCTTGACTTTAAACGAGTTGCTGTCATCCGTTTAGAATCTGGAGTAAAACAGGAAAGAGACATTTATATTAAGGAACTTCCGACACAGAAGTGAACTCGCTGGCAGGCTTTCATAAAAATTCTGAGTGTCTGGGTTCATTCATATATTAAAGCGCTTGCCAGTTTCTGTTTCACATGACCAGTCATGCCTTATTTCATGGACTCTTATTGAAGCTACATGAAATAAACATCATGGTTAGGGTTTGTCCTAGACCCGGAAATGCTCAACCCCTATTCTCTCTCTCTTTCACTCTCTCACTGTAGCATTGCACCTAGACCAGGCAGACAGTCTGGGCACAAGCTGACTGGTTGACTCACACCAAGTCTTTGTCTGCTGTTGCTGCCACAATGGCAGTGGTAAAAATCCCAGTGTGGACCCTTTTCAGGAACAGCCTTGTAAAAAAGCACATTTGTTATATTTAATCTAGTTTAGCTCCACAGTCATTTTAAGAATGTATCACATGCATCATTATTTACTTATTTCAAATTATTCTATTAAGGCAGTGAGTTCTTAAAGCTTTTTCCCCTAGGAAATAATGTAAGTGCAAATAATTGTATTTTACCAATACAATACAATTTGCACATAAGACCAATCAAAACATTTAGAAAAGACATGTAAATGAAGTAAAATATGAAATAAATAGACATTAAACCTCACTTTAAATTGAAAGTGGCTCCCTTTTCTTCTTGCTACCGTCCCTGCTCACTTTCTTGGAACCCATGGTGCTATGTCTTCACTAAATCTTGCACAAAATGGAAAAATAAAAGTTAATTCAATACATATTCGATTCGGCCCTGTGCGTTCATTCGTCGGTTGAATATGCTTCGTATTTCTTGCAAAATTTCTGTTCTTAAGGCAAAAATTTGTTAAGTGGGGCATTCATATGCCAAGGTACCACTGTACTTTCGTGAAGAACTAAACCAGTTGTCACTGGCAATTAAGTACACCTACTGTATGTGTCAATTAAGTACACCTACTGTATGTGTCAATTAAGTACACCTACTGTATGTGTCAGGTATGTGCTAGAAGGTTCTCCTATGAGTTCTCCTATTTTATCCCGTCACCAAATATGGTGGCAGAATATATTGGGTAAGAAATGTAGCCGGAATTTATATAATTTTTAAAAAGATATGCGAGTTAGAGACCTTATCCATGGTGTACTCTGCCTCGTGCCCTAAGTCTCCTGAGATCTCCAGGCCCCTGCGACCTTGTATATATGCTAAATTTGTATAGATGTTGAGTGAATAAGTGAGTGAGTGGGTGTGTTGGAGATTATGGCCAAGTCCTAGCCTTCCACCAGTAGATAATCATGCTGGATTCTTTATACCTGTAACTACTTCTTTAATCATAAAGATCCTTTTAATATACTTCATGTTGTTTGACTTCCCAAAAGAGTAATGATTAGTAATCAGTGTCACACAGAGGAGGATGGGTTTCTCTCATGGTTTCTTCTTCACATCTACAGTATGTATACTGTACCTCTCCACTGTCACCTCTTACTCTCATTAAGGATCAAAATGAACATCTGGATTCATGAAAAACTGCTTTTTGACAAAGAAACATGCTTTGATCTTTTCATATTTGATTGAATTTCATAGTCGTTAATTTACAGTTTATTAGGAAGTATTGGAACGTCGTTTTTGTTGGTCTAGATGCAGGCAAAATATTATTTTGGGTTTGTAATTACTATCCAATCCTAGCAGAAGAGGTACAGCGGTGGTCAAAAGTCTTAAGTATTAAAACATACGCCATGATTAGAATTCTCCTTGTGTAATAAATGGCTGATTTCACTAATTAGTTTCATCCTATCTGGCCTAGGAGAATCAGCTGGTTTAGTTAATAGATGGAACAAAAATGTGGTCGGACTTTTACTTGTCTACCTCTGCACAAAAATGACTAAATCTTGGGACTCTCGAGTGGATTCAGAACTTCTTTTCAAATTTCTGTACTTGATCTTCAGGATGCAATCAAGAGACATGGATTAAGCAAGTTACACATGAGTACTGCAAATGTCTTTTTGACTCTATATTCCAAGCCAGATCCAGAATTTTGTAGAATTAAGGACTTCATACTAAATAATATATTTTTTAAATTATTGTATAGCAATTTCATTGCATAACCTAACAAATTATTTTTATTATCTTGATTTAAAAATGTGAAATGTCATTAAAAGAGTTTCACTTTTGTCTCAATACTTTCGGCCACCACTGTATATAATTTGTTGTGGGAAGTAATATCGGGTAGCTTCTTGCAGCTTTTGTACTGATGTCACAACGGAATCCTGTGCATGGTAAGGTATTTTCTGTGTTTAAACTTGTTTGACCTGCAATTTCCTCATCTTGCAAGAAAAGTTACCATACTTGCTGTATTTTTACCCATGCTTGGTTAAACATCAGCACCTCAGTGGTAGGCTTTGCACCTGACATGTGGAAGGCATGGGTTTGCATCCCGGCAACGTTAGTGCCAGTTCCAAGCTGTAGGGATTGCATCTGGAAGCGCATCCACCATGAGACCTTGGGCAAAATGTAGAACAATGTGTGCATTGGATTATGTTCTGTGGCAACCCCTAATACAGTAAGAGCAGCAAGAAGAACAACACTGAAATAGCTAGCAGGCTAGTCACGAAACTCCACTAGCTAATATTAGGACTTTCATCACTAACACAAAGTCAGATAGCTAGTTAGCTGCAACAGAAAATACCTTCCATCACATTTGTTAAAACAGCTATGTAGTAGGACCATTTTGCTAACTATTGCTAGTTAACCACAATACAAAATATCTTCCATAACACTTCCAACTTGTTTTTGGCATGTAATAATTGGCATATAGTGTCAACATCCAATAAGTGGGAAATCCCAAAGCAATTTAGACATTCAGTAAATACAGAACTAAGGAATTTAATTGAAAATAATTTTAACTAATTAATCTTTGTTGTGCAAGGTTGAGTTAGTTTGAGTTGTAGTTGTGGCCCAATTACAGGAACGGGTTTTTCTTTTAAAAAAATCTTTAATGGATTACAGATAAAGAAAAAAAGAGCGTGGGCCTAAGGAATTCTTGGAGGCATGGCTACATTTCAGCTATTCTAAAAATGAAGACCTACTCATTCACTCAATGTTATCTGAGCGGCACAGGCACATGCACATGACATATTTTTCTTATGCTTCGGTGTGACAGGTGCCAATGAGTCTCAGGGACACTCGTCCTGTTGCGCAACACAGCGTTAAAAGTCAGTGACGGGGTCAAACGCCAAGGCAGGCTACTGGTCTAGTGTAACAGCATGAAATAAATCCTGGTGTGATGCAAAGCAGCATTTATTTATGTGGCTGTCATACTTCATTTATTCATCTGGCTGTCCTACTGTGAGGTCTAGGCTGCTCGCACTATGTGTTACTTGTGTTAGTACAGTGCAGCACACTGGGCCCACTGTACTGGGGTATGAGTGTGTACATTCACATTTCTGCATAATCAGTAGCTTCATTCAGCAGGCCATATGAACTGTCAGGTCACTCTGCATATTATGGTCTCGTATTTGGAGTGAAAGTGCACTTAATACCTCTTAATATTACTTAGCTACTTAGCGATGCATGCACCATTGACACAGCCATGTTTTTCTTTTTTTTTAAAGAATGTAAAAACAAAATACCCAGCGGAAGAACTTAACCCCAATGTTTAAGGTTGACAGATGTGTGTAAACAGACGTGATATATACAGAAAAAGCATGACATTTACGCAAAATATTTTGGGGGCTTTTTTCACTAAGAATATACATTTTATTTTTCCAACCCAAACAGAACATCAAGGTTTAGTATAGACGTAAAATATTAACCTTTAATACGTCTTTGTTTTTTTTAATGTGTACTTACCCTTTAAAGTACATAAAAAAATGGCTTAGTTTTGAATAGTGCTTCTAAATGTATAGTAATCATTTCAAAGTCAAAAGATTTTAAAGGTTTTTAAAATCCCTTGTTTGCCAGTTTGGACATAAAAAATTATATTAATATATCTTCTGGGTTTTTTCATATAGCCTACCTGATACAGTAAAGTTTTTTTTTTTAAGTATGGACTTCTGACCATCCCAGTTTTACATGTTTTTTTTTTTAAACATCATATTCCATATTTTGTCTTTCTTTGATATTATTTTAACCGCCATTCTTCTGGAAAGGATTTACCTTCTATTTTGGAGCATGACAATGAGATTTTGTGCTCATTCAGACATACAGTACTTGATATTATTATTATTACCATAATGCCATGCTGCGTTCTGCTTTTTCCTTACACTATCAAACTAAGTTTAGTTCTGCTCATTATTTCATGAAGCAATGATGTACCCATACGGCATTAAACATTAACACACTAGCAGAATGTTGTCAGCTTATATTATAAATATGGCTAACAGAAGAGACTGCGGTATCCAGGACACAGGACTGTAGTTAATTCATTACTGATTGAAAGAAGCTGTGTGATGTAGTAAGAAGCCAAAACAAAAATCAATAAATGTATTGTTTTTAAGCCCTGAAACTAGCAAAAAGACTTAATACAGACATTAAACTTGTGCTTCTTTTGGACAGATGAGCCAAAACAACTGAACATAACATTGTATTGGAGAGTAACAGACTTTGTGTTAAAAATTCTGAATAAATAGCAACAGTTACTGCGAGATTAATTACTAGCGCAATTAGCTTTCACTGCGTGGATAATATACTGTAGCTTTATGTTAAAGTAGAACTCATAGGAGGACCTTCTAGAGTAAAACCTGACACATACAGTACAGTATATGTAGGTGTATGATGTATGTTATACCCCTATCTCACCTATGCGGTTTGACTCACGGTGAGATGCGGTTTCGGGCACCATGGGCTGCCGACGTTCCGCTGACATAGGTGAGATAGGGGTATTAGTCAGCTGGAGTGTCTTTAGCAGACACAGTGAAATAAATAATTATTTAATACGTTTAGTTAGTTTAGTTAATACATGGTGTTTCGCCTGCCATGCGGAAGGCCCGGGTTCGATTCCCAGCCAGTGCCCAAACCCCCCAGCCACTGGACACTGTGCCGGTCCCAAGCCCGGATAAAAAAAATGGGAGGGTTGCGTCAGGAAGGGCATCCGGCGTAAAACCTCTGCCAAGTAGTTGTGCAGACTGGATATTCCACTGTGGCGACCCCTTGCCGGGAGCAGCCGAAAGACTAACAACAACAACATGTCTTTTCTGAATGTTTTGGTTCTTTTTATATGCAAAACTTTGATTGTAGCGTTAGAAATTGACAATATCGGTAATATTTTTGGGTGGGTGGAACGGATTATCTGCATTTACATTATTCCCTGTGGGAAAATGTGTTTTGCAATGCGAAATCCCTTCACCAAGCTTTTTTTTCAGTAAGACTTGCTTATTGGCTACAGCTAACAAGATGATTGTCTTTATGTTCTTGTGCTTTTCAGCAACCTCTGAAAAATATATGCTACAGCCCACCAATATCCTGCAAACTAGTTACACAGATAAAGTGATCACAAAATGAAAAAAAAAATTTTGGGTGATGAATTTATGGGTGATGGGGGACAATTGGTTTTAGGCCTTCATTCTCAAGACGTTTTCACAATGTTTGACTTGATCCATTCCATGTATATGGATATATCAGTGTACTGTATATCAGGGCGGCACGGTGGTGTAGTGGTTAGCACTGTCGCCTTGCACCTCCAGGATCCGGGTTCGATTCCCGGCCAGGCTCGA
>JAQQZT010000015.1:10550541-10586956 GCA_030068275.1 Clarias platycephalus | reverse complement strand
CTCCCACAGACCAAAGACATGTAGGTTAGGTTAATTGGTGTTCTCAAAATTGCCCGTAGTGTGAGTGTGTGTACGTCTATGTGCCCTGCGATGGATTGGCACCCTGTCCAGGGTGTACCCCGCCTTGTGCTCTAAGCCTCCTGGCATAGGCTCCAGGCCCCCCGCGACCCTGAACAGGATTAAGCGGTATAGAAGATGACTGACTGACTGTATATCAGCTGTTTGGGCTTGTATGTATTTCCATAAATAAAATATGAAATATTATTTGCTACTCATTTGCATTAAGGTTTTGTAGTAAACATAATCACAGTGTATCTATTAACGATTTTGCATCTTTCAATCCACTTTTTTAATTTATTTATTTTTTAGCCACAGTTTGTCTTAATAGACTGTATTAATGAACTGTAATATTTGTTTCCCATAGATTTGACTGAACTGAGTCTCAAGAATACAGAACAGATCTAGCTTCCAAATACAAGCTGGGTCTGCTAATGCTGTAGGCAGGCTACCTTTGATAGGTACACAGCACAGCTAAGCATCTAAGTCACAAACCCTTTATTGTTTTTACATTGACTTCTTTTTCCGTTGCAGAGGTACCAACATTGCCAATAGGAAGCCTTATCAGATAGAACTCTAACAGCATAGCAGCTAACAACTAACAGCACCGAGCTTCAAACAGTACAAAGTTCAGCTCTTTGAACTGAATGTATTTCAGCTCTCAGCACACATTCTTCAGTGCTGTGGCACCTTCTTTCGCAGTTTTATGTGCTTTTATTTTGGTTTAATGTCTTGTCTTTCCCCCATGTACTCTCATTAGGATTCTCCCTAGTGTTTAATGATTACTTTAACCTGCCTTAGTTTTATTCGGGATGTCACACTCTACACTGGTGGTTAATGGAGACGCATGGAGGTTTCAGAATGTGAAGTATTTTTCTGTCTATGCCGTTAGGTTTAAATGTGTTTATTTTGGGGGCAGTTGTATATGATGTTTTACTATATAAAAAAAAAAAAGTTTGCATTGTCTCTGTACTGATGTTATTGTGGAGAGGTGTGACCTTTCATTGCCTTGCCCATCAGCAGCTACACACAGGGTCACATAGCGGTAGCTATTACATAATTAATTTGTTCGTGCTAATTGAAAATGCCTTATTAGTCCATTTTCGTTGCACTGCACTGTGAAAAAGACTACTGGATTGGCTGTTTATAAGCAAACCCATACACCATAATGTGATATCCATCATGTAGAGCAGAACTGACTTCAAGAATCATGTGATATTTTTTTTGCAATTGTAATTTTAAGCTGGCTTTATTTTTAAATACGATCTCGTTTACTTTAGATGATGCTGATACAGAACTTTCATTATTAACAGAAAAGAAACTGATCAAAGAGAAGCAAGATGTCTGTTCCTCTTTTCTTTTACTTTCGTTCATCTTTTTTTTTAGATTTCATGTGAAATTCACTTTGGTGTTTGTTTCTCTGGCTCTAAGATTCTTTCCAGACAGCACATACTGACCCTAAGATGTGTAGCAATGATCTTATCTTAATATGAGTAACACTTTGACCTTAAACAACTTTCTAGAGAACATAATTTGCGTAGCAGAGAAAAAAAGCATTGTAGCAGAAAATTGTCGTTTGTAGTGGATTAACTGATCCAGTATCTTGTGTAAAGCACTTGACATGCGTCTGACACTCTCTTTTCTTCTTGCTACCATCCTTGCTAACATTCTTGGGACCTATTGTATTATGATTTCACTAAATCTTGCACAAAATGCAAAAACACCCCAGAAAAAAATATGTACTGTAAACTCGCTTTGCTTCCTGTAGGTTTCCACTGGTATAAACTAGTTTTGATCTCCTCAAGGATGTATGCTGGTTTGGCTTGGTTCAGTCGCTTGTACTGTATGCCGAAAATGCTTTGTATGCTGAGACAGAATTCTCGCAAAATTCCAGTTCTTATACCCCTCTCTCACCTATGCGGTTTGACTCGCGGTGAGATGCACCGTGAGCCGCCGCGATTGAAACCGCGTAGGTGAAATAAGGGCATTAAGGCGAAAATTCACGATGCAGGGTGTTCATATGCCAAGTTTCCACTGTATTGTACAATTTTGTCACAAAGATATTTCCCCCAATATAAACATAACTGGAAAAAAAAGCATAACATGTTAACAGATTGCTGTGGTATAAGGGAAATAAAAGATTTAGGCATTACACAGACTGAGCAGTTTTATGGACAATTTTTAAAATGTCTCTTTATTTACCTAACATGATTTGGTGGAAAGCCTAATTAAGGTTAGAAAGCTACTGTACATGCAACATTTTAGGTCCCCATGAACAGAGTTCAATGGTTTCAGGCAAGCAGTAATCTGTCTAACTACTGTAGCTAGCTAACTTACCAACACAAGACTTTTTCATCCAACCTTGAAACGTTCCAGTATACCTGCTGCTACTGTAGGCCAGGCAAGTCAGTTTTGTAAATGTTGAGGTTAACAACCTGACTTACTGAAATTAAATGGCTGAATTATCGATATTTTTAGCTAAATTCCCAGGTGAAGTAGTAAAACTGCTTTTATACACATTTTCTCTGTAGACTTTGCTTGACAGCTGTAATCTTTTCAACCCCAGAGGCCAAGCTGGCTAATCCAGATCCTTATTTATTCTATTTCCCTGCATGGTATTGAAGCTTGATGCTTAATGTATTTAATTAATGTCAGTGCAGAAGCCAAGTAGGGCACTCCCTTCCTCAATGGCTCCATTATGTAGACACAAAGCACTTGCTCCACTGGCCCAGATAAACCAGGTTAAAGGGTTCTCTGTAGATTATACATCACTGCCCATGCCATATGCCACTGGGCACTAATGGCCATTTAATCTGAAGTTTCTACTCATAGAGGAAGTGGAGCATTGCAATTAGTAGTTCATGCTAGGCTCTATTTATAAAATCATGGACAGGAGCAAAATTGAAAAACATGGGAAAACGTGAATTAGCAATACCTTTTCTGATTTTGCTATTACTGTAGCCTGCTCATAACCATTGTAGTGCTAAATAATGCTCCAGTACAAAAATATGTCACTGTCACTCTAATGAAGTGAACACAATGACAGCGAACTGAGTATCTTTCAAAAGAAATGATGGCTAAGAAATCTGTGAAACATCAAGTGGAGGGACTACAGCAAGTAGCCAGATAAAACATCGAACAGTGGGCGTTCATTGTTACTTCACATCTAAAACCACCTCTGCAGCATACCTGAGTGTTGAGAAGAAATGTGCTCAGAAGATGTTAGGTGAAAAATAAAATAATAGCCTATTGCAAAGTCTGTTGTTCTTGACATCATCATTTCGATATCAGTATGTCAGATCCGCCACGGACAATTCACTACCATGCTACCTGAGGACACACCCTTTAGTGAAGTTTGAACTTGTTCCTGTAGAGCATGCTCTGTTCCTTATCATAGACAAAAAATAAAGCAGCTGGACACTCTTGATAATGACAGAGCCATGTTTTGTCACTCAGGTATTTTCTGCAGTTGTTTTTTCCTGATTGCTGTCTACTGTATGTATGACCATGTCAAACTTTTCTGCTTCTTCTTAGCTTGGAAATCTCCTTGTTCAGGCTTACCTCTGATCATTTGGGTTTTTTTTGTTTTGTTTTTGTTTACCATGGTTTACACTTTGTCATTTGACTTGTTCTGCATTGCGTTTTAGTTATGTGAATGGAGTTATGTGAACTGGATTTGCCCATTGTTTTAATATTTGGATTTTGGACTTTGTAATAAGTCTCATGCATGTACAGTATATCATAACTATCCTCCTGAGTGCCCTTTGTTACAAGTATGAGCTTGCCAAGTAACATGGATTAAGCAGGGGTCTGTGACCGCTCTTATCCTTAGGCCAATTAATAGAAATTTATCCGCAACAACTTTAGCAAATCTGCATGTACATATACGGAGGAATTCATCAGGTAATACGAAACAGCAACTCAACTTCCTTTGACAATATGTAACATATCATCCAATGGGCAATGGGTACATATGCTGTGTAGTTGTATACATATCTGAATTATTCTACAAACAGAATGGTTAATCAAAGAATAAATCCTGGGTACAGTCTTTGGCTTTCATGTTGAACCATTTGTCATTGGCCATTCAGTTTGTGCTCAGTCTTGCCCCCCCCCCGCCGCTGGCAAGGCTTTGTGATTTATTTAGACAAAGTTTTTGAATATGCAAATTTCAAAACGGTCAAAATGACGCCTTGTTCGTTCGTTCGATAGTCAAAATACCATAAAAGCGCATGATTATGTTAATTAATATGAAAAAAGTCTCAGCTGTGTTGGGGGCCCTGTCAAGATTCTTTTCATGGGGCCCAAAATCCTTAGCAGCGCCCCTGGTCTTGCCATCAAAATATCAATTACCAACCATACCTCGAATCATGCCATGACACACTGGTATTTTATCACAGACCTCCCAATTCCCTGAGATAATAATGCAGTTTTGACCATAATTCTGTTACATTTTTCTACAGACAATTGACCACACCATACCAGACCACTAGAGGGCACTCTGCCCTAAATTGTGAACACATTTCCTTATTAGTCAGGCTTATATCGTACCATGACAATGGAAATGCATAATAATTGTAAGGTTCTGTCATTTGCTTATCATCTGAGTAAATTTGGAACTGATGTTTGTCTTCATTGAGCTTTGTGCATGACCATGCCATTCGTTTTTGGTTCTTCTTGTCTGCATTCCCCTTGTTCTGGTTAAGTTCTGTTCTTCTGTGTTTTTGGTCTCGTCTGTCTTTGTGACGATGATTTTGGATATTAGTTTTTAAATTGATTTTATTGAACCTCTTGTGTATAACCTAGATCTCAATATTTTTGGTATTTGGATTCCCTTTGCTACTCAGTATTTTATATTTACAGGTATCAAGAAACCTTTTAATGTAAAACAATTTGTATTGATATATTATCCATTTTCTGATTATGTCTAATTATATATGAAGCTGTAGAACCATCATTTCATAGGATTTACTGGAAAACTGACTTTATCATTGCATCTTCAGTAAACTTTCAAAGAAGCATGTTGCCGTTCAAATTCATTCAATTGAAACTTCAGACATCAAATATTGATTTGGTACCTAGGCTGATAATGTATCTTATTGAGACGGAGACATTGAACCAGCCAGATTAAACATGAATAAAGCGTCACTCTATATTTTTAGAGATGGGTGAGTGCAGTTTTAAAGTAACTAACCAAGTTGTTTAACCAGAGACTGCCAATGTCAATCACTCTCACAAGGCAACTAACGAGCACTGCAGCATTTGTTACACAAAGACGCAAACATAGCCAAACCTTGCTTTGGATCCAGAGCCTGGGAAACACTGGGTGTGAGCAGGGAATAGAAGCCATCATTACAAAGGACCATGCGCCTTAACATACTTCACACCTACTTGTAGGGGCAATTTGTAGCTCATTAGGAGGTACTGTAAGAGGAAACCTCTGAGGAGCCCACACAGAGAGGGGAAAAACATATAAAACACCACACAGCTGGCTCGAAAGCAGTGACCCTACCATTATACATTACAAAGATTGAGTATGGCTTATTGGCTTACTGTAAGGTAGTGATTGCATGCTAAATATTTTCTTATCTAATTTTCAATTTGATATCAATGTTTAAGATTAATACTGGTTTGGTGGTTAGCACTGTCACCTTGTACCTCCAGGATCCGGGTTTAGTTCCTGCCTCAGTTCTGTGTGTATGGAGTTTCCAGGGTTTTCACCTGCTGGGTGTGTTTCCTCCGGGCACTTCTGTTTCCTTCCACAGTCCAAAGACATGCAGATTAGGCTAATTGGCGTTCCCAAATTGCCAGTAGCATGTGAATGATTGTGTTTACTGTATGTGTGTGCCCTGTGATGGGTTGGCACCCTGTCCAGAGTTTACCCCTAAGTCTCTTGTGATACCCCTATCTCTTACCCTGTGTAAAGGATAAAGCGGTATAGACAGTGAGTGAGTGTATTATAGTGATGCATACATCATCGGCATGTTGTGTATGATTTTCATTTGCGCTTAGTAACTGAATGACTCTCAGAAAGTTTCTTCTGCTGGAAACGTCCATGTTACACTAGAGGGTAATTAGCAGTGGCGGCCGGTCAATAGGGGGCGCTGGGGCACCGCCCCCTAAAAGTTAGGCAGAGAAGAATGCTTCTTTAACGTTAATTATTTAACTTAAGTATTTATTTTAATAGCGAAAAAAAGTTATTTAGTCACAATATTCTGCAGTATTTCTTAATATAATTTATTTACAAAAAAAAAAAAAAACGAAACTGTATAACGTTCACTGTGCGACTGTGGGCACTGTGCGCCAAGAACCCTCCCACTTTTGTTCTTAGCAAATCAATATTGTTTTTAAATTATTAGGGCTTTGGACCATTCTCAACGTGTCTTATTAATGATCAGCAGATTGTTAGTTAATGTACTGAATAGTGATTGACATGGAAGCCAGCTAAATATGAGAGAAATTTCTGTAATTTCTTTGCAAAAATACCCCTTTGCAAGGCGATCGGATGAAGACAGAAAAAAAGTTAAAGAGCTTAGACCAGATCGACCTGATCTTCTAATTAAGCAGCAGTCAAGTGATCGCGGCCGAGCTTACACTCTGTGCTTTTCCAACACTTTTATAGCTATTTACAGGTGATTATTATAATTTTAATTTTGTTTGCGCGCCCCCAAAAACATTTTGCACTGGTAATTAGTCTGATTTTTAGACCAAGAGCTCTCTCCTGATGATTGTACAAGGTGTCCTCATTTTAACCTGGTCTTAACCAATTATGATCCCAGATTATCCTCTAACAGGAACCACGTTTGGGGTAGGGGTAAGACATTGGCTACTGATCAGGTTCAAACACTGCCACAACCAAGCTACCATCCCTGCCCCCTTGGGCAGCCCTCAACTGCTCATATGTGTAATGAGATAAATGTAATCTGCTCTGAATAAGGGCGTTAAGCAATTCCAAGCAAAGGTCAACTTTACCATGGGAAAATGTAGGCATAATGCATAGGCTTCCTACCTAACAATACTTCAGTATGTGCTTATATTGACTAAACTTTACGTAAATTAAACCAAAGTGGCACAAAAATGATAAAATTACGAAGAAAAAGGCCAGATAAAAATGTCAGTCTTGATGATTTATGTTCTATAGTTTTCTTCCATAAGTACATTTCTAATGATTCATGTTAAAATATACTATTCTTGCATGTTTTTATATAGTTTTAGCAGCCATGTCACGGTGCAGGTCACATCCGTCAGTTTATATTTATACTTCCTTTATATTCATAAAATCATTTATTCTAAAAATGATAAATAGTTTTACACTTTTTCTGTTTATCCAAGTCTCGTTCCTGGTACAAGTACCATTTTTTTCTTTCGGCAGTTATTTTTAAAATGTAGTCGTAGAAAACCTGTTGTCTCACATAAAAATTTGCCTGTTTAATGTAATAACACTGATAAAGTGCTATATGTTTTCACAATATACAATATATAATGTATGTGATTATGTAAATGTTTAGGATTTTTTTTGTTTTTAGTTGAAGCTATAGCATTGTGCAAATTAATTCACCGATTAATTCACTAAACTTATTTGTGCTCTGAGGCTTTTTGTTAATCGAATCCAAATGTTTCTTCCATAAGCTGGAATCGAGTGTCTAATGGCAAAGTTCAATCTTGAAAGCCTGTTAACCAAGCAAATAGACAAGTTCCACAACCCATGTTTATTTTAATGTACTGTAAAAATGACATTTGTTCAGAACAAAATTTATAAAGTATCATGAGCATCTATGATTCTGTGACTATAAGCATACAAAAAAAAACAAATAGGTGTTATAAGTGGTACTCTTATAAGGTGTTATAAGTGGTTATAAGTGACTGGAGATCCAATGTGTCCAACCATTGTTAGTTAAATTACTGAGTTTGTTTGTCTCATGACACATCGACTGAATATCTTTGTAATTCCGCACGTTCTCCATGATATCCTGATCCAGTCTCATCTCATTCTGTAGTGTTTCCTCAGATCCCAGATTCACCTCAACACCTAATTAAGAGCCAATTCTGAGTTGAAGTGAGTGTGCTAGAGAAGGAAAATCAGTAAAATGTCACCAGGGATGGGAAGCACTTCTCTACCTGAACAGAATTTTTATATCAAATATACTGTCCTTACATACACTAGCAAAGTTCAGACCTCTCCAGCATATATAGTAAGCAGATTACATCATATTTAGCCACGCTCTGCTGTTATAATAACCTCAGATCTTCTTGGAAGGTTCGTCACTAGATTTTGGAACATTGCCTAGGGGATTTTAATCCATTCAACCACTACGCTGATGTCAAGTGAGAAGCACTGGCCATGCAGTTAGTCTTCCAATTTATTCCAATGCTGTTAAATGGGATTGCCGTTAGAGTTCAGTGGAGGACACTTTTCAAACCAGCCCTGGGAAACCATGTCATCATGGATTTCACTTTATTCACAGTGGCATTGGGAATGTTGGAACAGATGTAGATTAAGCTTTAGTTTCAGTAAACTTGTGGAAGAGCCACATATAGGGTTTAGACTTCCATATACAATTGTGGATATAGAGCTACAGTACAGTATATAGACTTTTTTCAAGCTTTGAAATGTCCATGCCTTTATTTTGGAACACTTACAGCATCATCATATTTATGTATGAACAGTTTGACAGCAAAATTCTATAAAGCATGAGCACTACAACCTCACAGAATATTTTGTGCATGTTTTATATGAGTCAAACAGGTTTCAAAAAGCACAATTGGCCAAAGATTCTGTTAACATTGTTGGAATTA
This sequence comes from Clarias platycephalus, assembly GCA_030068275.1. Taxonomy (NCBI): domain Eukaryota; kingdom Metazoa; phylum Chordata; class Actinopteri; order Siluriformes; family Clariidae; genus Clarias; species Clarias platycephalus. The sequence goes on along the minus strand of JAQQZT010000015.1, from coordinate 10,578,103 downwards.
TATCAGTTCAGTGCAATTGCAATTTTGCAATGCAATTGTGTTTGTGCTAATTTAGGTTTGTGATTTCATATCAATAATACTGGATGTCTCAGAGTGGCGCAGTGGTAAAGTGCTCGCCCTATTATCCGGAGATCGCTGGTTTGGTTCCCGGGTGATGCTGTAACCTCTCACAGCCGGAGGTCTAGAGAGAGCTGATTGGCTGAGCTCTTCGGGCCAGGAATTGGGCACGACTAAATTAGGGAGAAAATCGGGGGGGAAAATATAAATAGTACTGTATGTGCATTGAGAATTGATTATGTTTTTCTAGTGAGTCAAACAGTGGGAGCAAATTAGATTAAGATACAATGTTGAGTTTTATTGCACACAAAACCTTTTGAATTAACATTATTAAAATCATCCTCCTCGATCCGTTTTAGTTTTACTTCAGCACATGACAACAGCATAGTACAGTTATGCACCATATAACGTCCATTTTTGCATCACCTGACTGCATACATCTTATGTTTCTTGTACATAAATCACTTGTGCGTCTTTTAAGTGTTGTAAGATTATTTCTTTTCTTAATTTCTTATATAAAAAAAACCATACTGTAAGCACACAATGGCTCCCAAATGCAGCAAAACCAGTGCAAGTTGATAGCAGGAGAAAGAGGGGAAAAAAGAGATGTACCAGTTTGGAAGTGAAACAGAAGGTTTACCACAACGCTAACACTACAGAATCCCTCATAACTTTGTACAAGTACAAGAGGCGTTCAAGTCAAACCAGGACTTTTGATCATTCAGAATAACAAAACAGTTATGAGAGTAAACACTACCTTTATTTCTCTATGTAATTCCTTGCTACACTATGGGATTTATCTTGGGTACTATCAGGGTAGAAAGTTTCCTCTTTACACTGGAGCCATGATCAGACTACCTGCTTTACGTCTGAAGCGCTGCTCTCCCAGGAAATCCTTTAATGGCCCAAACATGTGGAAATGGCTTGGAGCAAGTTGTGGAAGTGGTATCCGTGAATGATTATGTGTACAGTTCCCACAGACAGATGCGTCTCTTCCGCAAATTGCCGATAAGCTATTAGTTGATTTTCAAGGATCAGGAATTATATCAGTAAATATTCACAGGAATAGTTTTACACTTTCAATTGTGAGAAAATCATGGATTAATTTACCCCTTGTATATACTGTAACATGGCGTTCGCATCTATATCACATAATATACACAGTTTCACAGATGTTCAGTTTCACAGAATGTATTGCATACCTGCAATTTATTATTACTGAAGTGACTACAATGCCGTTTAAATGTCCTTTTTCTTGACTTAACATTTTGCACAAATCCTTTGGACCATTTTATTCACTCATGGTGAACATTGTGTTGCACTGCTGCCTCGCTCGCTATATTGATCACATGACCGAGTGGATGGTCAAAGCACGTCAGATTTGGCTTGAAAATGGGGTCACTACCTGTCTTGCTTCAAATCTGGAAATTCAAAGCTTCAAAAATACAGTCTTATAGCAATTTTTAAATGTTTTGTCATATTGTTGAGTGTCAGAGAAATATAATTTGCCAAAATTACTAAAAGTATGAAAATTGGCATTTATCAGATTCTGCTGTGAAACTGTTCACTGCTTTTGGACTTTAAACACCTGTTGTGTTTCTGTGGCCTTGAGCTATGCAGGGTATAAGGTGTCCCTTAAAGTTAGCAAAAATGTCATCCAAAACTTTTCATACTTTGTTTATATACAGTATATATAATATATTTTTATTTCTTCTTTTTCTCTAGATAGCATTTAAGAATGCTTTTGACCAAAAAAGACTGTATTAAAAATCATTCTCATGGCCAGACGCCTCCTCTTTTAACATCGACATCATGCATACCTTGTAGAAGTGTGTGTTTTCTCTTGATTGTTTGCTCACGGTTACCAGAAATGACCATCTTGTTCTTTCAAACTTAACAAAGTAGTGGGAGAGATGATCGTGTGTGTTTACAAAGAAATTAAAATTATGTAGAGGATATTTTGTGAATAGATATACAATTTGCTAAAAATATATATTTTCCCCTATATACAGTATAGAGACTATTGGGGCACCTTGCAGATATACTTTTTCACATCCAATCTATGACTTATTAAACATAATAGGATAGAATGGCAATATTTCTCTATGAGCTCTACAAAGGAAAGCAATATCTTCTTACCAAATCATTCTGTATGTGTAGTTCACTCAAACAGCACTTATGTCTGTAAATGGCAGATACGACAGATACGACACACATCACAACAGCTAAAGGTTTGATTACACGTTTTTAATCTCGGACTGTGCTTTGTATAACAGTTTACAAATACTGCATACACCATTATAATGTCAGGGTTTGAGTATCTTACCATACATCCTACCTACTGTACAAAGCGTGATGTTGCTGAAGATCTGTAATCATTACTGCAATATTGGCTTTGCGAGTTATTAGCACATGAATCTACAAATACCATATTTGATGTGAGCATCAATAAAACCAAAAACACAAAACCTTTTATATAATTTTTTTTTTTACATTTAACGGAACTAACAAGTTATTATAAGAAAAAGTGTAACATTAACCTAGTTTACAGTAACATTGTGTTAATGTTGTGTTTCTTAAGTGCTGCTTACAGGTCTGTGTGTGTGTGGAGTTTGCATGTGCTTAGTGGGTTCCCTCCGGGTACTTTGGTTTCCTCCCACAGAATAAAAACATTCAGGGCAGGTTAATTGGCATTTCCAAATTCCCTGTAGTGAGTGTGTGTGTCTATATCTCCCAAGCGCTGTTAAAGGATGAGTGATCGATGGAGTTGTGCAGATACTTCGATTTGTAAAAGAGCATAAAGATGACAGAAATCAATGGAAGGTGAGGCGCCATCGATACCTGTGGGAATATCATTTCATATCCATGGATATTGTGGGCCGGTGTAGCGTTTACAAGAACAACACATTTATAAGTATAATGTGGCTATGGACAGTTTAAAAAAAAAATAAAAATACAGTATATACTGTGATGCACTCTGCAATAGCAATATAGGACAATATAATTGTAGCTTAGTTCTCTTTCTTTCTCAAGCATCCTTTCTTTAGAACCATGGCTACAAACTGCATTCTTCATTCCCAAGCACAATCTTACTCCATCTGGTGTTATTGTTATAGAGACAAGTGAATTTAATTACCGTTGCTGAATTCTGTAAATGTCCCTGTTCTCTTTAAAAGCCATCAGGGATCTGCTTCTTCAGTACATAAATGGATTAAACGCACAGTCATGTTTTCATAGCTGAGCTATCAGGCTGTTAGATGAGTTTAGCTGTTGACTTTAGCTGGGCCCTGCAAAGAATCAATAAGACTAAAGCAAACATTACCCACAACATCTTTTTAAACACCGTACTAAAGACCCGAGTTGTTGAGAACCTCACCGTCTCTTGAACGTTGCAGCTTGTAACATGTTGTACCGTTCGTCAGAAATGTAAGGTCTGAAAGTTAACCTCTACAAACGGATGACACATCATTAGCTGTTTGTGCTTTCTTCAAGTGCCTCAGTGTTTTCTGTTTGTGTTCACATAATGCATGTACTGTACATCAGAAGCAGACTCTACGCTTTAGTGCCTCGGCCTCCGAGGGACCTTCACTACTTCTGACGCAGCCAACAAATAACCTGATGGAAAGCAGAATGTGGTTCGAGCTGTATTCTTTAACTTGGAGTTTTATTCTTGAACTCTGTGAAACATGGCACTGTCAAAGGAGGATCCACACTCCTGTCATTCAGTGTCTCATAGCATCGTGTACTCCTGAGAAAGCTTAGTAAAATTTCTACGGGACATGGAAGAGCAATAACTATGTTGCTCTGTAAGTGCAAAAAACAATAAATGCATTCAGATCAATCTTCAGTCTGTGTGAATCCAAAATAAATATTAGCAACAAATAACATTCACTGCTGTTTAGCCTTTTTTGGCAAGCTAGCAAAAAAGTGACCTACCGTGACCTTTCATCTGGAACATCTGGAACATCTTGAAAATTTTATCAAATTCTTTTGACAAAAAAAAAAAAAAAAAGAGTATACAGACGACGTTCAAGTCAAACCAGGACTTGCAGAATAACATTACACAGTTATGAGAGTTTTATAAAGAACTAACTTTATTTATCTATACAGTATAATCACCTGCCACACTAATGCACTCATCCCAGTGTTTGACTAGTGATTGGATACCATCAGGGTAGAAAGTTTTCTCAGTACGCCAGAGCCATGATCGTACTTCCGACTTCACATCTTACACTCTCTGAATGTTCACGGGAATTACTGCAGAGGGCTCTGAGCCACCTCAGCTGGGATTGTGATTTAAGGATGTACAGTACAGCCTTCGTTAAAACAGTTTTCCACCATTCAAATGTTTTAGTGCAGTTAAGTGTCTTATCGCCGTATTGTGCGTAAAGTCTTCTGTAAATGTCAGTCGGTTTAATGCCTTTTTTCATAAGAAATTTCATCACAAGTCCCGGTTTTACTTGAACGCCCCTTATAATATGTGATGTTTATTCTTTTTTTCTTAAGCCAACATGATAACACCTTGCCAGTCAGTTTTATTTATGTGTTTTTGGGTGTTTGGTTTGCCAACTTTCTATGCACATTCTATGCAAAACCCGCGACTGCAATCTGCGCTTTAGTTCTTCTGTATAAATCCCACCTCTGTGTCTAAAAGGCGACAGGACCAGAGCGGTTGTCAGATGGTGGTGGATGAATCCATTGAATATTCAGACTAATTCAGTACGGAAACATAAGTACAAGGACTAGATTTCCAGAGCAGCCCACTCTCCGGCTTGCCTAGGGACAGGGGACTGTCTGTTCAAAGCAAAAAAGAGCACAGGAGAAGAGAGACCGCTTAGCAGCAGCAGTGCTGAAATATTGAGCAGCTGGGTAAGTTTTGTTGACATGCATTACAACTGTGCTTATATTTCTATAAGAAAAGCCTCTTGAAAGCATTGTTGCATAATACAAAGCTGGATTTACGGTTGAGTTTAATCAAGGGTCTTGCTTTTTGCTGTCCAGTGTTTTTTCAAAGCCACATTAGTTCTGTGACAGGCGTGTCACAGCCGTTCCTCGTTGAATCTACTGTAGGCAGTACGCAGCGTCATCATTAACTCTTATGCGATACTGTAAACGTGTCTCAGGTCATTCCTTAGCGAAGTTTTCAGTAGGCAGCATCATCATCAACTTATATATCATGCTGTGGGTGTGTCACAGGCGTTCCTCATGGAATGTAACAGTAGGCCGCGTCGTCTATGGTGGTAACGTGTTTCTGCAGTCGGGGTTGATTGTGTGTTTGAACAGGTAGCACATACGACAGGGTCGTCGAAACATTGGAGCAGTGTGAGGAGCGGCAGCGAGTTGACCGCACACTCCATTTGATGGTGGTGATGGTAGCACACAGGCGTCAGAAGCTGCAACTGGGCGGAGTCGCGGGTAACCTCTAGTAATTGTATAAGGAAGCCTTGTTGGTCTCTTTAAAGGATTGTTCATTCATCCTTATATTCAGGGTCGCGGGGGCCTATCCCAGGAAACTTAGGGCACAAGGCGGGGTACACCCTGGACACACACACGCACTCATTCACACACTACGGGCAATTTGGAATGTCAATTAACCTAACCTACATGTCTTCGGACTGTGGGGGGGAAACCGGAGTACCCGGAGGAAACCCACCAAGCACGGGGAGAACATGCAAACTCCATGCACACAGAGACGGGAATCGAGCCTACCCCGGGAATCGAACCCGGACAAGGCGAGAGTGCTACCCACTACACCACCGTGCCACCTTAAAGGATTGTTGCAGAGCTAAAATTTCTGTTGCTCTTGCTTATCCAGTGTTTTTCCACCATAAGCCTGACCAGGAAAAAGCAGTTACTAAAGTGACATGAATAAATGAATGAAATTTGGCTGTAAAACAAGCCTGAGACTACTTGTCAAATTATCACTGAATTATTTATTTAATTCAGCCTAAGTGTGGCCCACCATCATTTGTTGTATAATAATACTGAGAGGGTAATTAGATTTTTCTATCAGATTTGAGGTGCCTTTAAATCTTTGATTAACCATTTCTCATAATACACCTTTTCAAACAGCTTAATGTCTCTAAATGTTTAAACGATTTTAAGCAGCAGGCTCGCCATTTTGCTTTGATTAACTATAACATGCAATTTAAAATGAGCTAAAAAAATCTAACCGCATTTTATTTTTATTTATTTTTTTTATACATGTCTTTGGTGTGCTGTGATGTCTGTAATGAAATCTTGCACCACAGCTCCATCTACTGGCTTCAAAAGCAACTTCTCTCATAAGGGACAGACGTGCGTTAACAGAATATGATTTATTCACAATAGCAGCTGCGGCTTGGGCTGTACATGCTCTGGTTTTTATGATGTGTTTATGCTGCTGAGATGTTTATGTAACACACAGATTCAGGTTGCATTTGTATCATATAATGCTGCGACAAGATTAAAACCGAAAAGGAAAAAATTATTAAAAGGGGAAGAGCAGTTGCACACATCAGTGAGCCATGATAAATGATGCCCACAGCTCATTAGCAACTATATTAAAAGATTTAAATACTTCAAAAAGTGAGCCAGAGGTATGAATGAGGGCATGTCTTTCAGGCAAGACGGGCTAGTGGGAATCCTGCTACTCTTTTGGAACACTAATTAGGAAAGCTGTCCCTGTGCTTAGGGGCTGAGGGGGTGGGTGGATACCCAAGTCATGCACTAGCAAGCCGAACACCACAGTGTGTACAGTCAAAGTACTTTTCTCCAATACTTAATCCATATGCTTTACAGACGGCAACACACTGAGACATCAGGAGTGCATCTGTCCCAGTTTTGACACATGCTCTCCTCGTCTCACACTAGCAGTTCAAGATGATAGTAGTACCATTGTGACAGGAGCTGTAGTATTAAGTAAAGGCAGATTGAAAAGTTTTAGTACCAGCCAGAAATGCCGTTCATCAGTACCAAACTGGACACAGCATATTTTCCGATCCAGTGAACTGACGGAATAAGATGTGCTGCATTCTGGACACTGCCAACATTTTCACCGCCCGAGTGCCAAAGTTATTCGGCACAATCTCAAGTGTGATAATTCTTTTATACAACAGTTCCATAAACACCATTTATTATTAACGGATAATCCACCAACACCTATCCTTCTAGGACTGGTGGAGCTGGCGACTAACAGTTAGCGACCGACAGGTAGTCTAATTAACAGGGATTAAAGTAGTTTTTAAATCTTTACTAGTACTATGCAGCCGAAAGGTGAGGAGAATATGGCGGTCGTAAATCTTACAAGATTAACTTTACATTTCCACTTCATAATATCAGCTAAATTCTGAGGGTTGAATCCCAAATTGCTAGTGTGCCATGCAGGGTGTAAACGCACCAAGTACCGTTGATCAGTGGTTAGATTCAGTGTTGTGTTAGAAGCTAGTTAGCTTAGTAGCTCACGTTAGCTATGAAAACAGCACAGATGGTTCAGAGGCCATTCTAAACGACTTAAAAGCAATTATTGAGACAGAGTGCTGTTTAAGATGACAACCTTATCAGATGTGTTTCTTGCAGAAAGTGCTTCCATGACTGGTTTTGAGTGTAGGTTTAAAATACACTCACTCACTCACTCACTCATCTTCTATACCGCTTTATCCTGTATTCAGGGTCGCGGAGACCTGGAGCCTATCCCAGGAAGCTTAGGGCACGAGGCAGGGTCACTCTGGACAAGGTGCCAATCCATCGCAGGGCGGTTTAAAATAAATTTGTATTTATATACGTATAAATACAAAAATATATATTTCGTAAGGTTGAGCATCTTACACCTTGTTTACACCAAGTTGTACTTCTTTCCTCGTTATCGGAGATGAGAAATCGAAAAAAGTAGATCAGATAAAGATTAAGTTTAATCTTAAGTTAAAAAAAAAGTTAAATTTAATTCTGTCCAGTGGTCGATTTAAGACGCACCCAGTTTAACTCATGCGCAGTACACATGACACATAACTACGCATAACTTCCATTGTACTCAACATTTTGATTTAATTTATGGCGCAGATGTAACTTCAGACAAATATCTAAGGACTGGCAAAGTTTCCTTAAATTCTGTGGATGGACAGACATACAGACAGGAATTTTTTAAAGCCTGGTTTCAGGTCCTACAATGTACGAAATGTAAAGATATCATTGAAAGAGCAAATTCTGACCAATTTACTGACAAAACCATACTTTTATTATGTCTATATGTCTGAGTGGTATTATTCTCTATATCAGCACTCCTGGAATGTCATCCAATCAGATTACTTGTTCAGAACTAACTGTTGTATGATATATAATATAGTTAATGATCTAGAAAAGGAAGGAGTCCATTTATATACTGTATATCATAATGCTCACTATGGTTCACCATGGTTCTTCAAGATACTGTATGTGCTCATTCAGAAGGACAAATGAAAAGGTGACGCAGTGGTTAGGACTGTTGGATTATGGAACCATATCTTGTCTCCTGACTACTGTACTGTACTGTATGTGTGTGGAGCTGGATGATCTCCCTGTGCTTAGTGGCTTTCCCTTCCAACAGCACAAAGACAGTCCGGTGTAGTGTTATGTAAGTTGTAGTGTATGACTAAACGTGTGAATGTGTGTGGCAAGCACATTGCCTACTTGGCACCTTGGAAGAGGGTTCAGGTCCATTACATGTTATGGAAAATGAATGATTGAATGGTTGTGGCGTTTGAACAAATGTGTGGTTAAGCATGTTGCTGTGAAATGCAGTCAGGTCATTCCTAATAAGAACCGATATCACAGATTCCTTGTGTATGTGGTTCCCATTCTGTTTTGGTCCTCTGTCACCCTTGACTACACCCCCATCTCCACCCTATTTCACTGGTTTGTTACCTGATTGTAATGACCCTTTTTCTTACTCCCCTGATTACATAGTATATAAATATCCTAGTGTTTTTTGTAGCAGTACTGTATTACAGTAGGTACTGTAGACTTGTGGAGTTCCTGTCATTACTGTAGATTCCAGAGCCTTGGTTTTTGTATACTGTAGTATTTCCTAGCTTTAATATTTGTAGCGTGTCATATCAAATCAGTTATTACAGTTGCATACTGTAGGTTAGTTTTGTGCTAGTATGTTTTTAGTATGTTTTGTGCTACAGTATGTCCTATAGTATGCACTAGGTGAAATGCATCAAATTTTAAATTTTGCCAAAAATAGATTGGACAAAAATTGGTTGGTAAATTTTCCTCCAGATTGTTCAAGAGTATTGAGAAAATTTTAATTATAACGTTGTTTTAAAGCACTTTAATGAACACTATCCACGCTGGTTACTCCAGTTATGATTTAAAAACTCTGCATTTATTCACTATAAATCCGCACTGAAGTGCTCATATCAAATATTACCCCGAGCATTCACCCTTGCACAGTATCTCTTCTTATTATACCGCAACTAAGGTTGTGTGAAGCAAAAGAACAATTTAGTACTTTTTTAATCACGTTATTTTCAGTACTACGAGGGCTATACTGAAAGTAATCCAAAAGTGAGCATGACATTTCATTAACCGACCGCAGATCATTCAAATTGGAAAATCTGCTATAGGTGCTAATCAACATGGTCTCCATCACAAGCCATGCATTTTCACTCAAGTCTGCTTTGACCCCAACTCTCAGATCCTCTTTGAAAATCCCCTTTGTTGCAGTTGACGGTCTCCCACTGCATGGTTTGTCTTCAGTGCTGGTTTCCCCTTCCTTAAACCTCTCCATCCATCTGTGCACATTGCTTCTATCAGTTTACTTTCTTTGACATGAACCTATACCTCAGCTTCCCTTAAAGAACAGTTTCATTAGATGAAATTATGCAACCTATACGCATTTTGACCTTTTAAAACAATAAATATAAAACCTACTCTCTGCAACTGAAATTTTTTGGTTCTTTCAGAGTTGACAAGACATTCTCCAGAGCTCGAAGCTTATGGTGAGTATTTAAACTTCTTAACCACTTTATTCGCAATGAATTTGTTTGTACTTACTGGGAGAGAATAGCATTGTGTATCTGTATGTGGATTAGTCTAAGTTCAGTAGCAAAGCTTGCATTTAAATAAACCAGTCTGACACAAACTTTCCATGATATAAAAATAAACTTGTGATGATAATGGTTTAGAGCACTTTTGGCATCTTTTGACACATAATATTCTTTCAAAGAAATAAACTGATTAAAATGAGTTCTACCTCAAATCACAGGATTTCTGCATAGTTTGTATATCTTATATGCATGACTGGCATACACCAATCAGCCACAACAATAACAACACCACATATTTACCAGTATACAGTACTAATACACTGGTAACAGGGTCATGCTCATCTATGCTTGTGGGGAGCAAATGCCAGCCTGTCAAGTCCGATCCCACAGAAAAGGCAATTACTTTATTACAAAATATAAATTAAAAATAAAACCTGCACTTTACCTTTGATAAGCATCTTGACTAGTGTTAGACGAGAGAAGAAGCAGGAGGAGGGGGGCTACTGTGTAGGATCGACTTTTACACACACGCGCACGTGTGTTTACACGCACACACTAACGGAATCAATCCTCTCTGACAGAGTCTGTCTGGTTACTGGAATCTTCTTCCTTTTGTTTGACTTTAACAGGGAACATCTCTAATGACACTTGCTTTTGCCTTCTTTTGAAGATTTTGCATAAATGTGACGTTGCATTGTTGTTAAACAGTTTTATCTCCCGCACTGCTACAACCTTTTTAACTTTATTTTTTCATGAGATCCGTTGTTGCAGTACAGTTACTAAAGAACAGTAACTACACTTGGTCACAAAAAAAATGCTTTACTGTACATGCACGCACGCACACACATGGTTACACACATGTTATAGTACACAGTACACGTGTGCACGGATGTTGACTATACGAGTGACGCATGCACACTGAGACTGAGCATGGGAGGCGATTACTCACAATCCCACAGGGTGAGAGAGAGAGAAACGAACCATTTGCTCAGTTGTGATCACGTGACGCTCGGCAGACAAAACGTATACATATAACAAGATCACGCTTGTTTGTCAAGTTAAAATTTAATTGAAAAAATTTGCTCGTCTTGCAAAACACTCCCAGACCAAGTTACTCAAGATCCAAGGTTCCACTGTACTTTTCTTTTGTAGAGCAATTTATACGTTCTCATATACAGAAAATCTATATCCAATTTTCTATATCCAAATTTAAATCCCATATTTAAATGCTGTCCAAGTACTCATTTAAAATGATTGTACTGTTGGTGTAGTTGCTAATTTTATTTTAATTAATAATTTAGTCAGCACAAGAAATATTGCATTCATGGTACATGTAGCTGCCATTATACACATGTCTAAACATGAAAGTCAAATGTAAAATACTGCGATTCCAACAAATAGTCAGTAAGTTCCCGCGAGTCAATATCATGCAATATCCCAATATCCAGTTATGCAAAATATCAGTTCTAATCTGTTATTGTTTTTATAGGAACAACTCATTCAGAAGTACTTGCATATTCTATGTGCTGCATATTGTAAGGCTAGTAATAAATATATATTTTTAAAATATGTTGTTATTTAAAGAACATATTTAGGAGGACAGTTGGACTGCAGGTGGCCACAAAGCTTAATTTGTAAGACAAAATTAAAATTTAGAATTTTGTAATTATGTTTTAAGAATGTAAATAAAATATTTTGAATTAAGTATTTTCTTCAAAAAAATCATGATATTATTCATTTATCTTAGTCTGTATGTATTGATCAGAGACATACAGATCCATGGGCTTTATGATCCATGAGTGTAATCATAAATAAATAAATAAAACACTTGTTCCCTATTTTGGGTGCATGCTGTTGTTGTGGGGATGCTGAAATTCAGCCCTATGAATTAAGACGAAGTCAGTGATGTTCCCAGTGAATGTTCATTTAATGTTAGCACATCAGACAATCATAAGAGTCTGGGTAGCCACTCCTACCTTCACTGTACCCATACCTTTTACCATAATTTACCTAAGAGTGCTACTATGAACTGATAAAAATCACATGTACAGTATACAGTACATAGGCATCCATACAATCATTACATCATACAAAGACACAGATCAACTGATTGATTGGCTACAAATGACATAACCTAAAAACTCGCATATCTAGTCTTGTTCTTAGGTTTCGACATGCATTTTTTATGATCCTGCTTTTCTTCAGCTTGTACAGCAATGCATTTAGGCTGTCACAGAATGCTGAAGACAGTGAGTGACAGAGAACACTACAGTATATCACAATCTTAATGTTTTAGGCCTGCAGAGTGACACTGGCTTTACTCTAGGATACAGCATGATGATGATGTGAGAAAAAATTATCAGCTACATTGGATTAAATCGTTAAAAAGTACAAAAACTATTTGAATGCATGCAGTTTATTTTAATTACTTTATTTCTGATTAATTATGATCAGTAACAATTGATCAATTTGTTGATAACTACATTTTCCCCATTTCTAATTATTACACCTTTATTATTTGTTATCGCTTGCATATGAGTGTATCAGGTTTTATTCATGTCTCTACACTCATAATGTATTTTCCTATAATTACTATAATTAATAATTGTTTATTTTTAATACATTTAAATATTATTCTGCTTCTTTATTTACTTTTTTCATATGTTTGCTATAGTGTCTTTTCTGTATCCTATTTTATTTTAACATCTTAAAAACATTTTTGAATGCAGTTATGTTAAAAAGCAGTTCACCAATCCTAAAAAATCGAAATGTCCCTTTTTTATTCATCTTGATTCCTTCAGTAGTCTGAAAGCATAAATGCTGCTGTATCCTGAGCTATTTTACATGGTCCTGAGCATGTGCGAGCATAGCACTAGTGAGCCAGAGGCAGACAGAGAGAGCGGTCCCAGTCGGAGCCGAGACACTGCAGCCCCGCTGTCTGGTTGCCACAGTAACAGTAGACAGTTCTGCAGTGTTGGCAGGACAGAGCGGATGAGGTGCAAAGTAGGATGCATGCGTGAAAGTGTATGTGTGAGTTTGCGTGTGTGCATGCGTGCTCGCTCCGACAGAAAGCGTGTGAAGGCAGATGGACAGTGAGCTCATCCAGCCCTGAAGGTCAGCCTGCTAGAGCCTCTATCAGGTTTCTGTGGGACTGGGCACTGGCGTCTTTCCCTCTCTGAGCCTCTCTAGCATCTAGCTGTCCTGGGAAACAGGAGCCCACCACAAACCACACTCGACTCCTCCTCGTCGTCGCACTGACCTTCTGCTTCGGAGAGGATACAGGGAGTACTACCTACATAGCGTACTTACACCAGTGGATTTTATTGTAGTTGTGGTTTGTCAGTATCATCATGCTGTCACATGATGACCTTTTTGCATGCAGAATGTGATGCTGATCATATCACAGCAGTGGCTACAATGTGTCTGATATGCAGGAACGATTCTGATTCAGTAGTTAAATTAGGACTAAACAATTCATAGGCCTTGAATTGAAAAGGCAGAATGCAATTTTACAATATAAGTCTGAAGCATGTTAATAGACAGTAGAACTTTTGTTTAAGTTTAGCAAAATATTATAACCTTATATCTTAGATTTTCATGTGTTTGTTGGCACTTTTATCCAAATAAAAGAAGAATACAATCCAGATGTTTTTAGATAAACATTCCATAAAGAAGCAGACAGACAGTTGTGAGGTCGAGCACTGCCCTGTGGCCAAAGCCTTGCCTCTCTTTGAGTGTATGATGTAGAACAGATTAGTACTCAACTCTGCTAGTCTATTGGACTTGAGAAGCACAAAAAACTCTATCGGTCTGACAATAGAGAACCAACATGCCGTGCTCACCATTCCGAATTGGGAGGCCGAAAAAGTTCTGGTAAGTTTTGCATGCAGCAATGTCATGTAAATGTTGTGACATTTGAATTTGAATGGAAAGAATCTTGCTGGCCAACAGAGAGCATATGATTTGGTGGAGCATATGTGTACTTATCAACAAAACATGAGAACTATTCAGCTCTTTCACACAAGCAGAACAATAAAAAGAAATGTACAAATACTTGTACTGTACAAGCTTATCAGTTCAATCATATTAATCAGTAGGATGAGTTATTCTTTCTTTACATACAGGCTCTAAAGGGTTATGGACTTTTCATTATCAAAAACTATCTAGCTTTGATCTAGTAAATTAATAACTGACTACAAAAGACTTGCACTTACACAGTTTTTTCTCTTTGTGTCACAGCAAAGAGCAGCCTTTATAATCAACCTACAAGTTTAATATTGCTTTCACTGTTTTAACTTATTGATTAATTTAAAAGTGACACATTTGACCTACATCATCACTTTCTATTTTCTAGCAAAAAAGACTGTTAAAGTTCTGTTGTAATACAGAATATGATTCCACCCATATTTATTATTACCAATATACACTATGTTTATATAGTGAAACACGTGTCTTTGAATTAGAGGAAGAAAAAAAATAAAAGGGACAATTGCTGATTATCTTTATTTTTACATCATTTACAACAATCATAAGTGACCTAAAGGCAGTGAAGGTGTTATTTGGACAGACACCTTCAAAAATGTTTACTGTGTTCTTAATTTGTGTTAAATTCTACAAAGGATCACTTCTTAAGTGAATCTTGTTCATTCACTTATTAACTCATTGTCTATACCACTTTATCTTGTACGGGGGGGCCTGGAACCTTACCCAGGAGACTTAGGGGACGGGGCGGGGTACACCATGGACAGAGTGCCAATCCATCGCAGGCACAATTTTGGGAAAGCCAGTCAGCAAAATGTGCAGGTCTTTGGACTGTGGAAGGAAACCAGAGTACCTGAAGGGGAACCCACCAAGCACTCGATGCATGACAGACCCAAGGTGGGAATCGAATCCAGACCCTGGAGGTGTAAGGTGACAGTGCTAACCACTAAGCCACTGTTGCACTGATTATTTTAAAATCATTTTCTTTGAAGTTTCTTGAAAGAAACTCATCTTTGCTAAAGATCAAATCCATAAATTATTGACATATAATTAGGAATATACTAATGACATATAATTTAGTCTGTTCCATCTAGTTGCACAGTCAGTAATCGGTGTGAATTGGAAATGGGAGTCTATCATGGCCATTTGTAGGCTGTATCGTTTTTTCTGGTGAATGGAATGTAACTACAAGTAGAGACGGCAGAAGGCTCCTTAATGCCGCAGGAATTATTCAAGTTCAAAATCTTTTTTATTATTTTTTTTACTGTGTTTTTATTTTATATAACCATATACAGTACATAGTGCCACCTAAAAAAACACAGAAGTACCTGAGACTACACACAGTACGACTGAATAACTACAAAAAAAAAAAAAAAAACAGTCCAGAACTAAAGGCACTGGTTGCAACACCAGTGCGCAGTTCTATAGAGAATAAAATGCAAAAGGATGTTATAATCAATAATAATAAATATGGTAAGTGTAAACATTGAATTGGTTTGTCTTTATATTTTGCCTACAGTTTTTTTTAGCAGCAGTTGGCGAAATTAACATGCAAAATTTGCTTAAGGTATGAATTATTTTGTGTGTTTGGATTGGCATGCATGGGTGTTTGGTGGTGGGGTCAGTCCAGTCCCTAAATAATGAGGAATCTGATGGCTTAGGGCAAGAAACAGCTCCCTGAATGCTTTACCTTTTAACAGTAGACATGAGGGTGAAGAGTTTGTGTCATGGGGAAACCACAATGCTGGTGAGTTTGCGTATGCAGCGTACAGTCTAAATGTCTATCATAGAAGCAAGAGAGACCCCAATTATCTTCTCAGCTGTCTTCACTATCCACTACAGGGTCAGAGCAAATCCTAAACCAGGCAGTGTTACAGCTGCTTGTGGTTGATCTGTAGACTGTGGTAAGAATGGGGGTGGGAGATAGGCTTTTTTTAGCCTTTGCAGAAATTGAAGATGCTGCTTGCCTTTCGTTGCTCAGGAGCTGGTGTTGAGGGGCAAGCTTTGGTTTTCTGCCAGGTGAATAGCAAGAAATGCAGTGTTCTGTAGAAGAAACGATCGATGTACAGCAGAGTGATGTCTCTGTCGTCATGAACCGTCTCTTTCATTTTTGTCTATATTCAGTGACAGGTTGTTGGCTCTGCAGTTCTCCCTTTATAATGACTCACTGTTCTTGCTGATGAGACCCATCGCAGTCGTGTCATCAGTGAACTTGATGATGTGACTCAAGCTCTCACATTCCTGTTAGCAAGAGTGAACCGCAGTGGACTGAGCATACAGCCCTGAGGGCCTCATGTTCAGTGTGGAGATGCTGGAGATGTGTCTTCTGGTTCAGACTGACTGAGCTCCGCAAGCCAGGAAGCCAGGATCCAGTTGCAGATGGAGGAATTCAGGCCTAGTAGGCTCCTCTTTCCAATAATTCAATAAGGAAATGATTGTGTTGAATGCTGTTGAAGTCTCAAAACAGCATTCAGATGCACCTGTCCTTTTTTTGTCAGGTGTATAAGGACTAAATGGAGGGTGCAGGCAATGACTTTTGATACTGGGGATACTGTGTATACTCTGTCCCTGGGAGGTTGAATCTTGCAGGCCAAATTGGCTTTGTTGTAATAATTGCTGTATAGCATTGTGTGAGCAGCTTTTTAAAAGTATTGAATAGATAGCTGCAAGGTTACCATCATGGATAAATGACTAATAGGTAATAAGGGACAAGTCAAACAGGGATTGCCAGCAACTAAGTGGAAAATAAATATGGCAGAAAAATTTAATTTAATTAATGATGGGAACAGTACAGGAAGCATATTAATCTGCCAGGTGCCCTACTTAAGACAACTCTTTTTTTTTAGTCAGACTTCCCAGTAAACCCAGTCCTAGATTTTCTCCACTGTTTTGACACTGGAACAATATTTATTTCAACCAGGAGCCATTTTTAGCACTCCTAAATTGCTTCTCATTGTCGAGTTTGAATTGAAAAACAGTTTGGAAACAATAGTGAAGATGAATAAACAGGGTAAGTAATTATACTTCACAAAGACAGGATTAGACAGGATAATAAATGCAGTGGTACATGACTAAAGAGCAAATTCAAAGCCCCTGGTGGTAATAAATTGTTGCAAACTGTGAATAGGTTTGGAAGTTTGAAGTGAATTTGAATTTTTTTTTTAACCAAAGGAATTGTAGTACAAATTAATTATCAGTGTCGTCTTGTAAGTAAGTCTTATTGGATTTTTATGCATTTCATGCGTGGGTTTTTTAGTATTACTTTTATTTTCTATGTGGGTAATTACAGTGATCACCCATAACATTTAAACCACTACCATTAAAAACCTACTGTTTTTTGGGGGGGTTCCTTTTGGGCTCTGGTCCCTTGGGGCACTGGGTGTGGCACCAGGGCATTGGCAGCAGATTTATTGGGTGCTGTGGGTTGTGAGATTGGGGCTTTGTGCATTGGACTTGTTTGCCTGGCGCATTCCGAGGGTGCTCAATTGGATTGGGATTTGAGGCAGAGGCAGAGGCAGGGTCTGTGGCCTGGGCATGGAGTGCTGTGTTGCACTGGGTGTCCTGATGTCTTTCTGTTATGGCCAGCATAAACTTTTTTGACTTGGTTTGTGCTGCATACCAAGGCTTTTCTGTGGGATTGGACCAGACAGGCTGACCTTTGGTCCCCGTGGGCATGAGTAAGCCTTGGGTGTCCATGATCATATCACCAGTTTGCTGGTGTGTAGCTGGTGATCTGTGCTGCTCAGCTCATCTCTCAGTGGTGTTCGTTTTATGGCTGATATATTCAGTACACAGTTGAACATCAGTATGAACTCTATGGTGAGGTTTGCTAGGAAACATTAGTCTCCACCACTAATTCCCTTCTGTTGCTAATCTCAGTCATGTTGTACTTACAGTATAAATCTGATATCTAGAGTTCTTCTCCAGTCTAAAAGGGCATAGATGTACAATGATGCTGCTTCACACTTTTTGTCTCTGTTGTTGTCTGGCAGAGGGGGGGCTGTCGTTAATATTTGAACTATGACTAACCTGTGATCATGAAATGGCTGTGACATTCGGAAGTGATATTTGAAAGCAATCAAGTGTCTCTGTTGTCGCTGTATTGCTTCAGCTGACATCAAAGCGACATGGCCTGCTTTGATTCTGTTCTGAACGCTTGCTTACATGCTTAGCTTGCACAGCTGTGAGTGATACTGCTTGGTGATTACCACTTAAAAAGACGTTGACTCATCATGAAGTGCAGGTGATTCTTTGAACTGACCCATTTCTGTTTTAATTTATTTATTTATACAAAGCAATTATTTAATATTTAAGTCTAGTTTCCAATATGGCAAAAACGAGCAATGTGTACTATATATTGACATTTACAGGACATTTGGAATAGAATTTACTAAGGAAACATCAAAGGGCTTTGTAGACAAGGCATGCTTGCTAAAAAAGTTAAATAATTTGTTACTTAAAGATATCCATAAAATTTGCACACCAACATAAATGTTTTACTTTATGTGTTTCAGGTAGAGTATTTTAAACATGTACATTTCCCCTTGACAGATATTTACATGTACCCATTCTGAAAACACAATTGTGTAGCCTAACTGAAGGCAAACTGGCTTTCTAGACAAAACCTGATTCAGAAAACTGAGAGCAAACAGCACAGACGCTCATTAACAAAGCTCTGCTTATAGTTCAGTGACTTGGAGTGAGGGTGCTTTATCCACAGCAGCGTCTGGAAGGTTTTTGTTTAATTGCCTGTTGTTAAACCATCATTGTTCACTCCAGCCTTATTAGCATCAAAAATGTGTCTGGCTCATTGAGGGTCAGCAGTCATGAGCCATTCAAAATGAGTTGGACTGGATAGCGATTCATTGTTTTTTGACCTGACTACTCAAAATCCGAAACTTGGCAACGTTACTTTCAGGGGCGTTCAAGTCAAACTTGGACTTGTAGTTAAATTCTTGTGAATGAAATTGTAAAAGTGATTGACATTTACAGAAGACTTCAATCATAGTAAGGTCATGTGACTCTTAGCTGCAGATCCCAGCGAAGGTGGATCATAGCCCACTGCAGTTGTTCCCATGGACATTCAGCGAGTAGGATGTCTGATCCTTGATTTCCACATGTTTAGATTGTTAAAGGAGTTCCTGTGAGGCCAGTGTTTCAGATGTGTAGCAGGTAGTTTGATCATGGCTTCAGCATACTGAGCATACTTTCTACTTTGATGGTATTGAAGGCCCAGTGAAATGCTGGGATAAGTACATGAGTGTAGCAGGGGATTATATAGAGAAATTAAGGTATTTTTATTTATTTATTATAACTGTGTTCACCTGGAGTTCAAACCCCACCACCACCAAGTTGCCGCTATTGGGCCCTTGAGCTTGGCTCTTAAATCTCAATTACTCAGATGTATAATGTGATAAAATGTAAAGGCATCTGCCAAATGCCATAAAAGTAAATGTGTTCTGTTATTCTGCACAATCAGAAGTCCCAGTTTGACTTGAATGCCCCTTGTATGTTAGTCCATTCATGTGTGCAACCCTAACAGTGCATTAGCTAAAACCATACCTGAGATCACTGAGGAAATTTTTTAATAAGACAGAGTGAGCCATTAAGATAGAAATCTGGTGTTCCAGATGGCCATTAGGAGAGGCAGTAGAGTCTAACTGACTAAAGAACTCCAGCTGTTGTTGTTACCTGTTGCAATGTATCTCTCTGACTTTTGGATAAAACTTTGGCAAGTTATTGATGGTTATAATTTTTTTTAGGGTGGTGGCAGGGGATAAATGTCCATTTGTCCCCCCACCAGAAACTAACTGGGGTGGAAGATGTTTACCGGTAGACCCCGTATACGAGTTTTAAAGCTGAAGCGAATGGTATCTGCAGCCTTCAGTACCCATAGTTTTGTACTGAGATGAACTTTAGTTCATTAATGTCTTGGACAGATGTCCCAAATGTATTATTGAGTTTCAGATAGAGCTTCGATGCCTGCGCTCATGTGTCCTCTAGCAGGAAGACATTTGGTACTGTGCTTCTCAAGCTGACTTCTTAGCACCCCTAGGAACAGGCTATGTCCAGATTATTTAGTTTGTATAATTCTTTATTCTCTCTTTAAATATTAGTTGTTACTTTAGGTATGTCTAGAGCAGAAAAATATGCTTATGCTTATACTCAAATCCGCCAGTTGGATAAAACTAAGTAATTTATATTACTAAGTAAAACTATTTGATGTTAGTGTTGTTGTTGTTCTTTTGGCATCTCCCATTATAAATGGCACATTTGTTTTTACCCTGGATGCCCTTCCCTGATGCAACCCTCCTATTTTTTTCTCCAGGCTTGGGACTGGCACTAAGGGTGCCATGCTACCCCACTGGCTGGGTAGTGAACCTGGGCTTGCGTTTGAAAGAGTGCATCTCATTTCGGCTGTCACATCCAGCTTCAAAGGATATGCAAGAGATAAAACATGACAGGTTGTGTTGCTATAGGAAAATAATCCATGCTGGGGTGGCGTTATATGGGCTGACATGAAGCAGAAGTAGATTATTATTTTAAGAGCTCTGTTTTTTCCCTATTATTTACAGTACAATTGCACTTTATTATTCCTGAACTCCAAAAATGTACTTACATTGTTAGAATGATATATGTAATATTAATTTTAAATAAATTACTAAAATATGAGAAGTCTATATGAGACATTTTTTTCCAACCTCAAATGCAAATGAAGTCAGCCAATATGTGGTCACAACCCGGACTATGAGATAAATTAGGTAGGAAGTGAACACTGAACAGTCAGTTTTTTGACATCCAACACATTTAATGCTGACAGGGCCTACAGTGGTGACGTGAGCATCAGAATGTGACCATGGAAAGATGGAATAATGTGGCCTGGTCTGATGATGTACAAAATGTGGATGGCCAGATGTGTGTGTGTGTGTGCATTGCTTACCTGGGGAAGAGATTGCACTAGAATAGGGGACATCACAATATTTTGGAGGAGCATAACATTTATTAGCTGCAATACTGTTGTGTTTAAGAAGGTCCTCACAATGACGGATAGTAGGACTCCATGTGTGTGTGTGTGTGTGTGTGCGACTTTATTTGGTTTGAAGAGTTTAACAGAGGGAGCAGAGAGCTGTCATACTCAATCAGCTCCGACTGTCTGCGTGTGTCACCTACATGCCACAATCTGACTAAATATAGCAATGAAGTGACAGCCTAGTGTCTAACTCTTAGATACTACACATCCAAACATGAACCCTTCCAGATCGCAGCGCCATAAGCGCATGTAGAAAAGCATGACGCTTAAGTCAGGTCTGACGAAGCAGCAATAAATAGTAACTCCATGTAAATCTTTGTGTTTTATCTGTTTTTTTTCCTCGTACCGCTGATATAGAGTGCTTTTTATAGATTTTCCCTCCTGGGACTGATACAAACTTTATCTTATCTTATCTTATACATTAGAAGGGATTAAAGTACCTGCGGCTCAGTTATGATTTCTATGTCAGTGAACTGCATGGAACCAAACTACATAATAAATTTCATAAAAGATTTCCATTATAATAGTGTTGCACAGTAATAAATGGGCTGTTGACCAGAAGGATTGATCATTCTATGGAGAAGGTGTGTGTGTGTGTGTGTGTGTGTGTGTGTGTGTGTGTGTGTGTGTGTGTGGCGAACCAGATGCTACATTATTTGTTAATGCAAATAAAAATTGAATGTCAGGGCCAGCACCTTAAACAAGGAATTATAGAGGTCAAAATGATCTCTCTCGTAAGACTTGTCTCATATTTGTACATATTTTGTGTTTTTTGTTTTTGTTTTTGTTTAACTTGATAATTTACTATATTATAAGGACAGTATTAATAAGGAAGTCTATATGAGACATTTTTTTCCAACCTCAAATGTAAATGAAGTCAGCCAATCCATCGCAAGACACACACACACACAATTTGAAACATATATACAGACCTAGAGCGGGAATCGAAATCTCAAACCTGGAAGTGTAAGGCCGCATTGCTAACCACTACGCCACTGTCCCTTCAGTAGACTTTCCATACCTTTAAACATATCTGTAAAGATAACACAATGTTTTTCTAAATAAATATAAACTGTTTGCTTGGCACATTGCTGGGGTATAAGATTAATTTTTAACATCCCATATGCAATATCATATAGCATACTGTATGAGTAAATGGTTGTCAGTCTACTATAAAGCTGTTGACATGCACATTATAGCGTATGGCTAAAAGGATCAGAAGATCAGTAGATCTGGAACATTTCTCAGAGAGGCAGACATTTTTTTTTTTTTTTTTTTATGTTAGCAGATTTAGTCTCCAGTGTCAGCAGAGGACTTTCTGATTTGTTAGTAACAAGACAATATGTGTGTGTTTGTGTTTTTTTTATTATTCATTTAGAAATAGAGAAAAAAAGAGGATAATATGCGAACAACTGTTTATAGCTGCTATAATCTAGTATAAAAGTGTTAATATGAACTAGTCTTACAGACATATTAAATCTGTGATAAATAGCATGACATGTCATTCACTATTAGGAATGAGAATCACCAGGGATCGGTCAATGCGATATTATCACAATACCTAGGTGCCGATTGTATTAGCATCGCTACGTTATAAATATTTCAATTATATTTATTTATTTATTTATTTATTTTTTCCAGATTTTATTACAATTCTAAAAGACTTTATAAAAACTAAATAATTCACTCCTACCACACAGGATACTGTGCTGCCTGCCAACATATGAATAGTTTAGAGCACTGCCTGTAGGATTATTAGCATCATTTTACAGATGCGTGGCAATACATGAATTGTCATACAAAAGAATCACAATAAGTAACCAAATCAATCCCCCCCATCTCTATTCACTAATAAATTAAAGATTGCAATTGGTAAACTGCTGTAGAATAAGAGTAATAAAAGAGTCTCGAACATGCCATTAGAGGAAAAGAATCTATTTTGGGATGGTAATGGCCTTCAACGTTGCTTACACCACTCTGTTGTTGATTACGCTCTCATCGTGTTTTATTCGAACTATTTAAGGTTAATAGGAAAGAATTAGTGTTAAGACGATGCTCATACTGTAGCTATGTTGATAAAGGTAAGGTTGGTTGTGAGTAATGAAAAGGTGAGGGTGGTCCACAAACCCTTGTGGCTGAGGTGTGAGTAGAGTGCTTTAAATGATGCTCTTTGGCTCTATTGTTCAACATCCATTATTACTTTCCCGCAGCTCTGTGCACTGTGTCATACAGTCAACAGTGAATGAGAGAGGGTGCTTGACTGTGTGTGTGCATGTGAGTGCTTAAATCTGTGTGTGTGAAATGAAAGTGTAAATTCTGTTTATTGAGATTATAAATACAAGTAGGTAGTTAGATACGCTGTATATAATATACGTGTTACGTAAGTCCAATTATCTGAAATGTTAAAAAATAAATATATTACTTGGGGGAAGGTGAGGCTTTATAGAACTGTCCCTCTCTCTCTCTTTCGCTCTCTCTCTCTCCCTCTCTCTCTCTCACTTACTCTGTGTTTGTGTTGCGGCTTTAATTCATGGTCCAGAAAGCAGACCTCCATACTCTCATGTTGTCATATATTTAGCTGACCTTTCTGCTAAAGGAAATGGTTCTGACATTTGGGAGCAGCAAAGAAAGGTAGCAAGGTAATATACAGTCCTGACAACCTGTAGGAAACCGTGATGTAGTCAGTTTGTCTTATTCAGGATTTTACTTTCAGCCACTAGCATTGAGGATATCCACAGTCATTCTTTTAATTGAAAACTTTCAATATTCTGCTAAAAGAAGCATGAAGTATGGGTCTAGAATTATGGTGGTGAGATCATACCTCTCCTTAATGAATGTGTGATGTTGTCGGGAAAAGGAAATGGCAAGTTGGTGTGATTAGTAAGCAGAGTGTTCAACCTGTGATAAGCAGATCACAGTTGAGGTTGGCACAATCAGATCAGAAAAAGATTAGTGAGACATGCACGAAGCATTGTTCACATTCAAGCCTGCATAGGTTATGTAAATCCAGGGGATTAAAAGTGACATTAACAGAGGCTAAACGTCCCTGTCTGTTACGTTCCTAAGTCAAACTATTAGATAGTTGACATTTTAATGCACAGTGCTGTTAAACATATCTACAGGCCCAGTCTCTCTTAAAACCTTCTGCCATTGTCGCGATTATTGTCATTATCTTTGTCTCAGATGAAAAGATATGACCTTATATTTGAATATAGTCTGTACTAATCTTGAAGAGCAAGAAAACTGGTACACACAAAAAAACTGGTTTTAAAGGCTACAGTATGTAGGAAGTTTTTAAAATTCAAATCCCTACCTACCTAGACATAAGAATTTACATACAGAAAATTATATGGCAATAGTGTCACATGGTAACTATTCTCCGATGAGCATTAACACTATAAACCATCATCAATTAAATACCAGTAAACTGGTAACAGGATCATGGCACCCAAGTGTCAGCCATACCCGTGGGTACCAAGGGCCAGCTCGTTCAGGCCATCCTACAGAAAAGCCCAGTGTATCTATCTAGTGACGAAAACTTCAAAGCACTTTTTGTAAGTCGCTCTGGGTGCCAAATGCATAAATGTAAATGTAAAAGCCAGATCACCGATCACCAAAAACATCAGTGCTGGTCCACAATATGAAGGTTCCAGAACATCAACTGCACCCACGGGGCCCACAGGCCCATGTACCTATGGGAGAAACCAAGTCCAAGCCAAAGAGGCCCCACATTGTGTTGGCAGACAAAAAAAGCTCACCTGAAGAGGTCTTGTAGAGTCATGCTCAAAAGCTGTAGCTGCCCAGGTGGCACAAGGGGACCCCACACAATAGTGGGCATAATGTTTCATTTTAACATTATGGCTGATTGGTGTATGACTATACTGTACCCACTGTGTATGTTGGGTTTTGTACCAGGCAGGTGTACAGTATAGTATTCATTTCTACAGATAAGCTCAAGCAATACTCCAATCAGGAATATAAAGCAAACATAATCCAGACTTAAGGTTGACCAAAGTCATTATTCAAAGCACATTTATCAAAGTACATAAATTTTCATTGCTATCTAATTACCCAGGGGGACGAAGAGTTAGAGTTAAGGTCATACATTATTTTTTTTTGCCCAGCTAGAGACTTTTAATACAACATTTCTACTTATCTCTATACTTTTTTCTCTCTAAATACTGGAGTGGTTCATTTAGGTTTGCTCTCTCTGAGAGTTGGCAGTCAGATGAACTCCCACAGTGCGGTAAGTATTGGTTCAGTCTGGCTCACATTGGAAGCCTCTCTGCATGACGTTAGTTCTTATACATGCACATTAGGCCAGAGCTGAAGGGGGACTGCACTTAGGAAAGAATAATGAGGGGGAATGTTTTGGGTGTTCATGTCTTTGGTCCTTTTAGTAAGACCATCCTGTAATGTTTTGTGCACACCAGATTATTTGAAATTAGGAATGCATCAGTACAGATTCTATGATCTGGTATCAGACTGTTCCCATGCTCTTTGTATTTGCATTTGCAAAGAATTATCTGAAAATTTTCATATTGCCTTTCTGCCAAATTCCAAATGCAACTTGGGTCACCTGACCAGAGCATGTACTCGTGTCCTTGCCTTAGATATGTTCCACTGTCTTTTCCAAGACAGATCACAGATTAATGTATAAACAGGACGGCAGCAGCTATACAATTCCTGCCCTGCAATAAAAGGAACAAATTGCTTTGTTGATGAAGATAATAGCTAAAAATGGCTGGCCTTCAGATTGACCTGTGAGCAGCTAAAGGTTGCATTACTATGTTAGTTCTTCAGCTGCTGCAACCTGGACAAAATAATACATTACTATAATAGATTGATATTTTTTGTCAATTTTTAAACATTTAAAAATTTGTGCTTAAACCATCACTTTTTGATTCATTTTTAGGTCTATTTTCATTACACCAAATAAAAGCCTGGTCTTGTTAGACTGAACATAGCTGCATTTACAGAGTGGCCACTGAGTGGATAGACTTTACTAGAAGGTCTTTGCGGAAAATCAATAGTAGGAGGTAATTAAGTATACAAACAGACTGACTGCACCTGAGCACTTGCCAGCTGGAGAACCACTACATTCAACTGTCTGTCAAAATTTTCTGTACTGTCATTGTTGGTTAGTCCCACAGTCAGCTCTCACTCCTGATATTATAGTTTCAAAGATTTCAAAAGTTTTTACATTTTATAAAAAAAAATAAAAAAAAAACCTACGCTCTAAGATTTCATTCAGCCACCTTTAGCTTTGATTACATCACACAATGTGGTGGCCAGTTCATGTGTAAAAATGATTCCTCTTGCTCCCAGAGCCACTGTTTCACACTTCACAAAAGACTCCATTGGTGTGATGATAACCCCGTCATTCATAACACTGATTCAGAAACTTGTACAGTGGGCACTATGTGTGATGGGTGCATCGCTTAATGTGTTTCCCTTCTTACCCTGACACACATATTGTTCTGGCATAGGGTCAATCTGAACTCATCAGACCACATGACCCTTTTAAATTGCTCCAAAGTCCAGTCTTTATGTTTCCTAGCAAATTTAGGCCTCACCATCAAATCTGTGTATTATTATTATTATTATTATTATTATTTATTTAAGTTGGCAACACTTGCTTAGGATCTCCTTGTATTATTAAATTGAGGCTGTAATTCATTCTTTTTTTTATTTTTGTAAGAGACATGATGTTGATCCAAAAATATTTGTACATATTATTTGTACACAAGTAAATAATAAACTGGTAGGCCAGGTAGGCTGGTAGGCTGGCACAGAATCAAATACCCAGTAATTAATCAACACTAAAGATTTCTGTACTGAAACGGTTAATGATCATATTTTTACGCCTAGAAGAACGCTGTTAATTTTTGGGTTTAATTCCAAAGCCCTGTTTTTTTATACACAATCATGAGTTTTGTATGGTGCGTTGTACTTATCCCTAGTGACTCTGTGCTCAGGGAAGCAGCAAATCAATGTAAGATTGAGGTTTTGGTGCTGTTCATTTTTAATTTCCCTATTACAGTTAGCTAAGCTAGTTTAAAAAACTATACTGACCAGCAGAGCATGTTATTGCAATATGCGTAGACAGGACACATACTGTATAGTGTCAGGTTTAATAACATTAATTAATGTTCTTTCATCCCACTTGTGCTTTCACACAGTAGAAACCAGTTTATACAGCAATTCGTTAAGGCTTGTCTATGGATCTAAAATGGTAGAAATTCTCATCAGATGTTATTTTATTAAAGTGCAGTCACAATGACTTAATCATTAGGTGAAGAGGAAAGAAGGAACTTTAGTTTCTGTGCCTAGTTTAGATTGCTACAATATACTGTAATTCAATTAAATTTTATTTGTATAGCGCTTTTAACAATTGTCATGATCAGATAGTCCCTGGTGAGCAAGCCGAGGGTGACAGTGGCAAGGAAAAACTCCCTGAGATGGTAATAGGAAGAAACCTTGAGAG